>VWZD01011932.1:440-138266 GCA_013396695.1 Sakesphorus luctuosus | reverse complement strand
GGCGGAGCGGCGCCGCTTCCTCCCACCGCGCCATGAGAGACTGCGGGGCCGGCGCGAGGCTGCCCGTGCCGTCGCCGCCGCCGCCACTCGTGCTGCTGCTCGGGCTGGCGTTGGCCGCGGCGCCGGGCGCGGCGCTGGGCAAGGAGACGGCATTCGTGGAGGGGGTGCTCTTCGAGTCCAGCCCCAGCGGCGAGTACACCACCTACACCACGGGGCNAGATCGTGCAGGTGAGCGCGACCGGGGGCGCCGCCTGCCCCAAGATGGCTCCGCGGGCCCAGCACCTGCGGCACAAAGCGGGCCCGGGCGCGCCGCCCCATGTGCGCCGCGGGGCTCGGGCCGCGCTGACAGATGGAGCGCCTCGCACAAAGGCCCGGAGCCCTCGGCGTGCGGGGCCGCCCCGGGGTGACAGCCGGGCGCGGCGGCAGCGGACGGGGCCGGGGCCGCGTTTCGGGCTGGGCTGCGCTGCGCTGGGCTCGTCTGGGCTGCGCTCGGCTTGGATCCGATGCGCTCCGCTCTGCTCGCGGCCCGCCGGGACCGTGCGGGGCCGCCCCGCGCCGGGGCGGCCGGGCCGAAAATGCCTCGGCAGGAATTGGTGCTGCTGCGCTCGGGGCTGCCTCCAAGCCGGGCTTTCACCGCGTCACGTTTCGTACAAAGCTGCGCTTGGCTTTCTCAACAGAAAAATAATTTTTGTCTTTGACTGAACGCAGGGATTCTTTACACTGTTTGAAACTCTTCAAGTGCTTATCTAATTCCTTTGTAGTCGCTTGTAATTGTTGACTTTATCCCCCCCACACACACACTTTGGCCAAGTAGAGAAAAATTACTTGAATGATGTTTTAATACGTTTGACTGTTAAGCATTTGCCAATAGCAATCCTTATTTCTCTTTAACAGCTCTGGAATTTGTTTGCTTGAGTTCCCATATATGTGCACATACATACACAGATATACATATAAAATTTTTTAAAAGCTGATTGGTGGCAAGTAAGATCTAGAAACAATTGATAAAGCTCTACGAACACAAATACATTACTATCAAAGTTATGTTTTATTTCAAAATAAAGAATACTGCTTTAGAGTGCTTGATATTTCAAACCAGTTTCACCTGGGAGGATTTCTTATTAAAAGTTCTCTTGCAGGCAGAAGAGTTGTGAGGACAAATTGCTGATGTAAGAAAATTATTTTTTCTTAGAAAAGAGGGATGGACCAATTAATTTGTAGTTCTAACATTTAAAAAAAAGGTGGTGCTAATGGGGGCTGGAACAGATGTGGACATTTTTTAACTTTTTGGTGCATTTTCAAATGATGAGATTTAACACTGTCTTTGGGCCCAGCAAGAGTCCCTAAAGGTTCCTTTTGTGTCAGGTGTTAGTGTTAAGAACAGAATATAAGCCATTTACTGAGGTCATACTTTCCTGGTGACCATAAGTAAAGTGGAGAAAAAAAAATTGTTTTTATAAGACTCAGATTTGCACAACCTGAAACAAGTGTATTAAACAGACTCTTGCAGGCCTTGTTTTGTGTAGCATCAACTATCTGCTTGCTTTTCATCATGAGTAGAGAGCACACCAAGTAGGAAAGACTATAGTGAAAGCCAAATGATGTGGCAAATCTTTTACAGTTATTTATCACTCAAAAATTGACTCGCTTATTCATCTGAACACATGCTAGACAACGTACATCATGGACAGGCTATTTTTTTTTTCACGAGCTGTGCGTGCTGTTCTTTTTGTCAGAGGAGAGACCCTAGCAGACATTGTTCCAAAGCAGCTAGACTGAATGCCATCAGTTGTATTTTCACTTTTGAGGTTCTAGATTGCATATAGCATCTCTTGTCAGTGTCCTGTTTCCTTTATCTCCTCCTGAAAGTGAGTTTTCAGAGCCAGAATTTATGAAGATTTTCACAGCATTGTCTTGCCTCCCTTTTTCAGTGAGGCTATGTTTTTATAGAATGCTATGAATCTGTTCTTGATTATCATTTAAAGCTCACTGTGAGGTTTAGAAAAGGCTCATGAAGCCAGTGCCACTCAGAACCTGTTCAGCAGCAGCAGGTTAGTTGTACATCAGTCAGTGAAGCAAGCTCTTCTTGGCCCCAGCCCCTTTGTCAGGGCACACAGTGCTTTCAAGAATAAAATGTGTTTTTCTTTAAAATGAAATATTAGAAATTCTTTAAAATCAGGCACACATTAAAGAGTGGATCAAAGGAATTGTGGTTTTGAGACTACACAAAGGCTTACTTTTATGTTAATAGCATTAATTACTCATTGGTCTTGAAAGTCTGAATGAAGAAACCCCACCAACCTTAAGAAATAATGCACTTTCAACTTTTGATAGGTCATATGTCCACTCCTAAACTGGTTATTGGTCAGATTCCTATCCAGTAGTGGTCTGTATTGCATTGCTTCTCATGTTATTGTGAGTCTTAATAGGGTCAAGTGTCTACCAGAATAACTCTTTAGAGAGATTAAATGATCATGTCTTCTTTCATGTGGCCACAGTTTGTATTCAGCAAACTCATCCTTATGTTGCTTTGTCAGCTGCTTCTTAAACTGCTGGAAGGTCTAACCATCCTGGTCGTGCCTGGCACACTGGAATACTCCATGTTTCTTGGGGCAGTAGACCAGCCATTGATATGGCTGAGATTGGAAATTGCAAACATTTGTCTGGAAAGGGATTGTGAAAATGGGACTTTGTTGAAATCTCTAAAATGATAGTTTGCTTTAAAAGCAATTATGACTGCAGAACTCCTTATGGCTGAAACTTGTTGTACCACTCAGGGCCAAAGCTCACTTGCAGTCTTGTCTCCAAGTCTGTGCTATATGGCCACAGACTGGCAGTGGCAGGAAAACCAACCCCCACTGATCTGACCAGCAGTGGCTTCATTGCTCACAGTGACATTACACGTATCTTAATTCTACTTGCAACTGGCAAGATTCTGTTCCAATTGACTGTTCCACTCGATAGCTGACGTGTGGAGCATGTAATGCCATGTTTCTTATGAAGTTGTGATCATGATGAAGCTACTCAGGCGAAATGCTGGGAAAAGAGGATCAAATTTGATGCTTGTTTTAGATTGCATTAAAAACTCTGACATGTTAAAAACTTTAAATTATACACATTCTTAACTGTCAATTTTCTCTGTCTTCCTTTTTTTTTCTACTCCTGCATTAGATGTACTGCTGCACACAGTAATGGGTTGATTACCAATACATACAATTTTGGAGAGAACCAGCATGGAGGAGAGATTCAGGAATATTTGTTGTTTGTCTTGTGCAACTGAAGTGTGGGTTTTGGTTGGTTTATTTCTTCTTGGAAGCCTCAGCAGAGAAATAATGAACTTTATGTAGCTGTTGAACTGGAGTAGTTTGTAGATGATATATTGTATATATTTTTTGTGCTAAAAAATTAACAGTCTGGGGAGAACAAACGTAACTCAGTGCTTTAAGCTCCAGGAAGACAACAGAAGTGAAGACACTTCCCAACTTCTTTCATGACATTTTGTAGGAAATTTTTGCCTTTCTCTTGCAGAAGGTAAGGAGGCTTCAAACTGGAGTGCAAGACTGTGTACCTGTGTATTCCTTCCTTCTGTCTCCCTCCCACCCCTTATTTACTTGAATGGCTTTGAATCTTTCCTCTGTTTTCTCAAATTGCAGAAGTTGCTAAAGGTTGCAAACTGCACTTTGAAGCATCAACAGAGTTTTTAACGGTGTGAAAGGAGTGACTTGAAATAACTGTGTAGGTAACAGATGTCTGGTCCTGATCAGAGGAGGCTGAGTCAAGGGAATGTTTATGTCCTTTGAGAGTGGAAAACAAAAATGTGTATTTTTGCGGGTTTTTTGGTTGTTATTTTGTGATCAGGCAGATTAAGTTTCTTCTTGCTTGAGCTGAGTGGCTGAAGGCCATTCAGATTGAGGAAATGGAATTATTAGTGGCTTTGAGTCATTGTCTTGTCAGATGTTTGCTTTGCTAGTTATAGAATACAAAGACACCTGTGATTGGGTTTGTGTTAGTTTCCATACTTTGAACTGTAAAGTTGTGGCCTGTAGTAATGATCCTGAGGACATCAGGGATAATTTATCTGGGCCTCAGGTTTGCTTTGTTATTGTGTCCTTGAAGTGAAGTATCATGGAGTTGAGCTGTCATTGGAACGTGACACTTCTATTATTCTGACTGAAAACAAAGAGCTGACACTCTGTGGATGCTGCAGATGGAATGAGGAGAGGGGCTGTTCAGCATTTACTGTGTTCCTGTTTTGGTACAAAGACAGGAGACCTGGAATGAGAAGTGGGCCTATGCTATAGGTTGCATCCTTCCCAATCTTCAGTCTTTGATGTTGCAAACAGATACTCACAACTGACAAATGTTGTGAGTTAAGTGAGAATAGTAATATTTAGGATGTCCATCTTCAGTTGGTGAATCTTAAGCACTGCTCCCTTTGAGCCTTTCATCTGAACTTGTGTCACACAACCAAAAGTGCCATCACCATTCTGAAGGCTTGCTGAAAGTTCAGGGATTTGTGTTAAATAGGTAACAAGACTGAACCATGAATGGAAGAAAGTGAATTGCTGCTGTCTTAAAAAATTAAATCTGAGCTTTCATAGTGGTTTTTTTCCTGTTTAAATTTTTTCTAAAAGTAATGATTTAATTTATTTTAATAACAACAAGTCACTGATGGCTCCTTTTTTGTTATAACAACATCAGGTGTGTGTCTCTTAAGTAGTCAGAGCAGGGCTTATTTTTTGTACTTGCTGCTTTACTGCTTGCAGATCAGAAACCTTGTTTAATTTAAGCTTCAGTTTTTCTTTTGTCTTCTCATTTTATTAAGACTTGACTATCCAGTGGTAGGAACAAGATGCTTCCGTACTACACCCTTGATATATGCATGGAATAGCAAAAAGTGTTACAAATTGTGGTTGGGCATTTTCTGTAACCTCAGTCCTTTAAAGCATACGTGGGGTTTTGAAACCTAAACGGGATGTTTCAATTTGTTCTGGGAGCTGGCAGGGCTCGTCAGTCCTCTCTGTTCTGGGGGAGAGTTGACAGGTGAAAGAAGGATAAGAAGTGCGGGTTTAGTGCTGTGAACAGCAGGCTCCTCTCAAACAGCTTGTGCGGGTGCTGTGCCTGCCCTGAGCCGGACAGGTGCTCATTGCTCAGCCATCTCTGGCATAAGGATGGAGGCTGCCCGTGCCAGAGTGGCCTGGCTGCTTTTGGGGTCCCTGCTGGGGTCCCCTGCTCTGGCGGGGCCACTTGAGTTTTTCCTGCTCTAAAAGGAAGGCATTTTTCATGGCAGTGCAACAGGTGACTGCAGGGTTCTCTGCAAGAGAAGGCCAGGATGGTAACGGAAGTGTAATTGACATTCAAAATAAGAGATGACTGAGGTAAAAACTTGCATAGTTGTACCTGGACAGCCCTTGTAGAGTGTGCACAAGCAGCTTGTTTGCAGGAGAGGTGTTGTCTTGGGCTTGATCTCAGAATAGATTAGTCCATCTGTTTCCCAGTGTCATCCCTCTCTCTCTCTGTCCTTTTTTTATTTCACTCATGCTTTAGCCTGTTGTGTGCTGTGATGTGGGGTGGTAGCCGGGAGAGTTGGACAGACCATTACAGTGTTTTGTTTAGGTCGTTTATCTTCTTGTCCTGCTTTGCCTTGGACACTGAGCGCTGTCCTCACACCCTGAGCTCCAGCCCAGTAACAGCATTGCTGGCTTAGTTCACAAGGACTTGCCCATCCTCATTGGCTTCTGTACGTGGTATTGTAAATAAGGATTCTTTTTTTTTATTAATTCTTCAACAATGCAGTATCCAAGCTGTCTGGTGGAGTGGTGGTGGAAGGACTCTGTAAGCCCTGCTGTGGTAGCTGTGGGCGGGGTATGCTGATGCTCCCAGCTGTACTGCTCTGCTTGGGGAATCTCCTGTCTGTGTCACCCTGTGAAGGTTCACTGCAGCAATGTCATGTAAGAGAATTTAAGGGGTGGAGTGTGAAATATCTTGGTAAGAAGGGACACTTGGCAGCTTAAGCCTTCTGCAAGAACATCCTTCTCCTTCAGTTGGACAGATTTATGTCTTTCATATCTTCTGGAAAAAGAAACATCTTATGAAAATAGTTAATATAGACCCAAAACTATCATGGAAATTTAAGGGCTAGTAAATAGTGTTTACTGAGTTAAAAACTTCAGACTTGCAAGCTGTAGGCTATTACAACACATTATAAAATGTATGAATAGAGAGTTAAGGGCACCTCTGAAAACTGTTTCTAAATGAGTCTAAGGCAGTAATAAATAAATGTTTCTAGGCATTACTACACATAGAGGCCTGATCCAAAGATCAGGTATCAAATTCAGTGATGAGTTCTTGGTTTTGGAGGAAGTGCCAGTGTCTGTGGTATTTGCACAGAGTTGCAGCAATACCAGAATCCTTCTACCAGAACCTTGCTGGCAGGTAAGACTGAGACAGTCCCTCAAAGAGAAGGCAGGACACACAGTGTAAGAAAATATGGTAAAAGATATTTAAGTATGGAGAAATTAAAATGGAAAGAGCATAAAATGTTGATGTGACCCATTTAGAGGAATAAGAATAAAGTAGGTTAAAAATGTAAATAGAAGCAGAAAGTCCAGAGCACTGGCTCAGTGCTCAGACCAACTAGTGCAATTTCTGCATTTCCAAGTAAAGGCGGGGAGAAATCAAGTGGGGAAAAGTAGTTTGTGGGAATTCAGGAAACTTTTCTGCATAGTCCATATGTTTAGTTAAACTTCCTCACAGTTGTTGAAGGTCTGTTCTGTTGAAGACCTCGCATTTGCTGGCAGGATGCTGATCACTTTCTTTTCCATGTGCTGCTCTTCTTGTTTGGGAGGTGGAACTAGGAAAAAATCCCAGAGAGAAGTGGCACTCAAAAATGGTTAAACTTGGAGCCATTTGGAGAATTGTTTTCATTTATATATATTTATTTATGTTGAGAGTGGATCTGTGGGACTACAGTATATATAATTGCTACCTGCTTCCTAGTGTTATCAGCAGTTGTGGCCAGCCATGCCCCATGGGTGGAACTGGCACTCGCTCCCCCTGAGCACCCACGGGTGCCCTGATGGGACAGGGCAGCTGCTCCTGAAGTGCTTTGCCTGGAGAGGGGATTCTGAAATGACTGCAGGTGAAGTGTGTAAAGGACGTGAGTCGGTGGTAGGAACTGCGGGCAGCTTTGCTGCAAGCAGATTGTATAGGAAAGTTTTGAGTAGTTGTATAAAACCATTGATTAGCATACATAGTAATTTTCTTCCAGTTTATACTGTCTTGTGGTGGAGTGTGTATTTAAAAAGGCTCCTTTTTTATTACAGTCTTCTAGTCCTTGTTTTGGAATTGCAAAGTGAGGCCCTTCTGAACCAAAATAACTTTCAAAAACAGTTTTTCAAAGTGTGAATGCTTTCAGGAGGCCAGCATCAGACTGGTTAAGGAAAGCTGAGATGTAGAGGCAGTAATCTGCTTTGTGTTCTACCCAGTTGTGTAAGCAGTGTATTTGCATTAATACACTTACTACTTTAGAAGTGCTCAGTTTAGGAGGTGTTAAGTATTAATTTTTACATATTATCACTTCTTTTGGACATCTGCACTTTAGTACTCAAATCTGTTTAAATCAGAGTGTGTACTTAGATATGAAAACAGAATGAATGCCAGTTGAATGCTTGGCCTTATTTCTCATTTTCTGTCTTGAGAGTCCTTCACACTAAAAGAGATTGGCCAAAGAAAAGTAGATTATTTTAAAACAAAGATGTGGTTTGAAATTGTTAGAACAACAACAGAAGATTCATGTTAAAAAAAATAATTCTTTTTTCTGCATTTTTCTTGAGTGCTTGACACTTACACCGGAGGTGACCAGGGAAATGTGGTCTTGCAGATACCCAGTGGAGATTGCCAAAAATTGCACTTTACTGCACTTATCCCATTGGTGAAGATGTGATTCCATTAGGTTTGAGTACTAATGCTCAGGAAAATATGGCTCTGGTGGCTTAGGATGTCTCTTCATAGTGGTAGATTTTTTTCGTTAATTTTTTAAAATTTCCTTTTCATGCTGCTTTGAGACTTCTGTGGTTGCACTTGGCTTTAAGATGAAAAGTCAGTTTACAAAAGTTGATTAGGTGCATGTTTTGTTCCAGACACAAGTACAACCTTAAATACGTAGTGTAATGCATGCAGAGTCTCTAGGTTTCTCAGACCCATGTTACTCTCTGCATTAATGTGAGGATTTTAGTTGTTTTCTAAAGCTGATGACCAGTTTAGACTTTCCGTTGGATTTCTTGAGCTTAAGCTGCTTTATTATTTTGCATCATTTTCAGCAACAAAGCAGATGGAAGAATCAATGAGGAGGTGACTGGCCTAACAAGAACTAAGGGGCACACTTGAGAGTCTGCAGTCATGATTTGAGTACAGTTGTTCAGGTGTACAGGCATGGCTGTTGCAAGTGCATGCCTCCTACTGCAAATTTATTGCATGTGCTTGGGAAGCAACTTTCAAATACCTCTGGTTGTAGTGTTTGAAAAATTGCATTTAATTTGGGAAAGACCCAAATTAAATTGCATTAAATTTGTGTCAAGATCTGTTTTCCTGCTTTGAGCTTTTGTTGCTTCTCTGCTTTTAAAAGAAATACACACAATTAAGTGTGGCTGGGAAAAATCCTTCTCCTCTGTTTCTCTCTATCCATTCCACTCTGCCCTTCTTCCCCCAAGCAGAAGAGGCTTGAACCAAACTTTCTGTTGAGTTCACCTTTGGAACTGCAGTTTTCCAGCTTTAACCTGTCCACTTTGATTACAGATTAAGAAAAATATGTTTGAAAGACTGACTTGGAATTGCAGAAGGTGTTCTGTTTGGGTTTTTTTACACTGATGGGTCAATTCCACAACTCTATAGTTCATGGAGAAGAACTTTTTTTAAAGGCTGTGGGGTTTTTTAAGTTTTATTTTATTTTCCTCACAGAGACTGCCCTTGAAGATTTATAGACTTCTTGTTTGGGCCTGGCTAAATGATGATACTCTCAACTGAGCCTTGATTGGTTTTACCTTAATAACAACAACAACAATATTATTATCCGTATCTCATGGATAAAACAGTGTATGTATATACAGTATGCCAGTTTTGCCCATTAGTCCTGTCTGTTCTTGTGCACTGAGGTTTCACCTGTCCTTGCTGGCTTTGGAGATCAGGGTAGAGGTTGGGATACACAGTGTAGCAGTTGCTGCCCTTTTCTTGGGTGTCCTGGGTGTTCTCCTAAGGCAGTCTCTGAAGGGTGTGTATGATATAAAAGGAAAAGGTATTTGTTCCATCACAGTATTGTATTTTACTAGGGTCTATCATACTTTCTCATACCTGTTTGGTATTTATTTAGAAGCCTTTTAGAGCAGATACTTTCTTGCCTGCTGTGAGGATAAAGCAGAGATGAATACTTAATGGTCTGGATGCCAAGCTGGCAGATGTCCTGCTGATGTGCAGCAGGGCTGGGAGCAAGAAGTGAACCCTTGAAACAGCACCAGGAGATGCTGCTGAGTTCAGTATTTAATGGGAGCCAAGGGCTGGAGACCTCTTTTTGCTCAGGGATAAGGTATCCCCATCCTGCTAGCTAGCTGTGTTCTGCCCATGTAAAAAATATTCTCCTTTGAATCCCAAAACTGTGTCTATAGAGAAGACATTGTGGACTAGTTGATGCAAAAGGTGGGATCTTACTTTTGGTTTTCCATTATTTTACTTGAGAAAACTACGACTTTTTCCCCCCACTTTGTAACTGTGAGGGATAGTCTTTGGTTTGGATACTGGGAAAGGACAGAGGTTTTTCTATAGTAAAATAATAGGCTTGTAGTTGCAGATTGAGATAAATTTCTCAACCATGTGTATTTTGTTTACATTCAGTTGCCACTGGAGCTAAATCTGCTCAAATAACAGAAGTCAAACAAAGTGATCTGGTCTTCTGTTGTCTACCATTGTTTTTATCTTCAGGCAACTCTGGGAAATGAAATAGTTTGAAATCTTTCTGGACAGCCTTAGTATTAACATCGCTCCCTGGTGTGGAATGGGCAGCCAGAATGTTGGCACTCGCATGTGTGTGACTGAACTGATGCTGAGGTGGGACCAGCAACATCGGGTTCTGAAGATCACATACGCATTTGTTTCAGGGGCTTGGACAGGAGCATTCCTGGAGTTCAGAGGCGTCCCAGACTTGGAAGTTGTATGGGAAGAAGCTACTGTCCGTGTCAGTGAAAGGACTGAGGTATCCTGAAAGAGTTAAGCTCTAGTTAGCTCACTTGTAAGGTATTTAATATCCTTATTAAACTCAACTGTTGGTTCACTTCCCCCCCACCCCCTGCCTTGTGTTGAATAAAATTTCTTGAAGAGCTGAGCCTCTGCCTCTCAGATCAGAGGCTCACATGTTGAAGCTGGCAGTGCTAGAGGCTAGTTCCTATCTGTGTGACAGCATTTTTAATTTAACAGGACCAGCTTTGATGTTCTTGAATATTTATAGGCAGCTTCAGATCACTCCTATATGTATTCTTTTTAACTGAAGCAGAAGTTCCTCCTCACGCAACAAGATTTTTTTGCCTCTGTTTATTCTTGTGTCCCTTTTACATTTGCAGACAGAGGAGTGGTTTTGTGTTACAGATATATTGCATACTTAACTTGTGGGAGGAACCACCTGATTTGTTTTCTAGTTCCTGCAGCTTGGGGGTAGTCCAGTTACTGCATCTTAGCTCCTTGTTTGAGCCTCACTGCAGACATGTAGAAGTAGATGCAGTAAACTAGAATTAGAGCAAAATGCAGTTATGATGAGGCCTTCTCCACTTAGGTGGAAACTCAGGTGGGTGCAGCAGTGGGTCAGACCTGGGTCCCCTCAGGAATCACAGATGTGTCTCTCAGACACCCTGAAGAAGGAACAAGTCACAGTTTTGGTTTAAAGAGGAACTGAAAACTTGAGCTTTGGCTCTCAGTGGGAGCTGATCAGAAATTACGGAAAAAAGGTTTAGGTGGAAATTGCCACTTGGATTGTTTGACTTATGTGAAACTTTGACCAGACTGAGGCAGGAGCCTTAAAAAAGATAACCCGATGGGTCAGCTGTCAGTCAAGGTTTTAACCTGTCTCAGGCTTCTTTGCCTCTGTGGCTTCCCTGCCCCACCAGCCCCCACACAGTTGGCTGCTCAGAGCTGGCACTGTATGTTCTTTCAAAAACAGAACTGTGGAGGGTTTGCCACTTTAAATACCACCAGGTTTGGTGTCTTAGACAAAATCGTTGTGATTTGAACTTTTACCTTGGTTGTGCCACAGGAGGCAGTGTATGTCATATGAAAGTGTTCCTTCAGACAACCTTTTGTTGTGGACTTCTGTTTTCCTCCTTCCTCTGCCATGTTTCCCTTCTGCTTTATCCTGTCAGTCCTGTGTTATGGATCTCATGTGGGCTCCCTTATCACTGCTGTTCTGGCCCAGGGTTAGCTTGCCTTGGCCAACTGGGACAGCAAAGCAATGATGTTTTTTCCTGGAATTTGCCATGTGGATGCTGCTGGTTTGGGCAGATTCCTGTATCCTGCTCTGCTGCACTTAGTTTTTGTTGTGAAATTCTGTATGCTTTGTGTTACATGATGATCTCCTAACTAGACTTGAAATGACACTATTAAATAGCAGATTTTTTGTGTATTGCTTTAAATGGTTTCACTTTGTAAAAAATTCTGTCTTTCAATGATAATTTGTTTGAATGCATGGCCTACAGAGAAAAATGTTTTTGGTTAAAGACATTTCTGCTATAGGTGCACTTCTCTGTTGGCACAGCCTTTTCTAGTTCAACAAGTGAAATCAATTACGTCACTGCCTATGTAACTAAATAGCATTGGAAAGCAACCACAGGAGGAAAGTGCTTACTTGTCTATTTGATCTAAGTAGTTTGCTATAGAAATTCAGCAGGGAAATGGAGACCTGTAACCTAATTACCAATGTAGCAGCGAGACTTTCTAAACTATGCCAGTAAACAGAACTTTACTAATACACAAAAGCAGGGAAATATCTTGATACTGCTTCTTGCAGGAGAAAAAAACCCCTGCCTGTGGCATCTAAACATCACTTTTTCACAGTTAATTTTAAAGAGAGACTTATTTAGCAGGTAAAGCAGCTGTGTAGTATCTTCAGGAGCTGGGTGTTCATACACCTTCTGCTAATGCTCATGTGGAATTGCCTGAAATGTGTGGCTACTGGAGTGCCATTTCAGTGCTTTTGTCTAGGGATGGGTGGATGTGATGGTGACTTTGTTTTTCTTTAGTTCTTCTAAACTGTTGTTAACAAATGCAGTTTTCTTTCTTCCTACATACCCTGAAATATCCTTGTGAGACAGGAAAATGTATGAAGTGTGGAAGTACTCAATGCTTGTTTCTGGGAAAGATTTTTTGTTTTGTTTTGAGCTTTTCCCCCCGGTTGGGTTTTTTCAGGCTTTACTTTTTATGTAAAATGCACATCTTACTTTGAGTTTATATTCAGTAACTTCTGGAAGCATCTGAGATGTTTACACTATCTAGATAGAAAGTTTATCAGCAAAAGCACTTACTGAGAATAAAGAACCAACTCTAAACTTGTCACTTAGGAATGAGCAGTGCCATGGCTGGGCTCCAACAGGAAAGTCTTCTGAATCTGAGGTTTAACTTTCACCCATGCTGCAGGGGACAACACTAATAATTTCAGGTTCTGGCTTGGGTTTTAGAAATACTCATGCCAACACTGATGTGTGTGTGTTGTTGTGGCTCTATGAGGACCCAAAACTAGAATGTTTTGAGATGTTGTAGGTCAGGACTGATGGTGTAGCTACTGGTATTCTCAAACACTTTTCAGTAGGCTGTGCAAACATGATACTGTCTTCAGTTTTGGGCCCTTCACCCCAGGAAAGACACTGAGATGCTGGAGTTGTGTCCAGGGAAGGGAACAGAGCTGGGGAAGGGTCTGGAGCACAAATCTGATGAGAAGCAGTTGAGGGAGCTGGGGCGGCTCAGCCTGGAGAAAAGGAGGCTCAGGGGGGACCTTCTCGCTCTCTGCAACTGCCTGGCAAGGCGGGGAGGCAGATGGGGATCAGTATCTTCTCTCAAGTGACAGGACATGAGGGGCTGGCCTCAAGTTGTGCCAGGGGAGGTTTAGATTAGATATTAGGAAAAAAACTTTCACATGAAGGGTTGTAAAGCATTGGAACAGACTGCCCAGGGCCATGGCAAAGTCACTGTCTCTGGAAGTGTTCCAAATATGTGTGGCTGTGGCCCTTGAGGACATGGTTTATTGGTGAACGTGATGGTGCTGGGTTAATAATTGGACTTGATTACGTTCATAATTCTGCGATTTCTTCTGTCATTGTATTTTTGTCTTAGGAGGAAGTAGTAGGCATAGCATGCATCTAGTTCAGTGTTATTGCAAAGAGAATTTTTGCAAATCGATTTATTTTCAATCCTGAAGTTGCAGTTGGTGTATTTAAATTTCAGTTGGTAAAGCTGGGAAAGTATTTCTGTCCCGTGTAAGTGATACAGTAACATGTAGTGTGGTTGATAAGGATGTTACTAGCGAATAACCTCGTAGGTAAAGGTCTTTGTCAGGCTTGCTTGTGCTGCTTAGGAAGCTGAATTACTTTTTTTTTTTTTTTATTGTAACTATCCAAGTGCTGCTGAAACTTGAAATCTTGTCTTTATAAATATATTCCAGATAAAATGGACACTGCCGTCTTTAGAACAGAACACACAGACTGATGCAGTCTGTTCTGGAGATTAATGCCAAACATATTCTTAATGCAGTAGAATTCTGATTTAGGTTAGGACTAGTTCAGTTAGGAATACTGAGAAAAATAGTAGAAGTCCCGAGTATCTGTCAAGGGAAGGTTTTAGGGCAGAGAACTTAATTTTTTCACAGCATTCTTGCCAGAAAGAGTGCTTGGAACAACAAACAAGATGCTTGAAGAAGGGAGAAGTTGAACAAGTCTTAGGCGAAAGCCATCCTAAAGCAGTCGCTGGGGCATAATAAAGTGTCAACACTGCCCAGCTGGAGAAAACGCTCCAGCCCATTTTCTGCCTCCAGAGGCATGGTGGTTATGGCTACCCCACTTAAGGAATGCTTCATACACTGGATGATCTTTGAATCAGGACGATAATGCGGCATATCCGTGCTCAACTGCAAGGCTCTGCTTCTTAGTCTGAAAGAGAATCTGCAAGTGATTTCACAGATTTTTGCTGTTCTGTTATGTGTAATTAACGTCACAAACTGTGCCTCTGGAAGGAGGAGGAGTTGGTTTTGTTTACCTTTTCAAACTGAAACAGCTGCCAGAAGAATATAATGTGGGCCTTTTTTCTTTAAAAATAAGCTATTTAGAAATAAGATAACTTACATTTACATTACAAATATATGTAATTTTCAGAGTAATTGCATGCATTTTCAGGGCTTCTCCTTCAGCTTACTACTTAATGCAAAATGCCTTTGTAAGTGTGTAGTAATTAAAGCAATTAAGGATGCTATTTGACTGGGACTTTCTGGATACGGATACCTGTGTTTTTTGTTTGATTTGATTTTTTTACTGTCCATTTAGAAATCTGTTAATGAAATGTCCTTGCAGATGCTGAGGAATGACTGCTAACAGTGAATTAAGCAAATTACTGGAAGCATGAACAAAATGGGTTAGAATAAAACATATTCTCTGCTTTGCAACAGGTGAGCATATGCAGCCTATCTGAAATGCTAGAAAGGATTGCTTTGAAATCATGCATGTTTTAGGAAAATATTTAATGCGTCTCCTGTTGTTGGCCTGTTGCTGTCTCTCATTAGCTGGTGGGGAATTGCATCTCTGATTAAGATTCTAGGATCGTATTTCTACTACTGAGGCTGGTAGTGGGTAAATAAACGTCATTCCCGGTGTTTAAAGCTTGGCGCTGATCCTGGCAGAGCAGCAGTTCTCCCCTGCTGTCCTCCAGGTTGCTTTTCCAAGCCTCTCTTCCTGCTCTCCGGGGTGGGTGGAGCAGCTTTCCCAGAGCTCCGGTTCTGGTTCAGCCCGAGCTGTGGTGTCTTGGCACTGCCAGAATGGGCCCAGGAGACCTGATGGAGGAGCAATGAATGGTGTTAAATGGGGATGGGTGAGCAAGGGAGAAAAAAAAATCTACGTTTGACCTCTGATTTCTTTCCTGGTGCCTTTTTTTTGCCTTTGAATTCTCACTTTCTGATTCCTGCTAGTTGCTGTGTGAGTCTCAGTGCTTTACCATGGACACACACTACTGTCTTGGAACTTCAAGGTGGAACTGATTTGCAAGTTAGAAAGTTAATAAAAGTTCATGATCCTAACATTTCAACCCCACACTTCTGTAATAAATAAGACAGGAAAAAAAATTATAATAACTTCTAACTAATTCAGAGTTAATCTTCGTGCAGCTGAATTTCTCTTCTCATTTATTTTTCCATGTAGAGGAAGAAGCTTTAGTTAGTTTTGAAATGTTATTTCTTTTTAGTCTTAAGCAGTTGATGAAAGCTAATTGTCTTTGTTACATGTAGGCACAGATGTGCACTATAAGAGATGTAAATTAAGAGAATTTTTTTAATACGTGATGCTCCTCAAGTGTAATTTTTAGTATAATATAATGTCTTATCTCTGGTCCTGTGACATGGACCAGGTCTCAAAGGACACTGAAGGGAAATGGCAAGGTGTTGTAGAATCTTTGCGTTCCCAACCCAGCTCTGCAGGGCCTGTTAAACTAATCCCTGGTGCCGGAGTCATGGTTGTCCTTCAGGATGATTTTATCGGTGGCACTATTTCTGTCATGTTCTGATATTTCATGCTGAAACTACTTACAGATGGGTTGCAGCCAGAGAAACTAAGGTTGATATTTCTTATCTCAAGAGACCTTACCTTTCTTGATTAAACCTAATTGGTACTGCTTTGGAAATCAGTTCTGTGCCCTTTATAAGATCAACATTACGGATTTGACAGAATTAAAGTGCAAATAAAGCAGGTCTAAAAGTTGGCTGTTGAGATACATGTCTCAAAGTTACAAAAGGATTTTGCTTTTTTTTTTGCTCTAATATTGCACAAAAGGAATGGTCATGCATAAGTAGTTGTGCCACTGTGTTAATATATTACTTTTGTAGTCCATATCATAGAGTCCTGTGCTGAAATTTCATCATCAACTTTATCATAAATTTTCTGATATGAAGAGTTTGCCAGCCACCTTTCCACAGCCTATTTGCCCAAACCCAAATCAAGTTTCTAAAGTTGTAGTGTGAGATTTTAAGCTGCTGCCTTTACATGACTTAATGGTTCTCTTGGGCCTAACACATTCCCTTGCATCAGTCACTGATACAAAACTTGATCTGTATTGCCTAGTGGTTTTCTTTTCATATATAATAATCACTCTGTTCAGAAAGACTGCCCATATAACCTTAATACTGCTTCCAGGTAATGGTGATCTGCTGTTATCAAATATTTTGGATTCTCTCTGGTATGCAGTTCAGCACTGGTAAGGCTTGGGCATGAAAACCCATCTTATCTTCATCACTGTGTTGGACATTCAGCCACAGGCACCACTGCATGATGTTCAAATTCCACATGACTTATTTCCCTTATAGCTGTCAGTCCTAGCACCAAAATTTGGCCAACAGCCACAGCTGTCTTTTTGCAGTGCTGCTCAACTGAGTGCTCTCTGGTTTATCTGGGCAGGAAACCTGCTTGTAGTGATTTGCCTAAAGCTTTGGAAGAAAGAAGTGGAATTTTGTGTCTCCTGTCTGTAGAGTTTGTGCTGACTCTTCAGACTCAGCCAGTGAGTGATGCAGCTGTTGCAAATATTAGCCAGTAGTACTGAAGAAATTCAGCACCTGGAACATTGAATATTTTGAGTGGGGATTCAAAAACCTGGAAAATGTAGAATTGACTATTATCTCTCTATATTCTGTGTGATTTACTTACCCACTTCTTGTAGAGAAGTTCAATGAAGGAACTATTTAGGCAGTCGTGATTCAGATGTATGAGAGATGCTCTTTAACCAGTGTCACGTTTGCATAGAATTGTTTGACACGTATATTTTCAGCTTCTATTCAAATAAGAAGTTCTTATAGGCAGGAGCCTCTCTAATTTTTCCACCCATACTTTATTTGTCTGTCCATCTTGTGTACTGAGGTAAGTCTCATAGAAAACTGTTGTAATGAAATTACCAACTTACATTAAATGCTTACAGAGAGTCAGAATTTTACAGATTCTCTTCAGTTCTGACTGTTTTTTTCCCTTACAGTAAAATCCATTTTGGTATGGCTCTAGCAACTGTCCTGTCATGAAGTCTTTTGCATCTCAGTGGACTGTACTAAACCTGTGGACAACTAGAAGGGGGGAAAAAAACGCAAACAAAAAACTCCCTTTTTACCACTGGTCTGATTCCTGAACAACCTTCTTAAGAGTGCTTAGTTAATGTGTTCAGTTTGAATCACTGAGTTTGTCTGTGCTCAGCATTCTGCTTGGGAAGCAAGAGAGATGGGGATGTTGAGTTAGTGCTCCCCAGCAATTACCCCTGCTTGGAGCTGTGGAGTGTGAGAAACAGAGTGATAATCCACAGCAAGGCAAGTCTAAAGACACGCTCTGAACCTGTAAGACACAAAGACCCTCACAGAGAACAGTGCCAGAACATCAGTCTTGCTACAACAATTGTGTGAACTACTTACTGAAATGTTAATGGAGACTAACTCCATACAGAGAGAGATTGGAAGAGGCAGCTTGTGGACTGGATATTAAAGATTCTAATAGTTTTAGGAGAAGAATTCCAGACTGCACCTCTGTTCAGCAAAATCAACTCTGGGGCAAAAGTTACTTGGCTGTACTTCATTGGTTTGCACACCTGAAGTATGTATGTTTAACACGCAGACACCCATTGGTGGTTTATTGCTTGTGTTTTCCACATATGCACCCCTGACTTCCCTTATGATATTCTGTCTTGCTCTCAGAGCTTTGGGACCACCTCTGAATAGGTGAGGCTGCTAAAAGAAGGGGAAAGAAGGGAGAAATTTTAATGCTGCCAGACAGAAGGCAGTGCAGGAAGCTAATGGGCATGCTGTTATTTCCTGTGGCAAAGTACAAATCCTTATTGTTAATAAGTATTATTCTGAATAAATAGCATTCCGTCTGGAACGTGATAAGAAATGAAGACTGGATGTCAGTGGTGCTGCTGTGGCAATAGTGCAACAGACAGTATTCATTTTATCCTGCAGAGGAAGGGATTTACCTCCTTTATGTACCTGCAATGCTCTCCAAATGAACCCATTTTCCATGCTGCAGATACAGGATAACATCTGACAAAGTGATGAGATGTTGAATGGATCTGAGCTATAATTCTGTGTGTTGGTAACAGAGGTGCAGCTATTTGAAGTATCAGCTAGGTGTATGAGAGGAAAAAAATTATTTCAGAAATATAATGCTGAAACTTAAAAAGGCAGAAATATCCTACCCTATGTTGTAACCTGGATGAAGGTTTTGGCAGCGTATCTACCTGGTTTTGAGTACAGATGTGCCTTAGTAAAGAAGATGCTGCGTTAATTTGAGTGTAGCACTGTACAAACATAAGTCAAGCAAGCTCCAGTACAAAATATAAAGTGTAGATTAAAAGCATAATTGGAAAAATGGCGTGGACAGCTTCACTGCAAGCAAGAGTCTTGTGTTTAATTAGTAGATAACTTGTATTGTTTAATAACCAATCAAAATGAAGCTTGGATACAGCACATCTCAGTGGTTTTTTGAGATTCTCTAACTGAAATACTTGAAGGTATATGCTGATATCAGACAAAACAAAGTGGCTTATTTGAGATCAAAGTTGTGGTCTCCAAGTGGAGTGGAAATAACTGCTGGGTGTGGAAACTCAAACTTCATGAGGAACCCTGGAACAAAAATTATTAAGTTGGTCCCTTTTTAATGGAAGAAGAGCATCATTTGGTGTCTTCCTGTACCTTTACTGTTGTGTCTCAGCAAAAAGTCAGGCTATTTTCATATTTTCTGCAAAGATTTATTTGAGGTTTCATTTGTAATGAAGACTGTCCTCTAGCTTGTCGTTACTGTGAGAATGGGTGGGAGGCCAAGGGAAGCACTTAGTTTACTGAAGTTAGCGGCAAAGTGCTGGTTTTGTGGGATCCTTTGGTCCTGCTTGAGAACATATTTAGATACTGATAACTGACTCTGCAATATTGAAGAGAAATGGTGTCTTCTATCTGTTTAAACAAAATTGTGATGTGTTGTGGAAAGCATCTGTGTGATACTAGGAAAAAATTCTTTACTCTGGAGGTAGTGAGGCACAGGTTGCCCAGAGAAGCTGTGGCTGCCCCAGCCCTGGAAGTGCTCAAGGCCAGGCTGGACAGGGCTTAGAGCAACCTGGGATAGTGGAAGGTATCCCTGCCCATGGCAGGGGGTGGGAAGTAGGTGATCTTTAAGATTTCTTCCTTAAAGCCAAACCATTCTATGATTATATGGCCCTCATAAGTTCATTGTAGAAGTTCTAATTTCTCTGACCTCTTTTTCCCCTTCAAGAGGGAGGGGAAAATGGGAAGGTGACTTATTGGCATTCACTTTTCGGTTAAATCATGAACACAACAAATTTAATTTTTAGGCTCCAGGGGAGTCTTTTTTTTCTTTACACAGACGTCCCCTGCTGAGGGCATAGAATATTGGGTACTTAAGAGTTAAATCATCTTGCTTTGGAAGCAGCTGGGCAGTTTACACTCCTTGCTGGGCTGTACAAAAATACTTTTCCTTTGAAGTACCGGGAGGAGCGGCTGAGGGTAAAACCTGGAATGGGGTTGTAGCTGGCGGTTTGTAGTGGGCTTAGCTTGGAGCAGGCAGCTGCCTGCAACTGCAGTGTGAAACGGCAGGGAAAGTCAGGGATTCTTTCACTCTTGCCATCACTGTCTCAGCATGAAGGCTTTCCTTTTGAAGTTCTTCAAATACTGTTTAGTTCTCGGAAAATTTTTAGATTGGGATAGATTGCAAGAAATGCTGATTAAAAATATCTTTTCCCATAAAGGCATGCTAAATACAGAGGTCCTTTTGGAAGTTCCGTGGCTGCTTCTGATGTGATTTGGTAGTGAAATACACGCTGCTACTTTCTGGGATGAGAAAGACTCACCTCTGCCAAGTAGTGGGAAGGAGGCTGAATTGTTTTGAACAAATTTCTGGAAAGAGCTTTCAGAAGTTCACTAGAACCTGTGAAATCTCGGACCTGATGTCATACCTTAGCTAGGCTGAGCTCAGCTCTCAGTGCAGCAATACAAGAGCTGATGGAGAATGGCAGAACTGGAACCCCAAATGGCTGAAACCAAATTGGAAGACATGATGTCTGTAAGAAAAGCCACTGGGTGTTACAGTGCTGTGCAGCAGGAAGCTGTGTGTGTCCTCTGCTGTGTGCAACAGGTACATCACTGTGGCTGACCCTGCTGGGACGGGTCTGGAGAGCAAATTGCCCCCAGGCACAGCCTGGTGTGGGCTGGGCTCTGCTGCACCTGCCGCCTCCTGCCTGGGCCACCAGTGCAACTGCACTGCCCGAAGTTGCTCCTTGGTTTTCTAGAGGAATACTTTGCCTCTTGGATTAATAATTTCTTAACAATATTTGTATACATTTTAGGGAGATTTTACTATTGTTACCATTACATGAATCTGAGGAAGAGAAATTTCCTTTTAGCAATGGCACTAAGGGGACAATCAAAAGCAATTTACTCACCAGCTAATGACCGACATCCCTTGGGGAGGGCGTAGCATACTGGGTACAGAAGAGTTAAATCATCTTGTTTTGGAAGCAGCTGGGCAGTTTACACTCTTTGCTGGGCTGTACAAAAATTCATGTTACCCGTTTGTATCTGTTGAATAGATGATAATGATGATAGGGCTGCATGTCATAGCCTCAAATTTCAAGTTAAATTTATCTTAACTGCCCTTAATAATTGTGTCCTTTCATCTTTACTCATTTAAGGATCCAGCACTTCGCTGTTCCAGGTTCTCCAGGTTTCTTTCCCTGCTGCTCTGCCATTCAGTCAGTCTTTAACTTTCTACCTATGTATTTTTTTCTGAATTATAAAAAATGTCAAGAATTAAGTTGCTAAAATAGACAGAATTTTCCTCTAGGGTTTCTTCTGTTGTATGAGCTATATAGAGGGTTCTGTCCTTGAAATACTTGCTTATTAATACATGAAATACCTTGCTTTCTCATTTAACAATTCAAGTTTCAGTGAAAATGGCTAGTAATACAGGCTGAAGAATCTCAGAATCTGCTTCCATCCCAGAGCTGTTGCTGAAATTCTTCACTTATAATCTACAGAAAGTGAGGGGGTTAGCAGCATGGCAGAAGTGAAAGTAAGAAGTCCAGAACAGGATTTGTGGGATATTGTATTTTAGCTTACTTTTTCAAGAAGCTGCTACCTGTGTTGCAGAGAGCAGGTGCCTGGCTCCTTACTTGTTGGCTGGGCACATCTTTTTGCATGGCTCTGCAAGTGCAAGAGCTGAAGAAAACCTCTGCTCAGTTGCCATGTGGATAACTATTGATGCGTGTCATTTGGTTGGAGGACGTTTCCCACTTTTGTGTTACAAGAGGCATAAGCTGATGAGTCTCTGTATTATCATTAAACATCCTTAACAAAATAGAGCCTAGAGAAACAAGAACGCAGAACTCAAGTGCCCCGGTTGCGTGCCTGGCATCTGAAAGACCAACTACAAGTTGTTCTGCTCATCTGCTTTTTAGCAGGAGGGACGTGCAGCTCTCGCAGGAGGGCACTGCAGCCGTGCCCGTGTTTGGCACAGTGTGGGTTTGTGCAGGGACTCACCCCGTGGGTTTGTGCAGGTGGGGTTTGTGCACAGGGACCCCGTGATTTTGTGTCTGCAGCTCCCGGGGCGCACATGGGGTTCAAGGTGCTCACAGAGCTGCTCCTGGACAAGAATGGGTGCTGTGTCTTTTCCAAAACTGTGCAGGCAAAGCAGATATTATCAGGGCTGGCCCTGGGGCATGAAATAGAAAGATCAAAGGATGTGGCAGCAGCACACAGAGGCTCTTCAAAGCTTGAGTAGGGGAGGATTGATAGAGAAAAGGAGAATGCTCTTGCTGATGTAATCGCAGCCTGTGAGACAGGTAGGGTTTTTTTCCCTTAATTTAAACAAAGGCACAAAGACAGTCCTTGTTTGTTTAGAGAGGTGAAGCGTGTGCCACAGAGATAGAGTAGGGATACCTGAGTATACAGAAAGCTTTCACGAATAGCATGGAGCTCAAGCATTTTGAAGTGACTGCAAAGTTGCAATTTATAGTATTTTACTTTGCACAACTTCTGCATGTGGTATGCTCTCACTTGTGGTGTCCGTGTGGGATGAAGTACGAAAATGGCAAATGCCTTCCTTATTAAAATGGAAACTATTTTGTTTTCTCCTGAGAATGCTAGTTAAAGATTTCTGTGATTTGTATGAAAAGAAGTTGAGCACAGGCAAGATGGAGTTGGAGGGGAAGTGATAAGCTGGATCCATCAAGAAGCTTGTTCAGGCACAAGCTGTACAGAAAGAAGCAGTTCTCCCCCAATGTCTGTGTGGAAAGAGAGAAGGAGAGGTGTGACTTCACTGGAATAGACGTGCAGGGATGGAAGGAGTTTTCAATCTTCTCTTTTACAGACCTTACTTCTCTTTATATGCTGCAGCTGCAGAAGTATGTTTCTGAACTTTCATTTTTATTATGAAGGTAAGGGATAGAAAATAGGTTTTCAAAGGCAACCTTGTGAAATTGTGAGATAGAGCATGGTGGTGCTATTTTTCCACTCGAAGATGTATCTGTATGGTGTCTGACAAGTGACCTGAGCTAGCTGAGTCTGATACCCCAAAAAAATCTGACCTTTGTGGGCATGACTCAAGGCCTGAATGAATAAGTATTACCAGAGAGGCAATGCACATCAGTTAATGTAGTTGCATTGATTTCATACATGTTTGTAGCTCAGGCAGGACAAGCTCTTTAGCTTAGGTGGTGAGAGAATCTGGCATGCATTTGCTCTTGGTATAGACTGGAGGTCCATGGAGGCAGAACTGGGAGGAAGAGTTCATCTCTCCATAAGTCTCTGGGAAGCTGTTAATTCCAAAACTGAAAAATAACTTCTCAATCTTGCCTAGTTTCATTTATTGATTGTTTTAGAAGAAAGATCTGATAGGATTCTCTCAGTCCCCAAATGTGTTCCAGGATGCCAGAAATCACAGTGGTTATTCTGCTGGCAAAATCTACAGCTTTCCTCCCCCTGTAGCCATGAGACCATTTGCACTGCAGTTCAGATCAGTACATAAAATTGTGCCACTCTGAAGTCTGAAATGGTGAGGGGAAGGTGACTGTCTTTATTGTTAACTTGAATGCTTCATTCTGGGATCAAAGGTATATTTATGGACTGCTGAATTAGTTTATTAACCTTAATAAGAGGTCCCTGCTCAAAAAGATGTTCATCCTCTTTATTGTGGAGTATTGAGGGATGACACTGGCATTTTTGTGTTGTCTCATGAAAACTTCTCAGTTTTGCTGGTGAGCATCAAAACCTTTTCCCTTTACCTCCCTAAATCTGTTTTCTGCCATGCTGCTTCTACAGATGTGTCTGATTTGACACTTGACATTAGTGGAAAGAACTTCAATACACTTAAAATACTCTAATTTTGGTTTTTACTTAAACCTTCAGTCACCAGGAAATTTGCACATCTTACAGAGCTCTGAGATGGGCTCTGACATGTATTTTTGTTACTGCTGCAGGCACCTTTCCCTCGTGATACAGAGAGGCTGAAGAAAAATTCTGGGATGGGAATCCTAGCAATCACCATGGCTTTCTGCTTTAAAATATATCCGTTTTGGAAATCCCACCTAGCTGTGTGAAGGGTAGACTGTTCCAGTCTGTTGTAGTAGACAGCAGCTAATAAAGCAGAGGTTTCTCTATCCATAGAAGAGAAAAAATTGGTGGGTTCTGCCATCAGTATGGCATGCCCATGGTTTGCTTCTAGTGAGTAACAAAAACTAAAAAGGGATTTTAAGAGATTTCCTCTATGCTTTACTGACCGTGCAGCCACTGCTGCCAGTGGTATCTGTGGCCTTTTGATTCATGCAGCCAGGTGAATTAACACAGCTGCCGTGCCAAGTTAACCAAAAAGTTCCTCTATGTCAGTGACTCTTTCTGGCAGCTGCCAGTAGCAGACACTTGTGAAGGAATGCACTATTAGAGCAAGCCCATCCCGCCAATTGTGCAGTACCTGTTTCCAGGCTCTACCAGCTTGTGGCTTAGGTCTTCCTATAAGTACTGACTACTACATAAGAGCCCTTGATGGCTTTTTGTTGAACGTTTTTTCCAGTCCATTACTTCATGTGTAACTTTCTTGTCTACATTTGAGAGAGCACAGGGAAGATCTCTCTTGTTTTTGAGGGTTGTGTCACACTGTGACATTGTACTTACCCTTATTTTTGAATAGCAGTGTCTGTGTTGGTGTGTGCAGTCTGGGAGGTGTAGAACAACAGTTTTGTTGGCATGTCTGACACTTACCCACCTGAATTGCTCACTAATAGGATTAGAGGGAAGGCAACTGGATCTACAGAATTTTTCTCATTCTCTTACTGTCCGATGTAAATTCTGTAGTTTTTTGAGCTGCAGGGGAAAAATGTTGCCAGGAAGTAATTGTTCTTTCTGTCTTTTCCTAATTCCGTGCAGCAGCTGCCTCATCTTTAGCTGCTATTAATGTTCAGAGCTCTCTGAACAAAGGAGTGTCAGGCTGATGTAACTTTTTCCTCTGTCAGACATTCTCTGTGAAGGCATCTTTTGTCTCGATGGCCCTATTGTAACCATTCATATACTGATGAATGAGCAGGAAGCTGATGATAGTGAGCAGATGACTCTGATCATGTACAGGTTTGACTCAGGCTCCAGCTTGAGAGAGTATAGATAGGAACAGAGTTGTACCACTGTCAACTACAATGTCTGACTTGTTCATTCGGATTTTCTTTTGTTTAAGAAACTGGAAAAGGTTGCTAATTAGGAGAAAATGTGGTAATTTTTTTCCTGAACAACAGTATTACAGATACAAATCCAGGAATTTTGTCACTTTGTCATGCAAAAAGGAGTCTACTTGAATGGCTGCATTTTTATTTTTATTTTTGAGATTGCGATTTCTGTCGTGTTTGATTAGAGGTGATGGTCTCTTATTTGTTGTCCTGTTTGTGGCAAACCAGGTTCAAACCCATCCTAAAAGTTCTGAAGATCCTCAGCACCTCAGGTGACAGTGATTGGTGGGGAGAGAGGGAGGACTCCTTCCCCCCAGCTCTTCCTCCACACATTTTAAAGGAGCTACTGCAGGCTGATTATAAAACATGTTCTTAAAGCCTAACATGAACAGCAATAGATGTGGCCCTTTTCTTCTGAACTGGAAGGGAATAGCAAGACCAGCTTATCAGCAGAGGTACCAGCAAACATGTCCAAACTAGTTAATGAAGTTTGCTACTGAAAGGGTGATATGATCTTGCATAGAAAACTTTTCTTAATCTGAGTGAATGTATTCAATCAGCCAGTATATTGCTAAAATAATCTATTAGTATGATGATTTGAGGAACTTGGGAAGAAAAAAACCATAATGCTGTCTTGTGATATTAGGTACTAGAAGTAAGCAAAATATGGTAGAGGATTTTGAGCCAGATTTTCTGAGGACTGAGGGTGAATACTTTGGTGTACCATTAGCTACCCAATAGAGGGATCTTAAAGGGTTTCTCAAAGTTGTGGCTATGATTTCTTTTCCTTCTTAAGAATAAAATGTGTGTTCTAAAAACCTTATCCTGGTGGAAGTAGCTGAAAATTTCATGAGAGTCTTGCAGTTACTAGGAAAGGACCAGAGAGAAAAGCAGAAGACTCTGTGAGCAACATTAGGCTCATGCAGCCAAGTCAGTGCATCTTCACGTTGGATGGAGAGACTGAAAAGAGGAACAGGTAGATCACAAGCCGTGGATCATCTGTGTCGTGTAACAGAGTGACACTGAAAAAGACTGAATTTAACCAGCTTGGAAAAGAGTCAAAAGAGACTGAGCAAAGTCTGATAAATAGAGAGAGTGATTCAGGAACAGTTATTGATTACTCCTTGCAATACAAGCATTTACAGTGTTCTCAGTGAAATTCATGTAACAGCTTTACAGTCAGGAAAAGAATGTACATTGTAAAAATAGTAGTTGTGTTTCTTGCTGTAGGGTGGTGTAAAAGCCATAAGGATGCATGTCATCCTAAAGGAATTAGGTCAAAACATGAAACATAGATGCATTGCACAGTATTTTGGGTGAAGTCTCAGCTCTGGAAGTTTTTTAATCGCTGATAGCCATAATTAAGATGCTGTACCTAAAGAATAATCATGCCTTATTTGTTCTGCTTTTCCTATTCTCCAGATTTCTGCAGTTGTAGGATTCTGTGCTGATTGGATTTTTTGATCACATTTTGCATGGCTGTTTTTATGACTTGCCCAACATTGCACAGGAATTCTGTGTCAGAGGGAGCAGTCCAGTCTCTTGGGAAGCATTCAGCTGCTTTAACCACAATGCTCTATTTTCTTTTCTCATAGTATCTTGCCTCATTCACTGCACTGTCCAAGTTTTCTAACACGTGAGGGAAGGTCCTGCAGACAGCACTCATTCACTTCACACTGCTGAGTTCCTGGAGTACAGTTTACACCATTAATTTCCCAATCAGTGAGGCAAACCCCAGTGGTGAGCTGTGCCAGCAGGAGAGCCCTAGGCCAATAGGCTTTACTGGACTTATTAGCATGGGCTGCATACCATGGCTACAGGAGTTGGGTTAAAAAAAAAAGGTTGGGTGGAAGACAAGTAGTGAAGAGTTAATCTGGAATAGAGATGAGGCAATAGATTAGTGGCCATAAGGAAGTATTAATCATACAGAAAGAGATGGTGAAGGAAGGAGGGAGAACTGTGGTTGTATCCTGAAATACAGCACAAGTCTCTAAAATTAACACTGAATTGGGCTAGTAATTTTAATTATTTTTATTATGGTAAATTTTAAATTTTAGAAATTTTTTCACCTATATATAGGATGCTGTATATACATTAGTACAGTGTCAGAAAAAGGTGAGGAAAATTGTTTTGATTTACAGTTCTGTAAAACTGTTCAGCTTTGTATTTTTTTATTCAAAGTGGAGTTGAATTTTGCTCTTAGATCAGGGAATTAATCTCTGTAATGAAAGGGCAGTGCAGCTGGTCTTCAGAATTTCAGAAACTTCCATTATTGTTAGTTTGACTTTAAATAACATAAATTGAATCCTTCTGGCACCAAGTGCTAAGTTCCTGCAAATGCCTTTGATAAATTGAAAAGAGCAAAGGCCCCAGAGTTACTTGAGTGTAGAATAGTTTTGCATTGTGGTTCAAGATGTCAGAGCACACTCGGGCTGTGAGCAGTGAGTGACACTGGCCATCAGGCAGCCTCTGATGCTGAGCAAGTGTTCCCAGTTCTGCAGCGGGCTGCCCGTGTTACAGCTAAGTTGGTTATTTGCTGTGCAAAATAAATTGAGGATGAAAGAAGGAGGAAGAATTTCATAGTGTGTGAAATGGGAAATTAGTTGGGACTACTTCAACAGTGTACTGTGTTAGAATTAAGCATAGCACAGCTTTTTACTTTAAAGTCATTCTCTCTACTACAGAGCACTTTTCAGTGGTGACAGGGTAGAGCAAATCTCACTCAAAATGGTTGCCTGTTTCCACTTGGAACAATAGGACTGAGAAGCCATAGGCTGCCATCAGGTGGCAGTTTTTAAGAAGGGCATTTTTTCCTCAGTGGATATGTGTCTTTCTGTCTGGTAACATGGAAGGTTGCAATATGCACTGAGTTCTTGTAACAGAAGATTTTGAAACAGTGCATTCCTTACTCATTCCTTTACCTGAAATGGAGAGCCCAGTGCACCAGATATTTTCTTTTATGGAAAAAAAGCAAACATTAAACCTTAATCTAGTTTCAGGAACAACTCTTTGCACCTAATTTATATGCTGTAATGCTGGCCTGTACTATCTTCCAAGTACTCAATTCCTCTCTGGACAGGGGCATCTTTTCCCTGTGGTGTGAATGAGGAAATTAAGCACGAACTGCGAAAGGACTGATTTCCACACAGTCATAAAGGGACATGACTTTGCTGGGGCAGAAATCCTGCAACCTTCATCGTTCGTTCAGGTGAGATCTGGTGAGCAGGCTGCTCTGTTCTCTACTGGACATGATGCCGCAAGGGAACACAAGGCTCCCTTTTTACTGGTGGGTGAACCTGGGCTCAGGAGTTGCCAGGTGAGGTGTCTGGACCCGACAGGATGGCCGCTGTCTCCTTGGGAGGCATGTTGCTTGCACCAGTGGCTCAGAAGTGGAGTGAAAGATTCCTGGACCTGTAGGCTGGCAGGGTGTCAGAGGAAACTGGAATGCATCCCATCTCTGCTATGAGACAAGCTGAGGTATGATGAGAAAGTCATCTCACCTTCCAGTAAAGGGAATCATGTTGTGTGGTGTGCAGCATGTTCTAGAGCCTTACCTTGTGTAGTTGCAGTGGAGACTTTGGCTTTGCTTTTATTTCCGTTGTATATCGGCTGGAGAGATTGTGCTGGTATCTGTTACAACATTGGACCTGCTAAAGAAGTGTGTGTAAAAATAGGTGTGATGTTTGACTTTGCCAGGGAGTGTGAGTGCAAAGCAAGGGCAGAACACGATGGAGGCTCTGGAGTAATTTCTTGAGAACTTGATGCTGGAGAAAGTTTGGAAACAAACCGGAGGCTGGACCTATTTGGAGACCTGTGCTTTCAGAATTCTTTGGCTCCTTTGCATGTAAAAGTTCCTTAACACCTTAAAATGTTTTCATGGGGGCAGAAGTCATAAACTGGGGACAAATACATTGAAGGTTGTTGAATGAAAGGAAGGTCAAATGATAGGTCTTGGAGAGGAAAGTCTGGAGCACTGAGTGGGAAAACTGGGATACAAGAAGGCACATGGCAGCTGGAGTTTGAAGCAGAACTTCTGTAAACTTTACCTGTATGTGTATTGCTCCAGGATGGCTTATAAAAGGTTAACAAAAATCTGACCACAGGGAAAACTTTGAAAAACAATTTAAGATGAGCTGTATCTTCAGATGGTAAAAAATGTCACAGGGATTTTCTTGAGTACTTTTTGGTGGCTGCAGTGTAAACTAAAGTTAAATGTAGAGAGCAGCAGAAGAGTGCTCTGTAATTTATGATAAAATTCAATACAAGAATATGATGTAAATCTAGAAATCTTAAAGGTTGAGCTTCAGAGAAATGTGTACAAAGGTAAGAAGTAAGGGGAGATGTCCCAAATAGTCTAACTCTGCAGCAGCATAATGAAGGAAACTGCAGTGAAAACCCCCAGTACCCATAGGTAATTCACATATTTTTCTTCCTCTGGTGGTGTAAGATAGATGAGTGTAGGGATGTGTGAAGGTATTTGCAGTAGACTGGATCACAACTGGGTGATTTGTGGAAGAGAAGTGAAGAGAGACTGGTCAGATTATGCAGTGCAGGTACTTTCATATCAAGACAGAGGAATAAAATAAGAGTACTGAGAAATAGTGGAATGTAGGGAGAACAGCTGAAGAAGAGTTTGGAGAAGAAGACTGGCTGCTGGAAAGTCTAGTCTGGGCAGTGAGAGGAGGCAGTGTTGGAATCCTTCTTCTGTTGAGCCTCTGCCTCAGGGATGTGCTGCAAGCTCTGGGAAATGAGAAAGAATTACTCCACCACTGAGATGAGAGCATCTCTCTGAGGCACAATCTTAAAGAGCCATGCTGGGAGTACTCACTGAAGGAAACAAAGCTAGTATACATTCCTTCAATTCTCAAGGAAGTTTCTCTCTGGGGTACTCTGTGTGTTGAAGGCTTGGTGACAAATACCCAGGTAAGCACCACAGCACCATGTTTGGTCACTGGATTGTGTGGGGCAGGTGAAGGCCAGTTCTGCTGTGTGTGCACAAACAAACTCTTTAATATCTACTCTCCTCTTAGAGATGAAAACCCAGGATAAATGCCTGATATGTAGAGTTTCCAACTTGTCCTTGCGTTCAGTGTCTTAAAACCCTCCAGTGGTGATGCAGACACTTAGGTACTGAATTTAATTCTCTGAACAGGTTTTCTTTTTTAATCAACTTCATCACATACTTTGAAAGACTCGAAATCAGTGTTGTGGTTTAGGCTGTTTAATGTGCCTTGCCATTGTGCAGGGGATTACTATTTTCAACATACTCAAAAACTTTCAAAAGAGCATCTTCTGCGGCACAGGCTGAAGGAGCTGCTTTTGGCCAGAGATTGTATGATTTCCAGAATGTTAAGAGAGTCTGTAGGTAAAAGAAATAGGGTACATCTTTAGGCTATGAGCTGTTATGTTTCAGCTTTGAAAAACTTCTTTACATGCTGACTAAAGGAATGCAGGCCTAACACTGCATCACTGATATGCCTTTTGCTTCCATGGTGGTACTTCCTCAGTTAAGGCAGAAATCAAGAACTTTGTAAATATTAAAACCTTTCTTCCTGTCAGCTTTTGTATTGCAGCCCAGAGGATGTGTTCAGACCATGTAACTCTGTGGCATCTGAATTTTCACTCACGCTCCCACTGTATGCTGACAGCAACTGAAACTTCATGCTCCAGAACACATGTGCAAGAAGTGTGTCTGTTCATCCTTAGCAGATGCAGCTGCTTCCCTTCTTTGTGTGTTTTGGGGAAGATTCTAGGCATGAGGTGGGAGGTAAATATAATGAAATTATTTCTGTCCTACCATTATTTGATAATTCAACAGCTATATTTTTAAGTTCTGACAGCTAATTGAGCCACTTAATACAGAATAACAAAGTACTGATTTTGTCAGGGAAGGATGACAGTTTTCTAAAACAGAGCAGCCCCTACCTTCTGAGAACTACAAAGGTTAAAATTTTAATTTTTAATGATTTCTCAATTTTTTATTTTCTTTGTTAATAATAGAGCAAATTTGATTCCTCTTTGCATTCACATTTTACATTATCTGTTAGATTTCACTGCTTGCATTTGCAGGTTCTTTTCCTGTATTTCAGGATTAGGAGTTTAATTTTTACATTCAATCATCATGTTCTCATTTAATACAAATGCCTCAGAAAGTTTTGAGAATTATAAGAACCAGAATCTGGGGGTGTTCTTATGTTGGCTTGTGATTTTTATGCAAATGTTGCAGGTAGCTAAGAGTCAGTATTGCTATCTCACAGTTTCTCCAACAAAAATAACACATGCTTTGTTGGGTAATGTTTACAGGCAGTGTTTATTGTGGGACAGTCTCCCAGGCTCCATCTGGGAAGATGTATTTTTTGTTTTCTGTGAGAAGTAATGAAACTACAGCTGGCTGGGCATTGTCTGCTGGGTTTTTCCATCCCTGTTCTTTGTATAGTCACTGAGACAAAATTTTAGTTTTGAACTGAGCAGAAAGTTGATCCTTGTTGCTACCTTCTGCCTACTGCATCCACAATGTATCTTGATGAGTTTAAACACTAGTTCAAGTATCTGAAGTGCAAAAATGGGTGAAGGATTAAAATATCCTTAACCCTTCTCTCTTGTGGTTTGCCTGATGGAAAGTGCAAAGCTGCCCAGTTTCTATTGCCAGCTCCAGCTCTATCCTCCAGCTCTGACTTTCACTGCAGCCCCAGGGGAAGCTGCACCTCCCTGCCTCTCCCACAGCTGCTGCACTTTGATGAGGACATGCCTTCACTCTCTCCACTGGCCTCCCCTGGCAACCAGCCCTTTGAAGATGACCTCTTGCTGTTTGCCTGTTGTCTCTCTTGTGTTGGATTATAGATGAGAGATTGGCATGAGAGGAGGGGGATGGTATGGAGTGTTGTGCATTTTAAGCCTCATTTCTTTCTGCATTCTCATCTTTTTCTTCCTCTGTGACTTTTACCTCTATATAGATAAAATGTTGTCTTGCATATGGAAAATTATTTCTGGTAGAAATACAGAGTTTCTGCTTCGTGTTTATATATAGGACAAGGCAAGTTTGATTAGTTTTGTGGTGAGGACTTTGCTTTCTTCTGTAACGGTTTACTCACTTTAGTTCCCTTCTCCCATCATTTTTAAGGACAATATTGTTCTAAGTTATAGGGTACCCTTTCTCTGTCTGCATGTTCTCTGTTCCTCTTCCCTCCCTCTGGCCCCAGTGAATGCATCTCTTGGAGACAGCACAAAACAATCACCTTCTTAATGAAGGCTCTGGTGTGAAATGGAAAGGGCTACACTAGAGCTCTGTGGCTGGGTCACATTTTGTGCAGACACTGACTGCTTTTGGAAATCCAGACAGCCATGCTTTGCTAAATGCTGAGAATATCCTTCACTGAGAATCTTCTAGGGCCAGAAGCTGGAGGGTAACACTTTCAGCATTATTGGAGATCAAACAAAACATAGGAATACATGCCCAATTTTCACTACAATGAAAGGTGGTGAACAGGTGAAGTGTTTTAGGATAGAGCATTGTAACTAGCAGTGTTTACACACTTCTACGGATTTTACCACCTCCTCAGTTTTTCTCAGTGGTAAAATCACTTTAATCTTCATCAAAGTCTGACATGGATAGCAAAACGGTAGTTGATATTGCTGTTGAATATTGATTAATAAAGTCAGGAGGAATACATATTTTGTGGAAGACATGAAGAAAATAATTTGGATGTACCTGTGTATCCAGCTGGAGTGCCTCAGTGCAGCAAACCACCTAAAATTAAAAGAACAGGATGTGGGAGGTATCTATGATCTCTGCATATAACTAGTTCTTATCTGTCATACTAATTTTTAATTGGATCTTCTAGTAATAACTTCTCTTTCTAACCCAAAGGATGCCTCAGAAATAATTTGGGTTATTTTTAACTCCTTCTTCTCTCCTTCCCTACCCTTCTCTATACGTCTAGCAAAGTTGCCCACAAATCTGAATGCAGGCAAACCAGCTCTGCCTGTTAGCAGCTGATGCAAAATACACAAAATACCTTCTCTTGCCACAGGTCCTAGAGAACTCTGGAAAAGCAAGTCAGCTCTTAAACTCCATGTAACATCGAGAACTTCCTGGAAAGCCAGTCTAGACCAGTTAATGTGTCAGAAGAATGAACTGTAGCGAGTTTGGAAGTCAGTCACAAATCAGTCTCCATATATAAAGAACGGTTACTTTTGGTGTGGAGTCTTTCAGTACTGTGAAAATTTGGATCAGCAGGAGATCTGTCAATGTGCTTGCTAAACTTCTGTGCTAAAATACAATCTGCAGATGAGTAGCTCGGTGACTTTTCAGAGCTGTGTGCTTTTGTAAAAGACAGTGCTACCCTCTCTGGTGCATGCACATGTTTGTGTTGTCTTTTAATTCCCTCCTAATACTCATGGGATTTTCATCCCAGCCAAATTTTAAGTGTGCATCATGTGTGCTTTTGGCAAGAGAATGCAAATGGAAATTTCTCTTAGGGTTCTTTATATGAATAGCTTCAATCAACTGGTTGTTTGTTTGTTGGTTGTTTTTTTCTCTTTAATTGTTACCTTCAATCCTTCTGGGCCCAAAACATTCCTGGGGTTCAACTAATAGACCCCATTATGTTGTATGATGTTTGTCAGAGTGTCTTCATACTTCCTACTCCATTTTCTGCTAAAAAACTTAGTTGAAATTATTAGTAACTCCATATCAGGCCTTCAACTTAAACCAAGGGGATTATGTGACACTGACCTGATACTTTTCAGTTATAAATCCTTGCTTGAGAGCTATGGGAAAAATGCAGGTTTTATTAAGATGAAGGATAATTCTGGTTTTCCCAGTCAGTTATGATTATGTCTAACATTTTGGTCATTAGTGCATTTTTGGGGGTTTATCTTGTTCTTTATAGGGCCAGAACTCTTGATTTACAATATAGCTACTGGCCTTCTTCTGCCAAAAGTAACCTATGAAGGTATCATTTAACTCCCAAATTTTCTCTCTAGTTTCCTCCGTTCTTAGTGGCATTGTGCCTGCATCTTTTGCCAGCATCCTTCCACTAATTTAAAGGGGGAGAAAAATCCCACAGTCTTATACATGACTTTGTTCCCCTTTGCTCTGTCAATACTGTGGTAGGACAACTCAGTGTAATCAAAACACTTAAATTTTTAAGAGAAAAAATCATCCTCCAAGTTTTCTAAGGTACGCGCATCTTTGTACATAGAGCTTTGTTTTTGAGATGCTTTGAAGGAAGAAGAGGCCAGCTTTCTGTTTGAACAGACCAGGAGCTTCCCTTGCAAAGTGTTTGGAATAATTAGTGCCTGTCTTCTTTATTGCAGTAGATTGCTCAACTGCATAGCTTGGGCAGTACACTGAATCACTGCCTGTGCAGATGTGCTGAATTTAGATTTGTACGCATCGGTTACTATGCAGTGTCTCTCTGAGCAGGCAGTCCTGGCAGGAGGATGCCTGGCAGCATGACTGGGAGGTATGTCTTTCAGCTGGCAGTTTCCTTCATCTCCTGAGGGATTTGAAGCTCTACCATAGCACAGGTGAATTCACTTTGCTGATGAACTAGATCAGTGCCAAGATCTGTTTCTGTAGTTAACAAAATCTACTCTGGCTGCTTTTCAAAATGGACTGCTCCTTTTCACAGGATGTTGTGGACTGTGTGTAGTACTGGCCTGCCTGCATTGTTGTATTTGACTGACCTTTTCTGCATAGTGGATGTGTTCAACTGAGTATCTCTGGTTTTTTACATTTAATTACAGCATAGACTGGATTTCTTATCATCTGTTTTGGCATACTTCTTGGAGTAAGTGGACTGTGAGAGGATTTTAGGAATGCCTGATGCTCTTGCTATAGAGAAAGTTCAGTGGAAACCGCTTGTGGGTTCACTGCTAACCGCTGGCCTGGACCCCATGGTCACGACAGATAGCCAAGAAAAGTGCACTGCTGAAATGCTCAGGTCCTGTGATGTTACATTTTGTGGTAATTTAGGTTTTGGCAGGATGTACTTTTTAAAACAAAAGTATGCCTGAACGAGAAAAGAGACTGTGTTTTGATGGAGTTTTCTACTTGTGATGGGAAACAAATGTTCCTCTTTGCATGGCAAAGCTGCATGGTCTAGAGCAGCACAGGGTGATGGGGAAATGATTTCAGCTTTCACCTTTGTGAAAAAGGCTGCTATTTTCCAGCTACAGTCAGCATAAAACCCCTCGTGTTTTATCAGGCTGCAGAAACAATAGCAATGCCTAGCTTATTTTTTTGAAAAACCCACTACTCTTTAGTTCATGAAAGGCTTTTTCTTCCTCCCCCCATTTCTACAGTTTTGGATTGCTCATCTGTAATTGCACATTCTACTGATGCCTTAATCAAACAGCATGATACAGTGGAGTTAAAGCCTGAGCATTTTCTTTCTGATGAGGTCTTAGTAATGCTGGGTTGCAATATTGCAGTCAAGAACCTTAAATCACTTTTGGCAACAGATTGCTCTGCCAATTAAATGGAGATGGAGAAGGTAAGTTCTTCATTACTCTGTATTTGTAGGTCGTAGGAACAAATAGCCTTGGGATGATGCAGTTGTATTAGTTAGCTGCATTATGTTGAAAATCAAAATCACAGCAGTGGCAATAATCAGTGGCAAATGTCAATCAGCTGAGGTGACTGAAGTCTGTCTTGAAGAATGAGTGTAAAGTAATATTTTTAATTTTTAAGTAGTTTCTCTTTTAATAGGTAAGAAGGTAAAAATTCAGAAGAAATGCAAAAAATTAGTGTTGTTAGCATTAACCTGACTGTTTTTCAGCCTTTTTGGTCTCTGTGGTGAGTCTGGCTGGGCAGGAATTTGTTTCCCCAGAGTAGCCCTCCCAGTGCTGTGCTCTGCAGTGGGAGCCCAGAGGAGTGTTGGTAACACACCCACCATTTGGCTACTGCTGAGCACAGCACTGGAACGTTCCTTCTTCAGTCGAGGGCGAGATCCTGGGAGGGGACACAGGCAGGCAGCTGACCCACCCTGACCAAGGGGATATCCCAGACCATGTGCCATCAACCCAGGTGTAAAAGCTGAGGCAGGGAGCAGGAAGGGAGGCAGTGCTGTCTGCGAGGGCTGCCTGCTGACACCCACTGCCCGTGCTGGAGCTCTGCCCCTCGGAGCAGTGGCCGACCGTCGCTGCTGGTGGGAAGGGGAGAGTAACTGCTGCTTCTGTTTCGGGCATGTGCACGCTGCTTTGCTTGTCTTTGGCATAAATAGAAACCGCCTCGTCACAACCCACCAGCTGGGCTGGTTTTTTCCTTCTACCTTACTCTCTCCCCTGTCTGGCTGGGAAGGGGAGTGATGGAGCAGCTGGGCGGGCACCTGGTGCTCGGCCAACGTGAACCCACGAAACCACAGAAGCATGACAAGTACTTGCACTGCATGAGTCCTATTGTAAGCACCATCAGCCCCAGTGGATGGTGTTTTGCTGCATCTGGGCACCTAATCAGTAGAAATGACCAGTCCTTTAAGCTTAAATTCACTAGCTCATGTTGCACTTCTAGTTGATGTCCCTGTTTTGGAAAATGTAAGTGTATTCTATCTGTCATGGTCTCAAGAGATGACTGCAGTGTAAGCCTGTGGCATCCAAGAAGAATCTACCAACTACTTGTGGCTTGAAGTGCTGAAGTGCTTTTGTGGACAAAGTTTTCTGTCGATTAAATCCATGTCCTGTTGGCCTTGTTGCTGACCGGATTTTTTTTCTATGTCTTAAATAAATGTTTTTTAGAACTGTACTACTGGATTGGCAGTTCTGATACAGACCTTGAAGATGACCATAGTTCTTAATATGAGAATGCAGACAAAAACCTGTCATGGGACTTCTCATGCTCTTTTATGGTCTTTATGGGACAGGGGTAGGTCCCCTGGGCTCTTCTATGTTATTTTGTGATCGTAGGTTGTCTAGTATTTGTACGAACATTGGCACTACAAAAGTATATTTCACTTTTCTGGCTCTTGGCATAGATCTGTGAGTATTTTTTAAATCTCTCTTTTGTTACTTTTGCCCTTCTTCTGCCTGATGCATTTTCACTTTTGTGAGTAACTCAGTTGTGTAAGCTTGAAGGAATAGTTGCTGGTCAGAGGATGGGATATGGGTGCTCAGGGTGATGTCAGTCCCTGCCTCTGCAACAGGGTCGTTTCTGGTCACTATTGCAAAACCATGAGATTTTTTTTATACCTGGGTTATCCAAATCCATCTGTCAAACACATAGCTAAACAAAGGGTGAAATGTTACAGTTGCGTATTCCAGAATGTGCTGGTATGTCAGAGGCAAGAGAAAACCTTAAAAAAATAGAGATGTTTACTAGGCTTGGGTGTAACTTTAGACAGGCAATACCAGGTGTTGTTCTTCCAGCATATACTGCAGAATTTTATAGCACAAACCCCTTTGTGACCATGAGGAAGTAAGTCATGGTTCAGTGCTTTTTGGAAAACAATGCCTTGGTGCCCTGGCCTCTGTTTCTTGAACTAGGAAAGCTGTATGGCATGAAGCTGAGTTGGGGGAGGTTTAGGCTGGATGTCAGGAAAAGGGTTTTTTTTCACCCAGAGAGTGGTTGAGCACTTGAACAGGCTCCCCAGGGAAGTGGTTACAGTACCAAGCCTGCCTGAGTTCAAGATGCATTTGGACAACGCTCTCAGGCCCCTGGTGGGATTCTTGGATCTGTCCTGTGTAGGGCCATGAGTTGGACTCGATGATCCTGATGTGTCCCTCCTGACTCAGGATGTGTGCAGATCCTTATGGAGTGTTACCAACTGAAGCTGCAGATTGATGCAGTTCCTTAGGGCTCTCTGACATACATGCAAGTCTTTATCTGGCTTCACGGAGGTGTGTTTATTCATTGCATGCTGAATTCCCAGCAGAAATCAACCACAGATTCTGTTGGTGCACACTGTGTGTGAGTAGATGCGACTGCCATTTGTGATATGCTCACTGTAACATAAAGAATAAGATAAAAGGGGAACAGGTATCTAGGAGACTGAGTAAATCGGTCAGATCCTTTGTTTTTTAAAAAGAGAAAAATCATGCCAACCTCAAATTCCAGGCCAGTATCCAAAATTAATGGAAGATACCTATGCCTTGTATCTCTTCCCTTATTATTTGTCAGAAGATAAAACACCTGATTAATTACAGGGGATTAAACACAGAGGGAGGCATTGGCAGTTCATTTCAGAGGAATACTAAAATTTAAGAAAGAATTTAAGAATAGATATGTAATTTAGTGAAGAGGTTCTTTTTTAATTTGCTACCACTCTCTTAGTACTGTGAGCAGAGCACTCATTCTAAATTGTGTGTGCCTTGCTGTGTTCCCAAAGTGCCAAAGCACAGGAAGCCTTTCCTGGGGGGCAGAGGTTATGCCTCTAAAGCTGCACAGCTGCCAGCAAAGATATGTATAACATGGGCAATGTTTCAGCTAAGTTTTGCTCAAAGGGTGGAGAAAGAGCGATGTGTTGTGGATTCTGGGAGCTAAAGAATTGAGTTTATAATGAAGAATTTAATCAGAGGAAAGTTTGGGAAGGCAACATAGAGTCTTGAAGGCATGTTATTCAAGTTTGTAAACTGTTCAGGTCTCATTCGCCAGACCTACCTTGCATTAGAACTGGTATCTTGGCAGGAAGGAGGAAGAGTTGGGATTTGGTAGGGTTGGGTCATTTTGTTTCTAGTGGAACTGAAATTAGGAAATCTGTTTACACTATTGATATGCTCTGCTTCTCTGCAAACTACTGGAACTACCTAAGATACAGAAATATCAGCCTGGTTTTGTCCAAGCTGGCACAGGCCCCAAAGCAATACAGTGGCATCACCCTGATGGGAGTGAACACAACTGTCCTGCTTCCACACCCAAGCCAGTAAATTTTTCATGGCATCATATACCTTGGGAATTTAATGGATTGAAGGTTGATGTTCATTTGTGATCTTAACATGGTGTGAATCTGACTTTTGTCTTTTTTTTTTGGTTGGTTGGTTTGGTTTGGTGGGATGTTGTGTGTGGTTTTTGTTTTTTTGTTGCTATTTTTGTTTGTTTGTTTTGTTTAGGCTCTTTGGGATCCTTAATTGTAGTGTGGATTGTAAAAAAGAAAATCAAACAAAAGCACAACCTTATGAGTGGACCACTGAAGCTGTCTTTCCTGTTAGCCACTGGAGTCTCAACATGGAGTGTGAGTGCAATAATGTTTGCTGAGATGTGAAGCTGGAGAGAAATTTATGCAGAGAAGAGATTCCTGAGTGGAAATTGCATGCTCAGGGTGCTGCTCAGTGATGCTCCAGGAACATGGTGTGTTCTCACAGTGCTGGTTGGAAAGATTACTACAGTGCTTGGTGTGTTCATGGAGAATGAAGTAGTAGATAAGATGGAAATTGATGTTGATGTATAAAGAGATATGTATTCCCTGTGAAACAAACACACTAGGGAATTTTTGGAAGTGTTGTAAAAAATGCAAAAATATTCCACAATACCTCAAATGTGGTTTTTTTTTTAAGGTGGGGGAAGTGAATGTCTTCCAGTGTGGTGCAACAAAATCCTGGGCAGTTTGTAGCCTGCAGATGTACCTAGTAAGTTTTCTACATTTGCCAGCACAGAGGCTGCAGCACCCTATTAGTTTTGCTTACTGTTTACACTGGGTTTGCATTTGGGTTTGAGGTTTCTCATGTGAAAAATCATTTTGTTGTTGTGTGATGGCTTAATAAATTTCAGTCTTCTCCCTGCTCTGGTCTCCTGTGCACTGGTAGGAAATGTAAAGTAGACATCCTGTGCCTGGGTTGTTTGACTACAAAATGGAATCCGCTTTCTGTGGTCACGTTTGTCCTTGTACAGCAATGGTGGTGGCCAGCATGGCAATGTTGAAGGAGTCTTCTTCTGTGACAGCTGCTTGGTTTTGTTTGCTAGCCAGACCACAGCTTTCCTCTAGTAACTAGTTCATAATACAACCTTGCTATGGTTTGCGAGTAAAAGTGATTTGTTCTAAGTGCATTCAATTCATGGGTTTGGACAAGAAGTTGAAACTTTCTTTCCCTCAAGGTGAATACAACCATGTGAATGGTGTAAGTCCTGTACTGAGGAGATGAGTTCCTGATTAATTTTTCCCCCTTTATTAGCAAACTTGACAAGGATTCCTCTTTTTAGGTTCTTGCATCAGGATAGAATTCAGAACCTTCCTAGCAAATGCAGTTCTTTGGACTAGATTCAAGAAGCAGGTGCTAGCAGTATGTGGAAAAAAGTTTCAGAATGCCATATACTGGTCAGTAAATGCTAAACAGAAATAATCTCTTGCCGTAAAAATGGTATTTCTCACATCTCAAACTCTTCTTCATTTTACCTGTTCTCTGTTCTGTTTTCATATTCCATGTTCAATTTGAAGCATTGTGCAGCTTTTCAGAGACAGCTCATTTAGTTACACATACTGATCTTGGTTTGACTGTGGTCCAAAATTCATTCCCTGGGTTTCAAACTTAATGCCTGATACCTGCTGCTTCGTACACATGCCTCAGATGATACTAGTGTATTTTGTCATCTATATTTTGTCCAAGGCAGCTGTAAACACCTAATGCTCTCTGAAACCTTCCTAATGTGTGCAGCTTTTCAGAATCTCATTTCTTGGCTGATCTGGTAAAATGAGATGAGACGGTTTACTTCAAAGATGTTTCTCTAGTTTTTGGACAACATATATCTCTACTGGAAAGGAGAATGTACTGTATATGCTGTCCTTACCTTCTTCAGATCGCAAGGTACAAACTCTGCAAAGCTGCACTACTGGCGTGGCCATCCTTTATGATCTTGGGAGCTGTATGCTAATGTTTTCATACATGAGGACACAGAGTCCTGCAGTTCTATCATGGAGACCCACAGAGATGAGGATTTTGGTTTAGTGGTTTGTCAGAAAGCATTGAGTGCCTGTTTAGGTGTGTCATTGTTCTTTTTGAGTTTAAGGAGAGTCAAAAATTTCAGCTTTGGCAGCTTCTTCTGGCTTATGGTCTACTGAAGGCAGGAAATAAATGATGTGGAAGCTTCTGTTTAAGTAGAACTCTGCTGTCGGTGTGTGATATGAACCTGGAATGAGAGTTGCAGATACCTTATTGTGTCCCTGATTGCTCCATTCATAGAATCATATAATAATAGCATGGTTTGGGTTGGAAGGGACCTTAAAGATCATCGAGTTCCCACCCTCCCACTAGAACAGGTTGCTCCAAGCCCCATCCAACGTGGCCTTGGATGGTTTCTCTGGGTAACCTGTGCAAGGGCTTCACCACCCTCATGGGGAAGAATTTCTGATCTAAACCAGCCTTCTTTCAGTTTAAGACTGTTAGCCCATGTCCTGTCACTATACCTCTTGATAAAATGACCCTCCCCATCTTTCCTATTAGGCTGCCTTTAGGCAGTAGAAGGGGCTCCAAGGTCTCACTGAAGCCTTTTCTTCTCTAGGCTGCATCACCTCAGCTTTCTCAGCCTGTCTCCAGAGCAGAGGGGCTCCAGGCCTTAGGGCGTTTTTGTGGCCACCTCTGCCCCTGCCCACACAGGTACCATGTCCTCCTTACGCTGTGAGCCCAGAGCTGGGCACGGGGCTGCAGGGGGGGCCTCGGCAAAGTGGAGCAGAGGGGCGAAATCCCCTCCCTTGCCCTGATGGTCGTGCTGCTTCTGCTGCAGCCCAGGATGCAACTGACTTTCTGCACTGGGAGTGCATGTTGCTGGGCCATGTCCAGTTTTTAATTTGCCTGTATCACCAAGCCCTCCTCTGCGTGGCTGTTCCCAATCCACTCATTCCTCAGCCTCTGTAAAAGGAAGAGAAGAGGCTCTTTCAGCTTTAGGTTTATATTGATGTCCAGGGACATAACTGCAGAATGTGCTTGGTGACTGTGATCTAAAGGGCGCACTTGGAAGCTGTTATGGAATAACAGTATTCTGGATGAAAGTGACAGCGGAAAGAATTTTCTGTTCCTCTTGGCCTCCTTCCAAGATTTTTTTTCTGGACTAAAGTGGGTAGAGCTATTATTTATTGTATGGAAAAAAGTCTTCTCATCTCATGAGATAGGACATAGAACAATCCTGAGCTGTTCATATGGTGGTTTGTAACACTATAATGCCTTATCCTGGCAGACATAAATAAAGGGCAAAAGGGGGAAAAGTTTTCTTTTAACACCAGGACTTTTTGTAGGTGATAGAGTTACAGAGTAAAGTATTCTTCCTCTGATGCTTTGCTGTTTGTCTGCTCTGTAACACTAACCCACATAAAATCCCTGCGGCTCTTTTTGAAGTTGTTTTAGACCCTCAGCAATGTATACAGATTTTGTAACCTCCAGTAAAACCACCTAAGTTGTGGTTTCATTTTTGCCCTTTCAGGCATGTGCAAAGTGCCCCAGCACATTTCAGAGATTTTGAACTAGGAACTTCTTAGATACGGGTTACAGTTTCAAAGCTCAATTAGTTAATACACACTGTGTCAAGGGAATTGCATCAAAGGCATGGTTCTCTAGTTCTTTAGATACTTAGTATTGATTAAAGCTGTGTTTTTACTGAAAGGATGCCATGGACTCCTTTTGGGATTGATTATGTTGAAATATATTGCCCTGGCAATTTTGGAGAGAGTGTTCTCTGGCTGACTCCATCCCATGTTTTTATGTCTTTGCTGAATAGTTTCTCTCTCAGATGGTGGGTTTGCAGAGTAGTTCATCTTCCAGTGATAGTACCTGCCCCAAGCTTTTAGCAGTACGTTGAACTGCTTACCCATATGAGACTGCAGACAGCTCAGCAGTGTGTGATAGCAACTCATTCAGGGGAAAGAAAAGAAAGAGAGGAAGGCTGAGTTAAGAGTTGGGTGGAGGATTCCACTCTTTCTGCCTAGTATAGCATGGTTGTGGGGTTTTTTTCAAAATAGAGTGGATTGGTGATGAATCTTGAAGAATAATGAGTTGGAGGAAGACATCTGTATTGTGTCAGTTCACGGTCATGTTTCCCATATTTCACAGTTACCACTCAAGTTATTCAGAAAGTTAGGGCCCTACAAGATTAATACAAATAGCACTCCATGTCTTGTATTACTTGCAAAATGGAAGTCGAGGTACAAGACATGGGAGAAAAGGAGAAAATGACAAGCTGGTGATGCAGAAGTGATGGCAGGATTAGTGACTGTTATATGGTGCTACTTTGCATGGATTAGTGAGGTGTGTGTATATATATCTGTAAATTATTGAGCAGTATAATCTCCTTCTATTATAATCAGCTACCAGAAAGCAAAGTTGTCATAGTGGTGATACTAGTTTGTGGTTTTCTTCAGCTAGTTTGGCAAAGGTGACATTTAAGGAAAGGCATGAAGCTGGATAAAGTACAGATTTTTTTTTCAAAGAACTGCATTTATATTAAACCCTGTGCAACTCTTAGGCAAGGGTCTGAGAAAAATCTGAGATTTTAGTTGAGGGAAAAAGGAAACGAGGAGAACACAGTATAAACAGTGTAAGAAGTGAAATGTATGACACCCTAGTTAATACACAAAGATATTATCCTAATGAAGGACTGCAAACTTGCAAAAGAAACGTTAAAAAAATCAACATGGAGGAAGCTCCTTGCCATAATAAAATTAGAGTAACTACGTGGTGGTGAAAGGAGGAAGAATAGATTGAATATCTGAAATCAAAGCAGAGACATATTGTTGCCTAGTGTAAGAAATACAAATATCTAAAAGTTTCTCACTTTGTTATAGCCCTCCACACCCCCATCATTTGGGTTTGGAAAAAACTGGTCTGCTTCACAATAGTTAGGAGGTTTCTTGTGCCTAACTTTGAATTATATGGTAGGCTTGTTCCAAAGGATGACAAGCTGTTAATATTGTGCAAATATTAAGAAAAAAGTGATAAAGCCTCTGAAACATGGGCTCTGCGTCTAAATGACATGTAAAGTTTTTATGAGTGACAGTTTGTTTGTATGATTTCTGTCAGTTTGCAAGGACAGGTGGTTTTGCAATGCAAAGTGGAACTTTGTATTTAATTATTTTATATCTGAGAGGAGGATTTATAATCACATTTAATTGTTAGTCTTAAATGATTTTTCTCATACGAAGACAGTGACATTACATACTATTTTGATTTTTGTACTCATAGCACACTTCAGAATTGTACTGAATTTTTCATATATGCAACTGTGTGTTCCGTTTTTTCTGTTGTACCTTAATGATAGAAGTGTACTTATTATATAAGAAGGCATTCAAAAGCAATCTGTTTTTTGAATTCTAGTGATTGGCTAAAAGTTTCTTTCTGATTCTATTTCAGATGCATCCACTCGGACTGTGTAATAGTAATGATGAGGAAGACCTGTATGAATATGGCTGGGTAGGAGTGGTGAAACTGGAACAGCCAGAGCTGGAGCCTAAGCCATGTCTCACTGTCTTAGGAAAGGTAAGGGGATAGTTTGAGGCTGCATGGAACTGTTTCATGGAAGAATTGGCTCCTTTCTAAGAAAAATCATCAAGAAATAAACCAAGAGAAAACCCCCTTTACTCTGCAAAATAATCCTATTTTGCTTGTTTTCACAGTAGATGCCTCAGGGAAAGATGATGTTGTCGCTCAGTTGATAGAGAAGGTGGTGGGGAGCTGAGCGCACACATTACCTCTTTGATCTCTGTAGGAACCTAACAAAGACTTAAGCAAAGATTCCTGTTTAGCAGAAGCAGAATTGTGATGCTAACGTGGTCAAAGCAGGCAAAATGAAAGCATCTTACTGGTTTTCCTTTGGTACTGTTTTCTCAGAAGACATACATTAATTTCCTCTTTTTGAGGAAAGATGAGTCTTCAAACCGAGGAAGATTTCTTTGCTTATGTTGAAGGATAGGTATGTGTAATAACAAGTGAATCTTACTGTCTTGGTCAAAGAAATAAAGGTTTTCATCTTCCTGAAATCTCCTTGTGGAATGCAGCTTCTGGAATCTAAATGAATTGCAAAACTTTCTCTTTGTTTTATGGGCTGAGTAAGATATCATTACTGCTGCCAGAGACATACATGAAAAAGGAGAGCAGGAAGCTGCCCTTTTTCTGTTCTCAGCTTAGAATTTTTGAGTATTGAGGTTATTATATGTTGACATTTGAAGTCTAGAGTAGCTGGAAGCGTGTGAAAGAGCATAGGCCATAAGTTCTACCAGTAAGCAAGTAGTTGAAAACAGAGTAACTGGGGTTCACCCTAAAATCCAGCTGGATCAAATTTGATAGGATACTGTTGGTGACTTCAGGTGAGCAGTGTATCAGGCAGAAAACAAAATCATAGGTTGACATTTTTAAAGTAAAACTTACCTCTGCAAACTTCTAAAAACCTCACCTTTCAAAGGAAATGGGAAACCATCAGCTTCTCTAAAATTTGCTGCAGGTTCTACTTGTGGTACACAGTGAGAAACATCTCTTTAAGTAGTAATTTATCTTTCTATTGAATTTCAGCATAATACAACTTTTTTTTAAACTTGGAATACTGTTTTTATTTCACAGAAATTCCAGTTGTTGCTTCTTTGATCTTAGAAGGATAAAATCTGAGCATAAGGGCTTGTGAGGATGGGAATTAGAGAAGATTGGGTACTGAAAGATGCATAGTAATCCATAAGTAAACTCTGGAGTAAGTTGAGTTTTGGGGGAAAGCCATTTCAATGAGTCTGTTCAGTCTCATCTGTCAGGCTCTTGAAAACTATGTGAGGAAACAGATGTGCAAAATGCATGAAGGAAGTGGAACCACAGGTACCCTGCACAAACAATGTTAAACATACATAGCTGACCCACTGCTGTATACCCAAATCCCACCATGTCCTCTATGTTCCCCATGTCCCCAAAGCCACACTGATCTCCAGAATGAGTTCACCTCAGTATCTTCTGATGTTGTCTTCCTGAAGCTTGGTGTGCTAATCAGCAGACCCTTGCTTTGCTTCAGGAGCTCTGCAGCATCTACTTTGGTGAATAGTGATGGTGATGTAACATAGGGTGTATCCAGAGAGGTTGGGGACAGTGTTTCATGTGTGTCAGTTTATGTGCAGTAATTTCAACAAGTGGAAAAAGACTGGCCAAGGTTCTAGGCAATACTTGCTTCTCAGTAACTGTACTACAGTTCCTTGTTCTGTATTTTCATGTCTCTTATTTATCCTTCTCTTCCTGAAATATTTATTCTCTATTTCATGCTCGCTGCTGTAGTTTCTCCTCACCGTCTTTTGCATTCAGCCTTTCTGCTCAGTTCTCCCTATGCTCAAGTTATGTCCTGATTTAGAAGAACTTCTCAGAATTCTTGAAATACTGTTGAGATAGCAGATAGCAGCAGGAGCATCAACTACTAGCTTCTTGCAAGTCCGTCAATTAAGTCAACTTGGTTATTTTACTGGTGGGAGCAAGTTGTATTGTGATTGTCTGGGTCTCTCAAAAGCTTGGTGTGCAATTTGTAACAAATTGTTCCGTGAGGATTCAATGTGGCCTCTAAACTGTTTTGCTTGGGTAAATAGCAGACCTGCTGCATGTGTATATGTGTCTTCTGGTTATTTTTAGGATTTGGCAGCTGATTTAAAATGTAAAAGGGAAAGGAATGAAAAACGGAGAGGGAGAGGAGGAGAAGAGGGAGGGAGAGGAGGAAAAACAGAAGAAAATGGAAAAAGAAACGGCAAGGAATAGGGAAAGAAAAGGAAAATGGGGGAGGGATAGCCTTGAACAGGGAAAGGAAATGGAACTTCTTTCATTTAAAAAAGGAGGAAGAAATAAGGAGTGCAATCCTGCTGTTTGTTCCTTATTATAGAGGTGATAACTGTTGTAAGCTTGGAATACAGTGAAGCAGAATGCAGTCTACTTAAAAGCTGTTTGTAGAGCTAAATTGCATGGCGCACAAATCTGGTACAAACTTGTAGGGTTTTATTCTTATTATTCGTTTTGGTTGCTGAGGTCTTTTTTGATCTAGGAGTGTTTTGTTTTGGGGTTCTGTTTTGTTTAGTAAAACTGATCTGTGTTTTCAGGAGTTTCACTCCACTTGTTTATCTTGTTTATGGGTAGCTGTACAGAATGTAATGTTTTCATTGCCATATCAATTTCGTAATTGCTCATCCTTTATAGTCAGCTTTATATGGTGTAATGGAAATGAAAGTGTTTAAAAATACATGTATCTGCTGTTAAAGTGCACATAAAAACTGGCCTCTGGTTGAAGCAAGGGGGCTGTGTGGCAGCTGTGATTTACTCTTACCTTTGATCTCAGTGCAGCCCTGTTTGAGGCAATGCTGCATGCAGGCAAAGCAAAGGCCTGGGTTTTACTGATCTCATGAGCTCCTGAATAGGGCTAGAAAGGGGAATGACAGAGAAGAAGAAAGCTTTTGGAAATGAAAAGGAAACCCCATGAACCCAACCAGCATTATTGGCTGGATTTGCCTACCAGGAAGCCGCTCGGTTTCTGCCAGGCTAATTCTGCTTCAGCCTCTCCCCACCCCTCCCTGACCTCCTTTGCTTCTTTCATACTTTTTTAGGGTTTGAGGCATGGCTGTAGTAACTTGGTTCTCAGGCTAGGAACCCACTGAGCTGTTGCCATGGTCACTGGGAAGCTCTTGGTGCCATGTGCTTCAAAGGGAACCTTTCCCCTTCTGGAATTCCTCCCTGCTCTGCATACAGCACAATGAAACTCCTTCACTGCTGTCACTGTGCTGGAGGAAGGCAAAGGCAGGGGTGCCTCCAGTACCTGTTGCATGCCTGCACCCGGGCAGGGCTGGAGGGCACTGCAGGGTTACAGCCGAGGGATCTTTGAGGTCCCTTCTAACCCAGCCCATTCTGGGGTTTTGTGTTCCACTGTACCGTGCTGGCAGTATACCTGCATGTGTGCTGTACATTCCAATATGCAGATCCCCTGTTCTTCCCCCACCCCAGTAATTTCTAAAGTCAATTACATTGACTTTAGACTAGTGAAGTACAACCCAGCAATACCATTGTTTTTATTTCAGTACAGGATAGATAGTGAGAAAATGCTGAAGACTTGCTTAAAAGTAGTACTTCTTCCATTTCTGCAGGTTTGAAAGTCCACAAGGAAGGATTTTGTTCTTGTTTCTCTTCCATGGATTGCTAAAGTGGCTCTTCTTCTGTATGAATAGGATGTATGTATTTGAGGATGTGCATCTGAGTATAATCTAACAAAGAGGATGTCTCTGCTGCTACAGCTTTCTGTTTTCTTCAGAGGAAAGATATCTGTGATATGAGGAAATTCCTAACAGTTCTTCCAGTATCCATTCCCTTCTTTTCTGTCTTTCAAGAGTTTATTTTCAAAAATTTACACAAACACTCTCTTAGAAGAATCTCTCGTTTTGCCACATCATCATTATGATTATACTAGTTAGGCTGTGGTCAGAATCATCATGACTTGAATGTGCATTAAACAGTCAAACTGATTCCTAACCTTTTGTTTAACAATTTAGTTTAAGTACAAAGATTCTTATAATGTAATGATACAAGAAATTATGGGGCTGTGTTGGTAGTTTAGTTCCTGAACAAAGAGAGATGTATTCTAAGACTTGAGGAACAAGAGGTCCTGTGGAGAGTCCATTTTAATCTTTTTCTTTCAGAGTTACTGAAAGTAATAAAAAAGGCAAATGAAACAAAATCAACTTATACCTTTATATTAATAGCCTAAATTAAGCATATAGTTATATATTCAAATTAGAATTGCACGACAATATAAGCATACAATATCTTTCCGTATAACATTAGTGTTTTTAGATACAGTTTGGATAATTTACCGTAGAAATTAATTCAGTTCAATCGTAGAAATGCATATTGAATTTAGCTCTTCCATGCTAAATTTATTCAGAGATTAGGACTGAACTATGCCTTAGATTAAGATCTAAAATTAATGAGAGACATGCCTTAAATCATTGGTCAGTATTTCCAAAACTTTGCTTTATTCAGATACTTTCAGCTGGTAGTGACAGCTGCAGTAATTCACCCTGTGATGAGTCTCGTGCCACATGCGGTGGGAAATAGTGTCACTTTAGGAAAACTTCTTACATCCACTGAAGTAGTTGACATGCCAGTTACAGTATTTATTCCACAATTTGGGGACCTTGTCTGCTTTCTATTTCTTCTCTGCAGACAGCATCCAAAAAAGCATTTGTAATTAATTTCAAGGCAGTCGTCTCGAAAGTTAATGGCAAAATTTAATTGGTCTGGCTGAAAAGGACTAGTATGAGTGATTTTTAAGCTGGTTGGTTTGTTTGTTTCACTGTGTGGCCACCTAAAGATTGTGTTGACAGTGTAGTGTCCAGTGGAGGTGGGAACAAGTAAGAGGAGGGGGAAGGTGAAGGGACAGCTTTTTCTGATGGCAGTGCTGGCATAAATGCGTGTCAGACTGTAGACTGATAAAAGTAACTTAATATTCATTGTTTTGAACTTGTAAACATTCTGTGTTAAGAAGGATGTTGTGATGAAGTAGAAAAAAGTTTATTGAATGATACTAGACTCCTTTGACTGGGGACTAGTTGATAGATCTATATTGCATGTGCCAAACGTGCCAGAACTCTGATCAAAAGACACATTATGTTTTTTATCAACCTCATTGTTTTGCAGTGAAAAAGAGTGTGAGTTTTAATGTGGAAGAATAGCATTGTGACTAGTGTTAGACTCAGCCCTTCTGAATCAGTCATATTCTTCAGGTCTCCCATTAACATGAAAATTTTTAATTTCCAAGGTCTGTTGTCTTAGCACTACCTAAAATTAGGGTTAACTGTGAAAAAACAGTCTATATAATTGTAATCTCTGCCATCCATGTGTTCGTCTTTATTTGTTCTAAAACTATATTGAGAAACAGAAAATCACCATTTTCCTGGAGCACCAAAGAACGTTATAAGTGCTGTAATATCATAATGATTGTTTCTTGTTATTCCCCATTTCATCATCATTTATAATGTCCAGGACACTGGAATGTTAAAATCAATTTTAAGCACCTTAAAACATCTTTAAAAATGATACTTGAAGTGATACTGTTACATGTGTTACTTTTCATGTAATTTGTCTTTTTACTTTCATTCCTTACTTTCCCAGTGCTAGCAGTGTGATCAAACCTTTACGCCGTCTAAACACAATGATTTCTAGGGTTCTAACAAAATTGCATAGATGAGGTCAGAAAAGGGGATAATGCATGGTTTTTTCAGGAAGAAGGTGGCTTTTCATAATATCAGACAGAAATAGTCAAGCAGGGACAAGTGTATATTTTTGAACAACATCACATAAAACAAAGTGCTTTTGCCAAAAGTTCAGTTAATATCTGATTCCTATCTCCTTGTCTCTTCTTCCGTCCTCCACAGACCATACTCTAATAAGAAGCTTATTTTAACAGATGAAGAAAGAGATTTGAATGAGAAAGGAAAAAAGAAGAAAGGCTGCATATGAGAGTGTTAGGGGTCATGGCATGAAACAGCAGTGTCAACATTATAGCTGAAGTTTTGAGTTTATAAGTACCTTTCTCATGTATTCCCTCTTTATCAATCCTTTCATTCCATGACTACTTTCCACCTTAACTTCTGCAGTCCCTTTGAGGAGAGAAAGGAGAGGTATGAGAACTGACAAGCAAACAATTGAAATCTGGAGAAGGGAAAAGTTTGTGTTGTGTTTGGATCATATGGTGGAAGATATAAAAGGAAAGAAAAGAACTGGCTCAAAGCCAAAGAAGAAAAAGCTCAAAGGAACGACAGACAAGGTCTGAAGCAGGTTATGCAGTTCAGCGAAGTAGGTCCATCAGGTTTGCGTTCATGGGTCACTGGTGATGGGCCCTTGCCATTGGCAACTAGTGCCAGCAATCTGCTACTGTGTTACTTTTACTAACTTGCTTTCCATGCTCAGTGCACAGTTAGGAAAAGCATCAGCTATTCATGAAGGAAGGCTCTCTCCCTCTGGGCACTCTTTAGATTTGCCATTGTTGGATTGGTTATTTTAAATAAATGTCTACTTTTAAGTTGAGTCCTTAGCAGTCCCTGCCACTGTGTTCATTCCTTTCTAACAAAACTGTGGAACACAGCTGCTTCTCCCTTAAGCTAAAGAAGCAGCTGTTGTTGCACAACATGTGTTACTTGAGTTCAGCTCAGTCGGATCTCCAGTGAAATCGGTGGAAGTCAAGGCTGAGTAAAGACTAAGGAGCAATTATTCAAGACATGCCAATGATGATGATAATAACAATAAGTTTTGTGTCCTTTAAGTTTTCGGACCATCATTATTCTATATGTGTCTTGTGAGCCTCTCAAACATTGAGAAATACTTTTATTTTACATGCAGGATCTACCTATTTCTCTAAGAGGAGAAATGTACGATGGCAAACGTGTTGCAAAAACTATAGAAATGGAGTTTGAAACAGAAAACTGAATAGGCAAGTAACTGCAGCTATGTTGGAGTGTAGAAATGAGCACAGAAGTCTGGCAAGCAGAATCAGATAAATGGACCAAAAAGTGAAGAAAATCAGGAGCAGATATGGAGGCAGGGAATGGAATTATTTAGGACTTCACAGATGAGTGACATGCCTAATTTTGGTGCACTAAGGGGACAGAAGGCTTTGAAAGAATTTGGAGAACTTTGGAATGTAACCATAGCTGCATCTGAGGGACTCCAATATTCAGAATAAAAGATGGGCAGATACAATCGCCAGTGGTAGAAAAGTGGATCGTAAGAAATTGTGGACATAAAGGGGGAATGTTTTGCAATGGTTTTCTCAAGACTGAAGGGGAGGAAAGAGAAAAACTTAATATAACACAAATTGTGCTTCATATCCTACCGCTTTGGGATAATTTGTCAGAAGGTGTTTTTCTGCTCTAAACATATCTTTATGATGACCAGGTGATATTATCTAGAGGAGCATTTTTGGTTAACGTGTTGATTTAATGTTTGTACTAAGTTCAAGGCATTAACTGCAAATGAATCAAGTGATCATACTGTGAACACAAAATGAGTACGAAGTGGGCTTTTTAGTGAGTGTAGGGAATTCTGACCAATGTATTTGCAATTCTTGCAGGTTAGTTCTTGAACATTAGAGCTGGACATACTTGTGGCATGAATTAGGTAATACAGATTAATTATATATTATTAATATTTGCATAGCTGTTGCCTTAGAATTGCTCAGTTAGGGATATGAAACTCTTGTAGAAACTATTAAAAATATCAAAAACAGAAATGTATTTTAGTGCATTAATGCCTCAGTTGTTGGCCCATTAGTATTTTGTTCAATTGGTAAGGAAGAGAATACATCACAGAGATGTAATTTTTCAAAATGCTCAAAGAACGTGGTTAGCTTTGGATAGGAAAAAAGATGGGCCTTAGCCCCGAGGATCCAAATAACAAGCTTTTAAGTGGACAGGGGGGAGGAGGCATTTGCAAAGAGCACAGAACCCATAGACTCCAAGTCCATGAACAGTGTTGAAACTTCCAGAGGGTCCCATCAGCTGACTGTAAGGGACTAATGAGCCAGTCTGACTGTTTATGGGCTGTGGTTAACCTCTTGCAAGTTAGGATTTCCTGTCACCACCAATGAGCTGTAACCACCAGCACCACAGTGTTAATGATGAGGCAGGGGCTGATGAATGGCTGGACTCCAGACAGCAACCTCCCCTGGCAAAGAATCAAGTGGCTAGAGGGGGAGAAAACACTGAAGTCTAAAAGAGAATTAATGCAAACTCCAGAACCTGTAATTCCCATGTTTAAAAAAAGAAAGGGATAAAGAAACTGGGGACAAATTCAAAACAAGTGAAGCTTTTATCTCTGCATTCTGAATAGAAAATTGTTCTTCAGCAAAACTGGCTGTAAAAGCCAGGCCAGTTAAAACAATATGCAGGCTGCTTGCCTCTAACCAGAAAGTGTTGGCTCAGAGCAGCCTGCTCTGAGGAGCCAACCTGCTGGGAGACATTATCCAAGCAACGGCTTGAATGTAATTCCTCCTGCTGTGGAATGGCTCTTTGGCAAATGAAGACCCTAATTAGAGATGGAAGGGTTTCTATTTTGTTTTGCTTTAATCCTTTACCCGAGGCCTCTGCAATACAGCTATGTCTCTGCTTGCATGGAGAGAAGTTTCCAGTTTCTCTTCATAACAAAAATCCTCCACCTTTTTCATTCTTGTTTTCCCCTTCTTCTTATCTTTTTCCCTTTTTTTTTTTTTTTAACGGAGTCAGCCAACTGTCAACAAGGGCCCACCACAGTCCGAGCCACAGTTTGGGACCTTGAAACTAAACTAATCCAAACCCAGGGATCACTGAAAGAAGGACCGTATCATCCTGTATTAGCCAGCCATGGAAAGTTGCTAGCTAAACTGGGATACTGCCCCACCGTGCATATTTTTACTACTGAATGTATTACCAGAGCTGCTTCTTGTAGTGGAGAGGGAGAGGAATGATGCCACTGAATCAGCAGTATTCTACTGGATACTAATGGAATTTTACATGCCTTTGTTCATTCCGAAATACAGGAGTCCCTGTCTGGGGGTTACATGCATTTCTGTAGTCTCGGATGCAGATGCATATCCCTGACAAAGAGGACAGAACATCCAGAGCAATGTGCTACAGCATTTAATACGTGTAGAAGCGAAAGTACATTTGCTGCTTGACAACTCCCCTTGGTATATATGATGTCTGTCTGTATGTGCTGCCATGGAATGCATGCAGGCACTTAAAAACCCTGCAAAGGGTGCTGTATTTTCTGTGACTGTTGAGCTTTGGATGTATTATTTCAGTATCTCAGATGATGATGGTGTTATCTCTAAAATGTTCTCATTCGCAGTAGATACCAACCTATTGATGAAGGCCAGCTACCTGAGGATGAAACTAAGCAAGACAGATGATACTAAGCAGAAGTCACTCTGAATTCCTATCAGTTTCTTACATTTGAAAATAGGTATATGCCCCAAGTTGGCCTGAATCACTCCCCATTTTTATTTCATTTCTTCCAACATTTTTTGGTGTGCAGTGGTCATACTCATATTTTGTCTTATCGAGGATAACAAAATGATATTAATGAGCACAAAACTCTTCAACCTTTTGAATAATTTTTGGTTAATTCAGATATGTCAGTATATCTTGGATAGGCTGCTGTAGATGCCTCAGACCTATTCTGTAATCTTTACATAATTTCACACAAGCCGAATCTATGTAAAATTTCTCCTATTTCCTAAAATATTTAAATAAAAGAGGCTGTGAGTTGGGAACCATGGCCCCAAACTGTTGTTTCGTTGAGAAGAACTTTCTGCAATAAGGTGAGGCTTGTTTCTCAGGAGGATTAAGCTTCCCCATTAAATTGAGATTAGATGGGATTCTTACTTAAAATTTTTGAATGTTTTGCCATCTCCCACTCTAAATGCAAGACATAATTCTTAAAATTCCTTGTTTTCTCTTTTGATGTAGATAAATACATTTATACAATTTATAATTTTAAGGTAGTATTTTATTAGAGTATATGTGTTATGTATCTGAGATAGGAGGAACTTTGGTACATTCTGTTTACACAGCTTGGGGTACTATAGGGATGGCTTTTTATAGTGGTCTGCATTAATAGTTCCTTTAATTTATAACTCCTCCAATGCTTTCCCATATCTCCATTTTCTTTATTAACTTCCCTCAGCACAACAATGTGTATGTAATTATCTTAGGTCTAGTTTGTTTCCAGTTCATCTACTTTTAGTACACCTTCAATGCAGAGATAAAGTTAAGAATTATCTGGGTTGTCTGTAGTGGTATTTTATAGCATATGATACAGCACATGTTTAGTACACAATTTCCAAAATATACTTATCTTGTGACCCTTATATTTTGGAAGTAACTGTATATACAAATTCTGTTGCCTGGAAAAAGCTTGAAGGGTTGTAAGATGTAGCAGCATATCTGTTAAACACCCTCAGTTGTTGTGGATGCTGCCACCCACCTCTTGCTGAGCCTGCCGGGTTCTCTATGAATATGTAATCTAGGTCAAGACCCCAGTCCCCCTCCTTTGAGCTCTTCCAGTGCTCCCCTTTCTCTTTGTGACTGCTGGCCTGCAGAATGGGCTATGACAGAAGAGGGCAGGGCTTTGGCAATGGAGCCCCATGACTGAAACGATCTCAAGACATTTGCATCCGGCAAGGGGAATAAATGTCTCAGTATTTTTACTTGGTCTAGACTTAAAAGCAATCACAGTGTTTCTCCCTAACCTCAGAAAAGAGAGTGAGTTTTGTTCTCTTCCTCATTTTACCTATCCGAGAGCCTCTCAGTACCAAGTGGTACGAATCACATTGGTATACATATATATTGTTGATGTGACTATGTATTGCACAAGGTGATTTTTTTTGTAAAACTACAAGTACACTGTTTTTTAAGTTTGGTTGGTTTGGGGTTTTGGTTTTTTTTTGTTTGGTTGGTTTTGTTTGGTTTTTTGTTTGGTTTCTGGTTTTCGTTTGGTTTGAGGGTTTAAATTGTGATTGTTTTTAAATTTAAAAATACTGCTTCACACTTTCTATACTTCTTAATTGATAAGCAACTGTTGTAACGGTGCATAATGTAGTATCTCTAGGGCATGGGTATAAAACATATCCCAAAGTGCCAGAGAAGTTTAATATTCCAGTCAGGAAGGGGTTTTATGCTGGTGTGACACTTGGGGATTTGACTGTCTTCTTGTGATATTTTGCCTTTGTTTTCAGACAGAAATCTGAAAGTTCCCTTTTTGTTGTCCCAGAAAAGTTTTGAAATGTCATCCTGCTTATGCTTGGCTTAATTTAGTTTCTGAAATTACCAGGGAGTTTTCCATTAACAGAGCTGAAGTATCAGTTGATTAATTTGTAACTTCTGCTGTTTGCAAAGTCGATGATGCCCTTTTCTCCTTTCTGCTCTGCCCTTCAGAACTGGCCTGTGGCTTGGCTTGCTAGTCCAGGGGTGGCTCAAGAGGCAAGATATTTTTGCTGTTTGACTGAGCCTGATACCAGTGTAGAGGGGAGAAAGAGAGGGGGTGCCTGTGTTGTTCAGATGTTGTTGTCAGTATTGTGTGTAGCTCTGAGAGAAAGAGAGGTTTTTGCAGTTTCACAATTGTAATGAAAAGGTGTATTTCACACAATGCTGTGGGATTTATGCAGGGTTCTCAGTGATAAGCACAGTGCAGCAGACTTTACCTGGAGTGTCTTTGCCTGTGGCTGATATGCCAAGGTTTTGCAAGTACAGTTGTGGGTCTGCTCTAGAAATGGGTTCTATTCATATAACAAGATAACAATATATTTTCTTTTTCCCCAACAGTAGCTGCTGCTAAAAAAATGAATATATTATGGATTGTCAAATGTCAGCTGATGGTTTCTCTACTGTTGCATACCAACTGACGTTAATTGGAATAAGGTCATATTAAAAAGCAGAGGAGGAGGTGCTTGCCATGTTCATATGTGGAGGATGCAAGGTCCTTCAAGATGTGAGGAAGTGGCTGAACTTTTTACTGTTTTGATTGTTGCTGTCCTACCTGCTTCGAAGGAATGCAAGGAAGCAGTGCACCTGCTTAATGATTACGTGGTCCTTTGGGTTGAAAGTGTGCCTTATCAAGGAAGTTGTTACTTCCTTATTGTTTGTCTGGCACACAGGAAAGGAGCGCAGAGCTCTTATAAGTTGTTCTTTGAGGTTTCTCAAAGAAGCTAAAGTTTCCTCAGACCTGGAGATATGAAGAGATACTTTCCTTGCACTTCTGCAAGTGCACACATGCGTTTCTTCTTATCCTTTCTCGATTACAATGCCTAGTCCATTCTGCCAGGTTTTAAACTGAGATAGTGTTCATTGTGCACTGTAGTGGTAATGGTTGTCAACAGTGAGTTCGTAACAAGTAGGTCTCTGAAATACATTCTAAAATAACTTTTCATTAGCCTTCTCCATGGACTATGACAATCTCTGGGCAAACTAAAATGCCACAGAAACATAGATGAGGCCATTATTACGTATTTCCAATAAAAGTCCTCTTAAAATGTGTAATAAACACATCATATCCTTCTGTTTATGTTTTTCTTTAAGTATGAAGTAGCGACATGTATTCTTCAGCAGGGAGCTTCTGATAAAAGGCCTAGGCTGATATTGTTAAAGGAATTGCGGCAAATTTAAAGGTGAGGGGGTTTTTCCCCTGATCATTGTAGTTACTTTAGAGGCACCTCCATCCGCCAAGCCGCGGAGCCGGAGCCCCACCTCCGTCGCTGAGGGCCGAGGCTGCCGGGCGTGCCCCGGCCCCCGAGTGCGAGCAAAGCTCTTTAACCTCGCGCTGGGCCGGGCTCCGCAGCGCCACCGGCGGAGCAGCGAATGCACCGCCTTTTCTTTGGGCATCGTCATTTAAACCCAGCAAGGAAAAAAACTTCCGCGTTTGCCCCTTCTCCCCACGGCCCGGGACCCCCTCCCGCCAGGGCACGGCCGGTGCCACCGAGGGGTGCTGTGCGCGGGGCCGGCGGTGCGGGCCGGGCACGGGCGGCAAGGTACAGTTGGCCCGAGGGGAACCAACTCCACAGTTTGCAGCAAGGGAAAGGCGGCTCACCCCGTGTTCTCCAGCACCGTTTTTGAGCTCAGTCGGTACTTTTCATTTTGTAACATCTGATGGGGGAAACTTGCTGCGCTGTATACTGCTCATTCAGTGTGTTCATACCAGTCTGTAAAAACATCTTCAAAAATAATCTTCAGAAATCGAGTGGCCTCACTTGTTGGTTGACCATCCTGAAATGATGATATAAATGGCCTGAACGGTTCCATGAGCACCGCATGTGTGTGGACAGTGCCTTCTAGGAAAACATAGATGAGCCCTCACCGCAGGGCCACTGCAACAGCGAATGGGTGGTACATTCCTTTTAACTCTTCTCCCCAACAGTTCTTAGTGATTAACCGGATATGCTGACTTCCAAGGGAACAAATACCTGTTGGGCTGAGAAAAAGCTCCCATTTGGGAGCTGGTTTACCTCATGTGCTAATGGGCTTTGTTCATTTAAAATGAAAGCAAAATACCAGAATAGAGTAAAGAAAGCGAACTGTAGCTGTTCAAACTAACATCTCTATACTGGCCAACATTCTTCCTGGAAGATGCTGGGTGACAGTTCATAATTTATCACCTGCATATGTTTCTTTTATATCTCAGTGTTAAGTTCATGTTCTGCTAGTCTCCATGAAGGGCCACTGCCGCCTTCTTTAGTACTATGAGTGGGTTCTAGTTGTTATCACTTGGAGAAATAGTTTTCTTGCATTTTGCATCCATGAAGGCAGTAAGTTAATGGGAATGTCTGCTCTGTAGAGCCCTTGAGCAACATTTAAACAGAACTTAGAGAGGCACAATGGCAGAAACTGGTTAAAGAACCCAGTCTTAACTTGAGTGGTTAAAATACTGTTTTCTCTACCCCAGAGGATTTTAATATGTTCTAATACCTCCTCTGTGCTGTTGGCAGCTCCAGGCTTGGACTGTGTATTTGGTGAAACGCCATGCACTTAGACAGGTCTGATCAGCATAACAAGTGTATGCAACAGTTCTGACCTCTGATGGTCAGAAAAAGCAATGGTCTCTGAGGCACTTTTGGCAGGAATTGTGATATGCTAGTTTATCATAACTGAGAGAATGACACTGAAAAAATGTAAAGAACCTAGTCAAGCTTTACTTGCTACACGAGTGAACCTGTCTCCACCTAATTCACAGGGAAGATTATTTTTAATAGCACTTCCAAGTACCATGGAGAAAAACCCCCATAATTTAAAATTCTTATATTTAAAGTCTTGAGAGGGGATAAATCACACTTGAATACCTTTAAAAAGCTGTTAAAGAAGGAGTTTGAGAAGAAAGGAGCAGAGATATTGTAGAGGCTTTAGTGAGGTTTAGCTACAGTCTACGCTGGTTCAGGAACTCCTGTGTTTGTAATTCTGTCATTTGTTTTAAGTACACAGAAACACAAAATGTTGTTTGCTATCTGGAGATGAGGCGAGAGAGTCATTTTTGAGGTAAGAAATCATCTTTTAGGGTGGGACTGAGGATGCTGTCTTTCTTATTGCAGGCAAAACGAGCAGTACAGCGAGGAGCCACAGCGGTCATCTTTGATGTTTCTGAAAACCCAGATGCCATTGATCAGGTATGAAGAAGGGAGCCTAGTTATTTTACAGCCTCTCCTGAGTTCTTGTAGGGTTGCTGAGGCAAGAGTTGGCAGCATATGGGTCTCAGAGCACACCTCCCTAAAGACATGCAGCTACTGACCCTGGGTAACATGATGCTGTGGTTGTCTTGTTTATGTTCTGTGAGGCAGAAAGCAACATAGGTGTTGTGAATCTGGTAGAAAGAGTATGAATCTGGTAGAAAGAGGTGTTGTGAATTTGGTAGAAAAGTTTAGGGAGTTAGATTTTCCTTCTAACTTTAACGAGCATCCAGAATCCAGGTTTGGGAATAGAGGCAAATGTTTTTTGGCGCATTATCTAATCAAGGTTTTCTTTGCTGAGCTCTGTGTACAAAACACAGTAGGTTTGACCCTGTCCAGCCTGTCATTGTATTGTTGAATAGCTGCTATTTTTGAGATTGCAATATAGCTTTCAAACCTGGTTCTAAACAAGTTTCTTTCAGAACTTACAACCATTTTTTTCTCATTCACAGCTGATCATTTCTGCCTATGTATTTTGTGGATGATCAGGGTTTTTCTTCTTTTTCTAAGTCTTGGTATAACTTCCATCCTTTCTTTTGAAGTGGATGAGGTAATAGCTCTGTGAAATGTTTCAAGATCCAGCCAATTCTGACTTACCTGAGTGAAAAAATGTAAGCACAAAAATAGTCTGCATTTGCTTTAATTCTGTTTTGTCTTGAAACAAAACGGCTGTTTCTGCTACAGCTACAGCAGAAACAAGTGAAGCTGAAGGTTTTTAAGTGCAGCCTGAATTTCACAGGGGAAAAGAGACCATCAGTGTTTACACTGAAGAAGCTGGCTTTAATTCTGAAATGAGCATCTGTCGGACAGAGGAATGCAGAAGACCCTGTTCAAGGAATGTTTTGAGAACTGTGCTCTGCATGTATGTCAGGGCTACAGCCTTGATCTTGGAAACATTCTTAGGGCTATTTTTTTCCCCTTTTTGACACAGAAAAATATCTTCACAAAGGTATGGTCTGTCTGTTTCAGTTTTTCTTCCTCTGAATTACAGCTTTTAGTTACTTTTAGCCACACTGCTCTGAACTTGAGTTCTAAGTTCTAAGCATCTTGCTCTCTCCCTCTATCTACAAAAACTGTTATTCCTTGATTCTAAGTAACAAAGTGGGTGCAGCTGTCCCCAGTAGCTGGGTCTGGTAGTCTGGTGGATACTTGAATATTTTGAGTACTAGTAAAATAGAAGGAGGTTAGTGGATTAGGGCAGTAGCTGACAAAGTAGGCTCTGTTAGATGACAGAGCAGTAGCCTGTGCAAACACTCACAAAGAAGAGAGGAATGTCTAGACTTTCTTACTTGAATAGCTCTATTCTCATACTACTCTGGATAAATTTTTTTCAGGAATTTTGATTATCATCCAAAGTCTTCAGAACCCTTGACATCAGAGGTGCCAATTAATTTGTCTTTAAAATAAGTACCATTTTGGCACTCACAATGGAATTGTGGAAAACAATGACAGATGTATGACAATAGAGGAAAAACTGACATGAGTTAATCTAGAGTATCTTTGGTTCAAATGGAAGTATCCTAAGACACTGAGGGGAGCTGTTCAGCAAGTTTTCCCAGGCATGCTTGTTAGCAAGCACTAGAATAAATAAAGGAGAGTGCTTTGAAAAAAAGGAGTGGAGTATTATGAAAGGCAATCCTTTCTGCCAGTCAATGAACAGAAATAGGAAGCCGTTCTGACCAGAAGAATTGTCCTTAGATAATCTGGTAGCAGAATTGCTATCCAGTGAAAGGGCTTTGCCTACAGATTTTGTGGGGTTTATTCCCATTGATCTGAGTATCTTCTGCTGTAGATTAATAAGTCAACTTTTATTTTTAGTAATGGTCAGTGAAGTCTGATTTGTTTCTTAGCTTTATTTTTGCATATTTGAAATGGAGGAACAGCACCCAGAGCATCATATTTAGCTAGAGTCTGGCAGTGTTCAAAAATGACTGAGGAATCAGGTGAATTCTTTCTTAGACAAGAAATCTTGAGAGAGAGTACGTGTCTCGGAATGTAGGGACAGTGATTGGATTTGGCCTTAGGCCAGTAAGTCTTGTAGACACACAGGATTCCTGGACACTAAAAAGTCTCAGTGAAGTTGTCACCATAGTCTGGTCAGTTTAAGTATACTCATCATCCTGTAATCAGGATAATAGACCAGTCAGTTGGTAATTTCTACATGGTTTAGCCAGAAGTAAGAGGTAGATAACTATGTAAATATGTTATCTCAGCCATAAGCTGCTCTTGTTCTATTTGCTCACATTTCTGTCATCTTGTTCCTTTCCCCTGTACCATTTCCCATCTGCTTGTCTCAGTTCATTGCTTGTTATGTATCAACCAGCTTCGCTCCGCTACGATTTATCTTGTGAATTGGAATAAGATACATGAATTTATCATGTTGGTGCAATTTTGCAACAGAACTAATTCTCTTATTTAGTTATTACCCTCTCTGGCATATAATTTAGCAGATTGTTGTTCTGGATTTGTTGCCCAGAGAAGTTATGCATTCTCTACACTTCAGGGTTTTCAGCATCCGAGTGGATAAAGCCCTGAGCAGCCTGGTTTGATGTCATAGTTGACCCTGCCTTGACCAGGAGGTGGGGCTCATGACATGACTTCCCCCACACATTATTTTCTGATTCTATGATTTGGCCTCTCTGACAAAACTTAGCTGGACCTGGAAGGAAGTTTCAGGGTCAATTAAGGGGTCTACTCATATGCTTTAACTTGAGGTCGCCCATCCAGCAATCAACAGGTTTAGTGGTTGCTCGAACCCAAGTACCTTTAAATGAGTTAGGGTTAACAGCAGAATTAAACAGCAGAAATTACTGACTTAAATAAATGGAGTAGGTACAAAGAGCCTGAAAGACAGCACTCTGATACTGAGACTGTTTAAAAAACCAAAGAAATTTTTATGTAAATGATGTAACTACAAAGTTGAAATAAAAAGATTGATAAAATGTAGCAAGGGCAATTTGCTTAGAATGTGCAGATTTTTATTCTTCACTATGAGGTTTAACTTATTAAAGTAATAATATATGCAGTGGTACATAATGCAGTTAAATTAAAGCTGTTGTTCAGAAATAGCATTTGCTTGTCTTTAATCTTAGTTTTGGTCAGTAAAAAACCCCAAAAAAGGCAGTGTAAGTCAAAAGTTTAATTCAGGTTTAACTCCGTGGAGCCCTTAACTGAAAGTCTACGCTAGAAGAGAACAGCTGGTGCTTGAATCAATGCCGCATCCGTAGAATCAATGCCGCATCCATATTCCTTTATTCTTCTCTCCACTGTCCAGAAGAAAGGTGTTTTCCCTGAAACGTGCCTTTTTTAGCAGATTTTTTTTGTTGTTGTTCTAGCTGAACCAGGGCTCAGAGGACCCTTTGAAGAGACCAGTGGTGTATGTGAAAGGTGCTGATGCTGTCAAGCTAATGAACATCGTTAACAAGCAAAAAGTGGCACGAGCCAGGATTCAGCATCGCCCCCCACGGGTGAGACTTTCAGAACCTTTTCCTGGGTATTACAGTGCTGTTGTAACTTCAGGGAGTGCTCGCTTACTGCACTGAGAGCAAAGATACTTTGATGCTCCCCATGTGCATTAATATATGTGAAATTCTGTTGACCCAAATAAAGTAAGCAGCTGCACTGTGGACAAGCAGCTACATTTGATGTAAGTATAGACTCCACAGTGTGGCTTCTGCTGGGTTTCATAAGGGTTCTTTTGAGTATATAAATGGCTAAAAAATTTAAATAATAGAAGTTTTCTTTTTCTTGCTTAAGTAACTTAATTTTTGAATGCTCCTGGTAGCTCAGTTTTGTAAGGTGGCATGCCCTGTGTTAACTAATAATTCTGTGTGGTATTTTAAACATGGAATTTTCAATATTGATTGATTATTTGATGTATTTTTAATTGTAATATTTTTTCTAGAGCTTTTTTTTAACACTCTCTACATGTTGTTTTCAGAAGAACAAAGCTAGAGGTCATCCGTGTCCCAGTTACCACTTTGGTTGTGAGGGGTTTTTTATGGAATCCTTCTGTTAAGAAATGTCTTTGATAAGTGAGCCATTTGCTGAAAATTCAAATGTTGATTTTCAGTCCCTTAATGTGCACAGGCAATCCAGTAAATCATAAAAACTTGTGTTGGTGTGATTCACTCAGTGAGAAAACTTGGGGTTTGCATTTGAGACTGTAAATCTGATGTCTCATGATTGGCATTTTGTGTATTCCGTTCATTTATGGTGGCATATAAACCCAGGTTTTGTCTCATAGAATCCTAGTTAATGAACAGAGAACATTGTGTTCTTTGACTTTTGCCATTGTGACTGTGTACATTTGACAATGACCACTAAGAAACTGAAGAAAGAGAGAGACAATAAATTTGAGCGTGATCTAAAGGAATCAAAAATTATATATTTTTTTTAATTTTTAAGCAACCCACCGAGTACTTTGATATGGGAATTTTCCTGGCCTTCTTTGTGGTTGTGTCTCTTGTTTGCCTCATTCTCCTTGTCAAGATCAAACTGAAACAGCGACGCAGTCAGGTAAGAGCAGTAATGGGATATTCACTGAATGAAGAAAGTTAACTACCTAGAACTTGCTTTCAACTTTTGGAAATGCTGAACACTAACTTAAAATAGGCATCTTTGTGGAAGGGGTTCTATTCATGCATGTAGGCCTTTGGAAGAATGTGGAAATGTCTTTAAAGGAGATTACATTGATCCGTGATGTTTATTCAGTTAAATCCTGAAATGGAAGCAGTACAGAAGCAGTCCATTTGGCTATTGGGAAGGAAGAACGCTTCTGGTTGTTCAAAGATTCTCAGTAGCACTGGTGGACTTCTAAAGAAGTTCCAACTCTTGTTGCTGTATTGTGGAGAGAATATCCGGGCTGAAAATAAATTGCAACTCTTTTCAAAAGGGTAACATATATTGATTCTTAATGGGAGAGGTTTTCAAGGTAAAAACTTTGATTAGGAGAAATTCCAGGTAGTGTACGTGGAGTTTGTCCTGTCAATATGAAAGGGAAAGCAAATAGAAGCTAATGGACTTTGAAGTCTGTAGTTGTAAATTGTCCAGTCCACGTAAAAGGAATGCAAAGCATTACAGATTCTTAGACTCTTCTTTTGACATGTTGAGTAGGAATCCAGAGATGGTATGGACCAAAACCAGTTTTAAAAAACAGCGTTCAAAAGGGGAATGTACAGTAAGATGAAAACAATACACTGCCTTTCAAAACTTACACTATTGATGAAATTTTTGAGGAGGAGGAAATAATACAGCTACTTTAGTAACATTTCATTTTAATTCCTTTTCCAAGTATTGCTCCTGGAAATGTGGTAGACCGCATACTGCGGCATTGCAGTCAATCTTGACCATTCAAAACACATTCCTGGACAAGTTTTGTATGTTGGCTTAAATAGTTGCTGCCTATCAATTGAGCAGTTCCAGTGTATCCCATTTGTCAGCACCTTCACCCTGTTGTAATTCTAAGTAGCTTATCATTGTCACTACTGCATGTGGCATACATTCTTTTCATGAGGCTTCTGATCTAAATTCTAATTAGCCTTCCCCCTATTTAATTTTGGAAATGATACATTAATTGGGCCTGACATGATTTTTGAGATGCATTATGGTGGTGTTTATCTGCTACTACACTTTAGTCCCATATGCAGCAGCATTGTCTTTTTTTTTTTCTTTCTTCTGATGTAGAATTCCATGAACAGGCTTGCAGTGCAAGCACTGGAGAAAATGGAGACCAGGAAGTTTAAGTCCAAAAGTAAGGGACACCAGGAAAGTAACTGTGGAGCACTGGACACACTCAGTAGCAGCTCCACCTCTGACTGTGCCATCTGCTTGGAGAAGTACATTGATGGGGAGGTAAAGGATAAATGGTTTCTTCAACATGGGCTGAGAACATAGCTGGTTTTAGCACTGGTGGTGCGTGGCTGGCTATTGGGTACATAGTGTACTGAAGGGGTGCCACTTGCCAGTCTGATCACACTGAGCAGCCAACTCAGCCTTAACTGCATGCTGCAGCTTCAAATTACCCATGCTACAAAGTGAGAGGCAAGGGTTCTCATTCTGCACGTCGCTACCTCTGTCAAGTTGCATTTCTGAAGAACAAATCCTAAAGAAGTCAGGGTTGCTTAGCAGATAGTTCTCTGGGTATTTTTGACAAATTGTGTGCTAATGTGCTGAGGTGATGATGCATGCAAGCTCTGGACCTAAAGCATACATTTACTGTTTCATTTTTCACGATTTGATGGCACCTTGTCTTTAAAATGTTAAGTACACAGCGCTGCTGGGAAACCAGAGGAGGAGAAGGAGGAGATAGATGTCAAAAGGTTCAGGAACGTTTTTTTTGACTCCTTGGTTACCATCACTGTATTGATGTCAGTGCTTGCTGTCTGGGACAGTTCTACCTAGAGGAAACAGTGTGAAAGTGTGAAAGAGAAAATAATATATAATCTTATAATCTTAGTCTTACAGTAAATAGAATAGAGTCAATATCCACAGCTATAAACTTCTATTAAACAGATTATCTGAGGACATTTTATTTTGAAATGATTCATAAAATACTCATCATTTTTAGGGCAATAGAAGGTACCAGATGGAGTCTTTGAGTGTGCTACAAGCTGCAAACTGAAAGTTAATGAAGTTATTTGATGGGAAGTTATTCAGAGTAGCAAGGATGAAGGTAGAAAAGGACTTCAGAAGGGCTGTGCAAAACAGACTGGAGAGGAAATTCATGCATCTTCCGGATGCAGTGACACACATAGAAAGGAGCTTCACATATATCAGTGGTAGGTTATGAGCTGAACACTACTGTTCAGGAACAAGATCTTGAAGCTGCTTTTTAGATAGCTTTGTGAAAGCAGATGAGTGCTTTGTGGCAGTCAAAACGCAAATTGGATATTAAAAATGAGATGGGAAAGTCTAGAGAACGGAACAGAAAACATAATTATACCACGGTGTAAGTTTAGTCATGCTCTCGCTTTGAGTACTGTGTACTTCTGATCTCACTTTACAAAAGATATGGAGTGGAAATAAAGGCTCTTCAGAAAAGGGTAGTCACAAAGTGATCGAATATTTTGAATGGTTTCTGTACAAAAAAAAAAAAAGACTGAGTGGGCTAGGACTCTTTAGTCCTAGGTTTCTTGGGGACAGAGGGAATACAAAGTAATGAATGGAAAGTGTGACTAGGAATGACACATTCATTTTTTTCCAGTACAAGTTGAGGTGCAATTAAATGAAACTGTGAGGACCCAATCTGAATCAAAATGTGATGTTTCTCTGTCAGCAAGTAGTAGCCCTGGGGAACTTCTTGCCAAAACATGTTAGAAATTCAAAACCTGAGCTCATGTGGAGATGAACAGTACTTGGAAGATCTGTTGCAGGTTTCTGAGCTGGTAGATACCCATCAGGCTCAGGAAATCCTGTAAACAGATAATAGCTGAAGTATAAGAGTGCTGAGTAAAGGAATAAGTACCGTATACACTGTGTTGGTTTTGCTTTTCCCTAAGTGTTTTCCATTGCTTATAGTAGTAGGCAAGGTACATCATTACTCCTGATTTTATTTTTTTTAAGTTCATTTAATACATTAAGCAAAACTTAAATGATGGGCTCCTTCGGGGTGTTGGGTCATAGAGACACATAGTAATGTACTGTATCTGCATGGAGTTCTAATGTGCCTGCAGACTATTCTTTTAGAGACAACTGATCACTAGATATTGTGCTCTTGGCTCTGTTGATGGCATTTTTTCTTTTCTTACCACTTTGAGACTAGGAATTGATTTGTTCAGTAGCTAGGTTGAAAAATCTAGGAACAAGCTGTGAAAAATGCAGTTGGTAGGAAGAATCACTTTTTCATGGTCCTTCATCTCTTCCTGTAGGAACTGCGTGTCATTCCTTGCACTCACCGATTTCACAAGAAGTGTGTGGATCCTTGGCTACTGCAGCATCACACCTGCCCTCACTGCCGCCACAACATTATAGGTAAGTGTTGCAGTGCGGATGCTCTTGTGTTATGCATTTCTGGCATAACAGCATGCAAGATAAAACAAAAATTTTGCCTGTTTGTGAATCAACATAGAACTCTCAAGCATTATTGTAATGCAGCCCTCGGAATACAGTTCATCCTAAACCCCTTGGGAGGGGCTGTGTGCCCCGCAAAGCAGCCTCAGCTGGGGCCTTCTTTGGGCTGCAGGCGATGCCCAGTGGAGGGCAGCGTTGCACATCCTCTGAGCACAGGGACACGTGAAGCAGATTGGTATGTTTTCCCTTGGGAATTGTGAAGAAAACAATGTATGGAGGTTTATTTTTCCATAGTGTTGTAACTTGGAATGTGGTTTCCCGTACTTGCTCCTCTCCCTCTTTCATTTCCTCTGTCTTAAGAAAGGTTCCTGTTAATGCATATGTATGTAAAATAACGTGTAAAGTGAGAACTTGAGTGATGAGTTTCAACCTTTTTCAGCCTCTGTCAGTTCAGGAATACTGTGTAGACAGAAGGTTTTGTATATATGAGAACAGTATCTGAAATAAGTTCACTTCTTTCTGTTTTGAAGGAAATACATTTGAGTGCTTCAAAGGCTTCCAGGCAGATGCTCGACTTACTTTTTTTGTGTCATTATTTTCCCTTCTGTATAAAAAAATGGTGCATAATGTAACAACATTCAGAACAAAATATCCTTCTTTCTTGCATAGAGTGTATTCCTTTTTATTCTCTGCTAGTTCTACTTCTTCATTCTTCTTTCTCTCATTCAGAACAGAAGAAGGGAAATGCAGGTCCAATCTGTCTGGAATCCGTCAACCCAGCACGCAGCCGGCAGCAGAGGGTGATTTTGCCTGTCCACTACCCAGGCCGAGTGCACAGAGCAAACCAGATAACAGCATATCCCACTCGGACAAGCATGGATGCTCACGGAAACCCTATCACAGTACTTACGGTGGAGCGACATGGCGAACAGAGCCTCTACCAAGCCCCATCACCAGCCTATATTCAAAGTTACCAGCCTATTCATTTGGACCATGCTTTAAACACACATCACTGTAGCCTGGAACACAGGGCTTACTCTCCAGCTCACAACTTCCGAAGACCCAAGTTTGGTGGACGCAACTTTTCCAAAGCAGCGTGCTTTTCCCGATATGAGACCATGTATCAGCACTACTACTTCCAAGGCCTTAGTTACCCTGAGCAAGATGGACAGCTTCCAGCTGGCATTTCCTCAAAGGGTCCTTCCCGTGCCTTTCAGCCTGGTAGCAGCATGCTATTCCCTCCTGTGGTACATGTAATGCCCTCATCTCGCTTGGAGAGCGGCAGTACCTCCAGCTTTAGCTGCTATCATGGACATCGTTCAGTGTGCAGTGGATATTTGGCTGACTGCCCGGGGAGTGACAGCAGCAGCAGCAGTAGTTCTGCTCAGTGCCACTGCTCCTCCAGTGATTCCATGGTTGACTGCACTGAGGTCAGCAACCAAGGGGTTTATGGGAGCTGCTCCACCTTCCGCAGCTCTTTGAGCAGTGACTATGACCCATATGTTTACCGCAGTAAGAGCCCTTGCCGAGTGGGTGAGGTCAGTGGTGCAAACAGGGGTGCAATTGTTCTCTTGGAGGGCCCCCACCAGGATGAGCTTCCAGCTCATGGTCACAGTACGGTGGGTGCTGACTGCCGGCTTGTGCCAGCTTCTTCCTCAGGGGACCAGCTGTCTAATTGCAGCATGGATATGAACTATAGCAGTAATTCCTCGCTAGAGCACAGGGATCCAAATGGCACTACCTCAGAGGGAGGACCTGAGGCCACTCCTGGTGCTGCCTTGGATGTTAAAAGGAACTGGAAGAATCCAGAGATAGCAGGGTCGATTTCGGAGCAAGCATGCACATGCTGCTTTGAATTCCAGCACTCTGCCCTGGAGCCTGGGAATGGGACAGCTGACTGTAGTGCACTCTTCCTTGGCTCTCCGCTGTGGCGGACATATGGCCAAGGAATTGAACCACAGTCAGGGAACACCCCAGGCTTGTACAGTATTAACTCAGACCACTTACTTAGGACGGATGGGGTAAAATATGAGGGGTTGCCCTGCTGCTTCTATGAAGAGAAGCAGGTAGCCTGTAGTAGCAACAGTGGCAGTGGAGGTGGTGGCTGCTATACAGAAGACTATGCAGTGAATGTGCAGTACATGCTTCCTGATGACACATTACCAAACTGCTGTAAGGGTGTATGTGATCTGGGTCAACGCATTCCCATAATTCCTGAAGACAGAGACTGTGAGCTGATTGTACCAACAGAACACCAAGGGACCCAGACAGGAGGCTGTAGTTCCTGGGATGGAACACCTGAGCTAGATGCTTACCTGCACTGTCAAGGTACTGGAGAGGTCGAGAGGGAGGTGTGCTATGAGGCAACATCGTTCCTGCGGCAGAACTACTCTCAGGAGGAGGAAGCTGGAATGCTCTTTCCCAGTCCCAGTCTGAACTCCCAGAAGCTTATGACATCCACAAAGGCCACAGGTAATATGTGTGCTTTTTTTGATTACTTGCTACCTTTTTGCCTTAGTGTATAAAAAGCTACTTAGGTACCTGCAGCCATAAAGGTTACTCTGCCATTTGCATGAGAGCAGGTTATCAATTAACCCTTCGCCCCAAAGTGTTACTCTCTTATTATCTGTGTTCATTTGGTGATACATAGAGGAATAGTTAGCTCTCTAACCCTAAAATCTTTCATACTCATCCTTTGTGGGGAGGAGAAAAAGTGACTGCTAGTACCAGGATCCCATTAGAGTTCCCACAGCAAGGAACACTGTGCTGGTCATACCAGCTGTGCTGAGTTGCTGTCTTGGTTTGAGCTGGCAAATGGCCAACCCTCCAAGTACAGGGTCAGAGCTTCCCCCCCCAACACCCAGGAAAGGGAGGAAAAGAGAGGGGAAGGAAAAAACCCCTTCAAACTATGTTTAGACTAAAACTACATATATTTTACGAAGAGAAAGAGACAACTAGAAGAAAGTACAAATATACACTCACACAAGTTACAAACAGCAAGGAACATTTTCTCACTTCTCAGTACACACACAAATCTCACTATTTCAACCCCAAATTATCTTAAGAGACTCAGTCCCCAGAGAACCAGACCCAAGCAGAGAGAGGAGAACACACAACAAACATTTTACTTCCCAAAACGACTGCTGGGCCAGTGCTGGGCCTGGTCCTCCCCATCTCTCCTGGGACTGCACCATATGTGTGTCCTCTTGGCAAGACTGCTGTGGGGTGACTGACCAAGCCACTCCCACGCTGATTCTACTTCCCTGGAGAATGATGTCGTAATATAGTATAGAATACAATACTACTGGCTAGAAGAAGTCAGCTGGTAGTTCAACCCAGCTCAAGTCAGCTGACAGCTTCACGCCTGATCTGAATTTAAATTTGGGCTCACCTGGGTGAACCCATAACAGTTGCCTAAGTAAGCAAAGCCGCAGTGCTGAGAGACGACAGACAAGCTGAAGTTTTTTTTAAAAAAAGTGAAGATCTTGGAATTGCTGTAGAAGAATATGTGGGGAAACTCTCTGCTCTGGACATACACAAGGAGAAAAAATAATCACTCACAGAAAGAAGGGAGTATTCTTTACCTGCTTTGCCAGGGCTATTTTTAGGCATATTCATAGCATCATGGGGTACCCTAGGCTGGAAGGGACCTCAGGCAATCATCTAGTCCAACCTGCTCAAAGCAGAGTCAGCTCTGAAATCAGATGAAGTTACTCAGTCTGTCAGATTAGACCTAGTTTATCCCATCAGCCTTTGACAACCCTCAGGGAACACAGAGTACACTCCCTTCTGGGCTCTTGTTCCTGTGCTGGACTGCCAGCATGGTGAAAAGATTTTCTGTATATCCTGTGTGAACATCTCATGTTTCAACTTAAGTCCCTTACCTCTTCTCCAAAATGCATGTCTGTGAAGACTGGTTTTATTGTTGTGACAGCCTCCATACAGGTATTGCAGAGCTGCTGGGAGTGCCCCTGAAGCCTCCTTTTCTGCAGGCCAGCAGCCCAAATCCCTCAGCCTCTTCAAACAAGGAGGGGACTCCAGCCCTCTGAGCATCTTGGCTCTCTGCTGAACTCACTCCAGTCAGTCGGTGTCTTGTTCTGGGGGCCTCTAAACTGTATGTAACATTCTAGATGCAATGTTTCTTAGTTTTCTTTATTCTTTAGGTGCTGGATCTCATCCCTTGGAGAGAAGCCAAATTGGTGACTAGACCTGTCCAGATGATCCCAGATGGAGAAGTGGAGCTTATCAGAGACTCCAAATTCTCATGGACCTAATTTGTTTTTTTTAAGCTTTGACAAACACACTAAAGTGGTAATGTGGAGAAGTCCCTCCCCTACTTCCTCTGTGTTCAATCAGCTTGATGGTCTTTTTTGTCCCTCCTGTCTGAAGCCTTCAGGCCTTGATTTGTGTGTGAAGTCTGTGTGGGACATGGTGTGGAGCATTTCTGAGCTCCAGTGCCATTTCTGTATTAATGACAAAGTGTTATTTATATTTTCTTTTTAGAAGTGACCTCTTGCTGAGAGGTAACAGTGTGATAAATAAGCCAGGCTATGTGTAGATGCTGTTATCTCCTACTTAAAGGAGTCCAGCCTTTGATGAGCTCAGGGCTACACCTGCCTTAGGAACCAGATAGCACCTTGAAATATAGTAGTCCAGAGGGATACAGCTGCTAAATGGATGCTCAGATACTGACTGATGCCAGTAGCAAATCCTAGCAGCCAGCGAGTTTTGTGAGAGATTTTGAGGGAGGTGAAGCATTGGACTGTCTCCTTTCTCCTGTCCCCTCCTCCCCTCTTTCATGCTGCTCTCATGGTTTGGCTAAGAAGGGTTTCCTCCCCATTACAATTAGTTTCAAGAGACTGGGGGTAGGGAACTGGTAGATCAGAATGTTCTCATCCTCACTTCCTATATTTAAACCATGGACCTCATTGTATCTTCTGACTGGTGAAGAATTACTGGGGACCTTTACTCAAGCAGACGCTAGAACAAAGGGCTTAGAAAGGGTATTACCTTTGTAGGTAATGAACCTTTCCTTCCATAGGAAGTTTTTCAGGCACTTGTAGCCCCCGTTACGGCTGTGAGGAATACTGACAAGTGCAGTGAAAACAAAGCTTTCAGTGTGCTTGCAACTTTGCTGGCTCATTTTGGAAACGGGTCAGAAGGTTTCTTGTTTCCTTACAGGCTGTGAGCATGCCTAAGGGAAGCAGTGCTTGTCACCGTTTGTGCATGTGGGAAAGTGAGGGACTTGGTTTAATCATTGTTTTCTTCTTTGCTGTGGTTGATGTAGCTTCCATAGATTGATCTGTACTAAAGGTTTCTTGGGCCCAGCCAGCTGTGCTTCATCTTTGTCTTCTGTACAGAATGCTCTTTGTACCCCATTAGCCTGGGCACATACTTTTGTTCTTGTTCTTGTACTAGTGAGGATGTTTGTTATCATGAGATAATAAATGTCATCACTTCTGATAGCAATTGTTTCCTGTGGAAACAGCGGCTTCTGAGTAAGAGGCTACCATAGCATGGGTTAAATTGCCTGTCATGCTGCATGTGCCTGAGGACACAGTGTCAGCCTGTAGTGTATTCACAGCAGGAAATCTTCTAAAGGGAAACTAAATATTTAATGCTCACAGTGCCAGTCTTCTGAAAAGATTTGTCCTACGTTCAGTACACTTTAGAGATACTTAAAAGACATGAAATAGAGATGTACACTTCATGTTACATATTTTGCCAAAGCAATGTCCTTGACAGCACTGGGCTAGTTGTGAGACCCAGCAAAGTTAACCTGTATTCTCTGTAGTCCCAAATGAAATATTTTAAAAGAAACAAACATCTAAAAAATAGCAAATACATTTGTCTGTTTACTTTTGCTTTCTGTACCCAATAAGTTAGGAAAAAAGTTATATTGAAAGGAATTCATTCTTTTTAATCAACAAGCACCAGAATTCAGCAGTTCAGAGAATTAATACAAGGCAATATCTGGGTATAAGATTAAAAGAAACATTTCAATAAACACGTTTTCTGTGTATAAAGCTCATTAAAAACTTGACTCGTTCTCTGAATGACTGGAGTAAGTGGTATGTGTTGGGAGAATAAAGTGTAAAGGTTTGTAGGGTTTTTTGCCTTTTTTTTTTTAATTTTGAAGTCTTACCTTCTCCTTCCTCCACTAAAAAAGAAATGCATTGTAGAAGCTATGGTATGGTATATAGCTTGGTTATTCTGCTTGGTGTTTTGTGAGGCAGTTGTAGAATGCACCTAAGATGCACTGTACTCTGTAACTACCTGGCACAATGTGGTAAAACGTGGTTCTAAAAAAGATTGTTCCTGGATGTTCTGGTCTCATTCACATGCTGTGTAAAAGAGTTTCTCTGTCAGTACAACAGCCTCTGCAGGCCACACCACAGACACCCCACACCTGGTATCTGTGTTGGGTTTTACATTCAACACGTAGTTACTTCCCTGCTACCTGTATGTCCATGCAGACTTGCAGGCTAGCTGGCCATGGTAGACAGTTTTTATAACAAAATGCCTTTCTACTACTTACATGAACAGTTGTCATTGTGTTTGGCTCATAAGGCACTATTTAAAATGTTTTTAATTAAAATTATAGCACTTAAAATTGTTTTGTATAAAATTTGCTGTAAAGATTTGTAATATGGTCAAAGGGCTCTTTCTCCTTCATTACCATTTTTAAAATGTTTTAAAAGGCTAGAAATCATCTTGTATATATTTTGTATATGTATAGCAGCACATTTCATTTATGGAAATATGTTCTCAGAATATTTATTTACTAATATATTTATCTTAAGCCATGTCTTATGTTGAGAATGTGTGACATTATTGTAATAATCATCAAAATTCACTAACATGAGGCCCTGTAAATATATGATAATTGCACACAAAGATTTTACAGTAAGTACCTGCCGACCAAAAATGATTTAAGAAAAGTTGTAGTTACCTGCAGTTTTGTAAGAAAGTGTACAAATGTCTGTATTAAAAGAAAAACAAAAAGGCAAAACCACACAAAAATACAGTTTTATTGCATATACATGTGGGAGTTGTTGTTCTTGTTTTGGGGGAAAGGAAGAAATAGATAGCTGTTCTCCTCAAAGAATAGTCCTACATATACTGAGATGAACTCAAATAAACATTTTTCCCCCTTTTTTAAAATAATAGTTGGGTATGTATATACATGTGCACATGTAAGAGATCCTAAGTGGTTTTTTTTTCTTTTTTCTGGAGGCAACTCACAATGTTCTCCGGACCATTCAATTTTCATCAAGTGCCACAGCTGAATTTACCAGGTATTGTGCACAGTGTAAGTCCAGTACCTGACAGTTTTAGCTGTCTCCCTAATACTGTGCCCAGGTAGACTCCCCCAGTGTCAGAGTCCATGAGGGCTGCCTGGTGCTCAGTGTCCCTGGTCACACCTGACTGAGGTCGCTGTGCTGTGGGGGCAGCTTGGCTTCATTGCAGGGAGATGCAGATTGCACAGCGAGGAAGGCACAGAAGGGAAAGCGAAGGGTTAGGAAAGCAGAGTACCAGGATATGCTGTGGAAGAGATGGGTGGAGAGGCCTGCCAGAGGAATGGGGAAGGAAATGCAGCAAAGCTGAGTGCAGTGTGGCAGTCCATAACTATCGAGATAGCGCGTGGGCCTTTAATACAGCTTTAATGCAGCTTTACTGGGGAGCAGCAGGCAGGTGTCATACAAGCCCCTAAACCCTCCAGGCACAGGAGAAGCACTACGTATGCTAAAAAAATCCACAATTATGTTTGGAACCTGCATGCTCCTTGTAGCAGGGCAACTTAATTCTGGTATAATTTGAGGTAAAAATAATTTATTGTCCTGAAACGAAATTATTTTAAGACCTGAACCAGCATGACAGAGGTGGATGCAACTGGATAAATCATAGCTTGAATAGTCAAGCTACATCCAAGTCTTTGCCTTGGATCATGAAATCACTGGTCCCACTGAAGTGATAATCAGTGCTGTGCTCCTTGTTTTGTCAGCAGAGAGCACAATTTGACCAAAGATGTTTATGCAAACACTGAAAGAGGGGCACCTGGGGATATGTGGCTCTCTGTGTGTGTATGCTTTTATGTGATACATGTTTGTATGTTATTTTGTAAAGTTTGCCTCATGCATTATTTATTTCCCATCCAGAGTTACCCACACACACACGCAGAAAATCTTTACCATTGTTTTCCTTCTCCCAGATATTTTTACCTGGTAATCCCTGGGCTTTCCCATCCTCTTTATCCACATTCAAATGCACTGTAATTCAGTCACCTCAGGATTCAGCCAAGAAATGAACCTTTTACTTCTCTCCAACCCCCTTTGTATGTGAAAATGCCATGTTTGGGATGACAGACTCTTGGAGTGTCATTTTGCATTACATACTTTGTAGCATGAGGATCAGTTATCAGCCTCATCTCAGGTACAGTGGGAAAGCCTGTCTGTAATGTGAAGACAGGCAGAATAATGGAAGAGCAGCAGGCAGGTGGGAGTTAAGGAGCACCAGCAAGTACTCCTCAAATAAGTACCTGCCCCTTTTTTGCCTGGTAAATGGAATCTTGGCAATTGTCAATGATTATAGATATGTTTTAACTGCAAATAAGTTCATTAAACATTTGTTTTTACAAACAGTGTAAAATTTGCCATTGTTGTTTGGCTGATGTGCCTGTGTTGAGAGGTCACATCTCAGCCTCCTTCCTCTTCCCTTCCTCCACCTCCCCCAGTTTGCCATTGCTGACTAGTTTTGTTTTCTTGCTTCTTGTTCTGAAGAAAACTGTGAGGTGACTGTGCTTTTAAGAACAGGATGTACCTTTACCCTTGCTACCCCAGAAAATAATAGGTGAGCCCATACTCTTTCTGTGAGAAAGACACCTGGGGGCTGCTGGCTGAACCTGTATGGGGTACTTAATTTTGTGTGTGGTATTATGTCTCTTCTTTCTTGTGTCCTTTTTAAAATTACTAAATATAAGTATTTTCTATCAAAAATAAAAATTTTAAGATGTGGCAGGGGAAGGTTCTTTTTACTTTTGAGGTTCAGTGTTTAAGGAACAAACTTACGGCAAAATGAGAGTTCTATGGGCATCACAAACCTACACAGCATCTTGATACAGTAAAAAAAGACAATAAGGAGCAGACTATTCTTAATGAATGGTACATTATAGTCACACCTGGTATTTCTGTAACACTATCATGTGCATCTGCCATATCCTATGACAGCTGTTAGGTAATGTTTGCTGTTACTTGGGTAGTGTGAAGAGAAAAATGCCCTTAAAAGAATGGTTGTGTTCATACCCTGTGGAGCCAGCCTGGCCTAATTCTTTGGTCAGGGAGACAAGAGCATACCTGAAACTAGATATTTTATCTTGCAATGGAAGCACCATGCTCCTGTGACTTAAATGCTTCATAGAAAACTGTCTCTTTCAGAATCAAGAACACATTTTCTCATGGGTAATGAAACTGTTGCTTAGGAAACAACAACAGAAAAAGAGGCGACAGTTCACAGAATAAACCAAAATGCAAGAGGAATCTCATAACCAGAATGGCAAGAAAGAAGAGCAATCTCCCCTGTGTAAGGGGGGGGCCTCTCCCCTGTGACAGTTGTTTCTAAGAGAAAATGAGAGTTTGAGTCTTCACGTGAAAAGCTGGAGACATTTTTGGTATCTGATACTGGTATTCTGGTGTTTACATGAAAGGTCACTGAAGATTTCTTAAACTGTAGCATTATTTTGGCCAGGAGGAATTAATTAAAGATGAGTCTGGCAAGTAAGTGGAAACAGCATTACACATTGCTGCAGTTTGTAAAGAAAACACAAAGAATTGTTATAGTTCTTTGTAACAGTTTGAAAACACATGAACTGAAAACTTTCAATTTGCTGTTACCTCAGAAATTGCTTCTCAGAGCAATATTACACTTTTTATATGTAATCACTCTCAGCATTTTCAGCTCAAATATTCTCTTCTAACCTCTACAGCAAACAATCCTGTTGTAATCTACTGGTGAACTGCAGCAGTTTCTGCCTCCTTTATTCCATACTTGTATTACACTTCAGCCACCTTAACTGAGCTCCTTCTGCAGAAATGTATTTTTTCATAATTGTTATTTACAGCCATTTGCTGAATGTAGGGTGACCAGTTATAAACAGCACATATTTCAGTGATGAGTCATCTGAATTTTGATTTATTCTGGTTTCTTGACAGCTTGATGTGGTTCATGCCTTTTCATTTGTAGTAAGTTGTCTTGAGACTGAAAGAATGGCAGGTTTCACCCCAAAGCACAGGTGCTCAGGAAATTCGAGAAAGTGGGAATTGCATGAAATGTGTATGCATCGAGGATGTGTTGTTCTAGAGAAAAGAAGTGTGGTCTGAAGAGAATTATATTTTTCACTCTCAAAGGCAGCAGAATTCATAAATGAGTAGCAGAGTTTATAAATGTGTAGAACAATATTCAGGTGAAACTATCACTGAACTGTATTTCACTGGAAGATTGCAAAATATTGATGCAAGCTATTAACAACTAGTTGGACAAGTATTTGTCAGTTGTTTTTGTAGTTCATCCTTCCTTTAGGCAAAGTGGTGCACTAGAAAAATCTGTTAGTAGTCCTTCCCACTGCCTGAGAAGGCTCATTAAGCAGAAGATGAAAGTGGAAGAGCCAGTCATGCTCGTTCAATGGCTGTCACATGTCTGCTGATGGGTTTAGTCTGTAGTCACACAGGCTGCAGATTCAGTAGTTTCCAGGACTAACCTTACAAATCTCCCATTTATACTACTGCCAGAGGGGCTTGGAATACAAAGACTATAATTCTGCAATCCCACTGGGTTGTCTGCATAAGCAATGTGATAAACTTCTTCAGCATTGTACTGGCTGTGGAAAACCTGGCAGAAACAAGTTCTAAAAAAGACAATGTTAATGCTCTGAAAAAGCAGATTACATGTTTGGTGATAAAAAATGATCCAGAGGGTATACACATACGAATTTGCAGAATCTGATGAACAGCCTAATACAATTACAAGCTAGAAATGAGATTCAAAGGAGGAAAGTGCTTCTTAAAGCAGTTGTTTCATTAGCATCTATTCTGCCACAGAACCGAGCCTGAGTTATACTATCCTCAATGTCCTTCTATTATGGATACCAAAGATGTATCTTTAATTTTTTTCCTATGGTTACAGTGTATAGAAAATTTATTTTTCCCAGAGTGTAAACTAACATTTTTTCTTCCTATAAAATGTTAGCAAGATACAAGCATAATATGCTGTATTAAATAATACATTTCCTATACATATATAAATATATATTACTATGACAACATATTACACATTTTTACATAACAGTCTCTATTTCCCCACAACATAACAATATTAAGACAAAAATATATATAAAATCATTTAGTCAACAAACTAAAATAGTTCTAAACATAGCTTTTGAATTAGGGAAGGCATTTGTCCAGCTGGCCCCTTTTCACCTGAGGTCACACACAGTGCAGACTCTTGCAACGGACTCCCTGATTAGGGTGGCAGAGCCAGCAGAAGGACTTCCTGCTGCAGCTTCTGGGGAGACCACTGTCTTTTTCTATGGCTTATTGTCCCCTTAGCTGTGCTAACATCTCTCTCTGCAACTACCCAGTAAACAAGGTCCAAGAACTCCATCTCTGTAAAAAGTAACTCAGAGCAGAAAAGGCAATGGCACAATTTTTGACCTATCAGTTTATTCTGCCACCACACAGCTGGTCATACCAACACAAGAGTGAGAAGGGAGCCAGAGCTGGAGCTGGAATGTTTGTATATGAGGAGGCAGCTCCTCATACTGATCCTGTTGTCAGAACAGTTGCTTTTTGACATTGTAGCCAATGTCCCATTTGCAGCCTGTCCAGACTGTTGAGGGAACTGGATAGGCAGGACGTCAGAAGGCCATTCAGATACAATTCCAAACAAATTCTTCTTCTCAGTTATTTTCAATTTGCTGAAAAAAATGGTGTAAACTCTGAACATCCCGAGATGGCCGTGCTTGCCACTGTTGGCACTCGGCTGCTTGTGTAGCAGGGCCGTGCTGAATCATGGGATTACAACAGTTGTGCATGTCACACTTTTTGTTTCTTCCTGCCCCCAAACCTTTACAGCAAAGATCAACAAGTGCTATGTTAATGGATACCATATATCTTGGCCATATCCCACCATACCCTGAAAGTATTTGTACTAGCAGTGACAGTGACCGTACCACATTTTGAAAAAAATCCACAGCAGAGATCTGCCTGCTCTTTATGGTCTCAGGCCTGTACAGTATTAAGTGCTATTTAAGGGCCCCTGTCCATGCATTTCCATCAATTGCTCTGTTTGCTAGCACTAGGGGTATCTAGAATCAGACTATCAACACTTTCCTCTGAGCTTTTATCAGTAGATACCCATGCACTGTCCAATACCTTATGCATAATCATGTTTACTGTTGCCATGATGTGTTAATCTGCTGTAACTGCTGGTTTTATGCATCTTTTGTACAGAACTTTGATAACCATTTCCTAAGAAAGGCCCATGAAATGCGATTTTATTATTTTAAAAATAGTTGAGAAGCTAAGGGATTGATGCAAACATCTGTTTCTAAATTCTCTAGATTCTCCATTAGTAGCATCAGTCTTAGTTGTTGTTTGTAATGCTTGTCTCTAGTCTTATAGTGAAATTAAATTCTTTACTGAGGAAGAGAAGCTTAACAGCTCTGCATTTTTTCCTTTTGCCATTAGATAAAAATCAGTCATGGGACATTTCTGATGTTTTTCAGTTTATCAGCAGTAGCTGGCTGCTTTATGGATGTCCCTTCTAGTGTGTACATTTAATTGCTCAAGAACATTTGATAAGGCAAGCAAACAAAGCTTCATCACTTTGTGATAAACACTATGTGCTCGCAACGACTCCTAAGGGTGCTCATAACAACTCCCAAGGCACCACACTGGGATTCTCTCCTCCTGTTTATTAGTTCACCATATCACACATGCTTAGAAACCCACCTGCTTTGTTTTGCTACGAATCTGTGAGTTGAACTCTCTACGCAGCACGATGCAAACCCTAACTGTTAAGAAGGCAATTTCTGAATTTTTCTTGGTCTGAAACATGTTTTTCGGTCCAACATGATGTCATGTAAGAGAGAACTAGCATAGTTTTTACAACTCGTCCTGTCTTGATTTTAGGTAATACTGTAATTATAGTTTCCAGTATTCTTTCCAGCAGCTTATGCAAGGAAGTACTAGATGTTCCCATGATACTCCATTTTTGATGTAAACAATTACATAATTGCTGGCTTAGTAAAGTCTTGTTTCTTTTAAGCATGTATTGTGGCATTGTTCAGCTGTTGCTGGCACTCATCTGTGGTACATAAATAGAGCTGGATTGAATTCAGTTCAGGTAAAAGACTAGATCTACAATGGCAAGTAAGGCACAATATTTCATTGTTTAATTCTTAGATACCCTATTTTTTCGAGAAAATCTGTAGCCCCCATGAAGGGGAGGGAGTTGTATGTTAAAAAACATTAAGGGCAGATTCTGTAATGAATTTGAACTCCGTGACAATTTTCTTACTTTTCTTAATTACCTTTTGTAGAAGCTCTTAAGAGATGTTCTCTTGACTGCATGTACAGTTGCCTCGTATACACAGACCATTTGTATATATTTAAACTTAACCACAATTACTGTAGTTTAATGGTTCTCAGGGAATTTCCTCTAACATAGTTTGAGGAGCAGCTCTTTAAGTATACCTTGCCAGTCAATTTTTTCTGACTTCTGCATTGACAGTTTTTCCTAAATATTTTGCTGCTCTGACCTTGCTGAGGATGAAAGACTCACTGTTGATCCCTGTTGGTGGGATGCGAAGTATTGTGGGTGGACAGACAGTCTGCCAAAGACAAGAAATAGTTAACACTGTCTGTTGCAATCAGACAGAAAATATTTCACAGATCAGATCCCCACTGATGTTTTAGTTCTTTGACAATTAAAGGCAATTATCTTAAAAATTCAGTTCAGTTTTCATTTTTCATGCAATGAGACAATTTTTATTCTCACAGGCAACTGTTATGTACGTGTTCAGCTGCACAGCCTGGCATGGATGATTTGGCAATAGCATGCTACAACCTTTTAAGTAGTTTAGACTGCTGAGATTAATATCTATAACTTCAGAGTAAAAATTTGTTAGTCAGCCTCACTATTTAAAAATTCGGTGGATGTACAGTATCTTTGGGCAATCCTTTAAGAAGCCCTAAGCTTACACCCAGCATGGATGCTGGACTTTAGGCAGAAGTACAGTAGTTTTTCAAGAGACCACTGTGACTATGAACAAAATGATCATAACCATCAGTGAAGGATGGATCAGACATCGTCACTGAAAAGGCTTGTGTGGGCCTTACCCTGGGGAGCATTTACTCCATCAGAACCTGTATTTGCAGCTGGAACTTGACAGAGCACCTCCTGAATTTGATGTGAGTTTTATTTGTGCATCTCTGCTTGTAGAAACAGAAAATGTAGAAACAGCAGAGCATTAGGCAACCAGTTTTTTCAAGTCTTTGGTTCCCATTAGGGTACCATTTAGATGTGTTTAAATTAGGGTAAATAAGCTTTGGTTGCTTTGGTAGCTGAACAGGTTATCTGTACCTACCTCTGTCATCAGCGTTGAGAACAAAAGGACTGAAGTAGCCTGGTAAAATACAGTGGTTCAGGAAAGGAAGACACACTAAGTCCTTAACCTGCAGATACTCAGTTACCTCTAGCAAAGGTACAGGACATTTCAAATTTTGCAAGTTTATGCATATATTTTAAGTGCAATGGTTTAAAGGCAGTAATTAACAGCACTACAGATTTGATGAGCACCAGATACTTCAAAACTATTGCTGCAATTAAATCTGTTGTCACTAATACACCCAAGAGAACAGCAGATAGGCAGTCACTTAAAGGTCTTTGGAAATGGACTTTTTGGAAAACAAGTCTGAGACTTGAAAAAAGAAAGACATTATTCTCAAGTCACCTGGATTTTAAGAAGATCAATTCTTGTAAAATAAAAGACACTTCAATTTCCCACTAGTGGGTTGCAATCATCTTGCTGATTTCGAAGCTTTTTCTTGAAGATGAATATCGATGTGGATGGCTGGTAAAATATACTCCAGATCTCACCAGCAGTAGGAACATCACTGCAGTCTTCTGTTTCAGTTGCAGATGGAACCTGATGGGATCTAGGAAACAAGGATTAATTCATTCCTGTATGGAGGTGCTTGGGAAGCTGTAGAGTCTGTCTGCAGTGCTGCTACACTGGGAATGCTCGTGGCTTTGCTATCTCTGTGACACCTTTTCTTTCGATCTGCTGCCCGATGCGGAAGGTTTTGGAGCATTTCTTGGTTGTTGTGACCAAATGAAAAGTTCTATTCTATTGCCAGAATAGGTGCTACCCTAACAACAGCAGTGACATTAAGCTAAGAAGGCTGTACAGACTCTGTTACTAGTTGCTATTAATACAAATTGATTTCCTTTTATATTTAGGCATGTTTTTAGTATGTAAACACAACTTTCAGAATTTTGATTTGCTGATAACTCACCCATGATTTCATTCAATGAGTGTCCATCCAGAGGACACAAAACTTAGTATAAGCATAGAAAAATAAAGCAATAAATTATATTGTTTTTATTAATAGGCAAAAAAAATCTGGTAAATATCACATTATAATACAGATTTTCATTTTTGTGATTCTTTTTTGAACCACTTTCAGTCCTTCAGAAAAAGAAATTAACTATTTACTAGCCTACATCTAACTTTTTTCCCCAGCTCCCCAGTGTGGGATGAGGTTTTTATTTTTTTCCTGCAAAGTATTATCATACTTGGACCTCTTCTCACCAATCTAGATGTCTGATTACATTTTCTCTTTCCTTCTTTTTCCTTAAAAATACAAATCTTATCAAAACAAGACCAGAAGAGAGATTCTAGCAGCAAACTCTACCCTAACAGACTGGGAAGTTAACAAATGTGCTTATTTAGTATCTTTTATGAGGATAAAAATACGTAATAAATAACTTCATTTTGAATATGACCAGTTGGACTACCAGAAGGCTGAGGAGCATTCCAGGTTTGGCAGAGCTGAGGGCTTGGTTCCCTGGGGACAGCTTTGCTCCACACTTACCTCATGGCAACGTGGATAATTATCTTTGCTACTATGGCTGTAACACTTAGGATGAGCAGTGCTGTGAGACTATATATTGTCCACTCTGTAAAAGAGAAGAAGAAAGGGAGAGGGGGAGGAGGGGAGTTCTTAATACATTAATTTACTTACCATTTTAAAAGTAAGAATATTGTGAAAAAGAAACACACAGTCTTTGGATGCTTTATTCAAAACTAATTTGAAGATGCCTTAAACCTACAAGACTGGCAGAAACTGTAGAACTTTCAGTCTGAAATGGCTTTTTCCCTTGCAGGACTGCTCCCTGTAAAACTGAAAGCTGGCAAAAGTCAAAGCATGTACTAGTAAAATTATCTAGGAAAGGAATTAAAACTCAGAAGAAAATTCAAAAGCAGACTAGAATATGTGCTACCAGTAGCAACTCTTACGATTGCAAGGAGAGGTCTAGTTTTTCATCAGTAATTATGTAGTTAGGTAAGTAATCATAAAGTATGGAATGGGGGGAGTGTCTTCTAGAGTCCTGAGACAGGTGATCTGTATCTGTGGTCTGCTCTTGGCCATTGCACTTTGTATTTCAATTTAGTTCTGGTTGTAGGAGCAGTCAAGCAGGAGCCACTGTAACATCTGAACTATTTAACTATCCAAGGGAGGCAACTTCTAAATTATTAGATCACCTTTTCATTTGGACTTACATGATCTTGCAACAGAAGTCTACAGCATGTTGAGATGGGAAAAGGGATGGCACTAGAATGTAACTGACATATTTAGCATGGTGACAAGACTTGCAAAGACCCTGAATTATCAGAACAACTTAATAAAGGCCATTGCCATGGCCATCAGAAGTCACAAAGCTCAAAGTAACAGAAAAAGGAACTGTAAGTTACTTCCCACTCACTGCCCCTTCCTCAAAGTATTGACTGTTTGTGATGATTTTAACAGTATTTTCATAACTGCATAAAATCAAACTGTGTAGTTTCTATCCATATTCCTGTGATAGTGTAATATGAGGCAGCTTAAATGTAGCTGTGGTAACTCAGGCATTATCCTGGGCCTGGTTCCAGACTATTCCTCAACACCTTCTCCAACATGGCTATTTTGGGTATATGCAGCTCATGTCCTTGTGCTTCAGGTTTGGGATGCAGTTTCAGGAATTTGGAATTGTGAGAGTGTCCCTAGTACAAGAAAGGCCCACGTTCAACAATACCTAAAGCAAATGCTCAGGGGAGTTTAAAAATACGAGAGCCTAGCAGTGATATTCCCCAAGAGTGAATTTCCAGTCTTCAATTATTTACAACTCAGTAATTTCCTGAATTCAGGTTTTTAAGGCGAGTTCTAGACATATGACAGTTCTCAGTGGCATTTCCCCTGCATCCATTAACTTGTCTAGCCCTCTTTGTATTATTGATGAAGCTTTTGTTAATGGGAACTGGGAGGCATCCAGCATTGAAGCTTCTCTAGAAGCTACAAAAGCTTGCTCTCTTTTTCAGCAACTTGTGCCACTCTCCAGTATGCACTGATCACTGAAGTTCATTCTAGTAAGGAGGCTGCTCTGATTCACTTCTTATTTTGATGTGCTTCCATTCTCAAGAAAGAACTCAACTGTCTTCGCACTATTTTTGATTTATGCTGAGAATTAAGTTTTGAAATGTAAGGAGAGAATCACAGTTAGTGCTAATAAGACTAAATGAAAAGTCATCTATTAGTAAGATGCATGGTGAATCAGATAATGTGGAGGAGAAGCAAAGGAAATAGTGACTCTAGATTATGCCTTGGCAAAATATTTTTCCTGTTTCCACATTTTGTAATATTACCAGGCATGGGGCTAGTAGGATGACTTGGGCTGGTTGTGATGACATAAAGTATCTTTGATGACCGAGCTGCATTGATACTGAGATTTGTTTGTTCATTCATCCTCTCTGAAAGGGTGTGATTCATGGGAGTCTTGCTTTGATGAACGTTGTCCTTCACAGCTGAAAATGCAAGAGTATAATTACAATAACAACTTCTTAACAGGTGTAATTGGACTTCATTTTGTGCTTCTAAACAGATGTGCTGCCCTCTGGTTTACTTAAGAGAACTGAATCAAATTATGTCGGATTCCAGTAAAAGCCTGAGTTTCACCAGGTTGGGATTCTCAGAATTTTTTTGGAAGCTAATTGTTCATCATAACAGTAGGTACAGTCCAGGACTGAAACATTCTCTCCTGATGACTTTCAATCAGAGTGGAATAGGCTGTTGGAAGGAGACAAGATGAGCCAAGATGCAGATGGAGTACTGATTTTTTTGTTTTCTTTTAGCTTTGTAATTTTCCAATCTGTTTTGATAGGCAGGTATAGGATTGAATTGGGGGAAGAGTCTGGAGGACAGGAGGGCTGTGCAGAGGGACCTGGATAGGCTGGAGAATTGGGCTGATTCCAGTGGGATGAGGTTCAACAAGGCCAAGTGCCGGGTCCTGCTCTTTGGCCACAACAACCCCCTGCAGCAACACAGGGTGGGCACAGAGTGGTTGGAGAGGGGCCAGGGGGAAAGGGACCTGGGGGCTTGGATTGACAGGAGGCTGAACATGAGCTAGCAGTGTGTGACCAGGTGTGCCCAGGTGGCCAGGAAGGCCAGTGGCATCCTGGCCTGGATCAGGAATAGTGTGACAGCAGGACCAGGGCAATGACCCTTCCCCTGCACTCAGCGCTGGTGAGGCCACACCTCAAGTGCTGTGACCAGTTCTGGGCTCCTCAATTTAGGAAGGACATTGAGGTGCTGGAGTCTGTCCAGAGAAGGGCAAGGAGGCTGGAGAAGGGACTGGAGCACAAGTCCTATGGGGAGCAGCTGAGGGAGCTGTGGGGGGCTCAGCCTGGAGAGGAGGAGGCTCAGGGGAAACCTCACCACTCTCTACAACTCCCTGAAGGGATGTTGTATCCAGGTGGGGGTTGGTCTCTTCTCCCAGGCAACCAGCAGTAGGACAAGAGGACACAGTCTTAAGCTGTTCCAGGGGAGGTTTAGGTTAGACATTAGGAAGAAACTCTTTACAGAAAGAATGATCAGACATTGGAATGGGCTGCCCAGGGAGGTGGTGGATTCACTGTCCCCAGAGGTATTTAAAAATTCTGAATTTTGCAATTTATGACATAGCTGACTGGAGTGTTCCAAATCAAGACAAATTTTGGCAAAGCTTTCACCCACTGTGCAGTGGCATCAAGATAGATAAAATACCTGCTAGATGGGGGTTAAAGTATTTGCTCTTTTGTTGCCACTTCAGAAATCTCCTGTGTGAATAAAATGCTTCATTGAAACGCAGAAACAGGAAAGGCAGCCTCTTACCTCTGTATCTGATAGCAAATCCCTGGGCTTGATTGATATCATCTGAGAAAAAGTACAAAATGACAAAATCCAAAGAGATGTTAAAGGTGTGAGGAGGCCGGTTCTTGCCATTAAAACGAGCTAGAACGTGGTAGGTATAGCCATCCAGCAATTCCACCATATCTGTAGCATCTTTGATTTCAAAAAGGGCAAAACTGAAGTGGATTCGAGATGCTCCTGGAACTTGTATGGTCCAGTAACAGACTTTGCCTGTGCCATATGTGTCAGGAAAATCTGGGGAATAGATCACAGCTGTAGCAGAAGTGTAATTCCCTCCACAGGCACCAATAAGGGCTGTGAAAACAAGAGAAGAGGAAGAAAAAGTGAAAAAAAAAATGGGAAAAAGAGATTATACATTAATTTTGCAGAACTTTAACACCTTGTTGTAGAGTCTAATACTTATATGTGACTTGAAGATACAGACTTGCTATGCCAGCAGGATGCACTGTCTCCGAGACTGGTCTTCTTCACCTTCCACAGCACTGGGAGCACAGACCATTATGTTGCATTTGCTTGCAATAGACTCATTATGTCTCATTACTTTGAGATCTATGCACCAATCCTGAATTCTGAAACTATCCTCTTCCTTGTACGTAACCATGTACCCTTTCTCACATCCCAGCAGGAACAGAATAAAAGAGAAATCACTGATTCAGGGGCTTCTACTCCATCCCTATAAGGCAGAGGCTATTAACTCTCACTGTTGAACTACTGAAACTCCTTCACAGCTGTATCAAATTGAAAGAAACAAATATTCACAGAACAAGTCGAGGCTGGAAGGGACCCTGAAGATTGTCCAGTCAAATCCCCCTGCTCAAAGCAGGAGACAGCATCGTTTTGAGTCTCCAAGGATGAAGACATTACAGCCTCTCTGCGCAACCTGTTCCAGTGTCATCCTCACCACAGAAGAAGTTTTTTCTTATGTTTAAATGGAATTTCCTGTATTTCAGTTTGTGCCTGTTGACTCTTGTCTGTTCACTAGCTAGCAATGAGGAGAGGCTTGGCTTCATCTTTACACCTGCCCAGTAGTTAGTTACACAAATTGAAAAGGTTTCCCCACCCCTTCTTTTATCACAGCTAAACAATCCAAGTTCTCTCAGCCTCTTTTTGTATTAATGATGCTGTAATCCCTTAATCACTTCTATCACCATATGTATGTGCTTTTCAAGCCTCCTGTCTTTGGATCTTATGCAACTAATATTTGACCTTAGCTTCACTAATAAAGATCCTGTTACAAAGTCTAAAGACTTGTTGCTACCTATTGTAAGCAAATACATGCCCAATAAATTGTTATATTCCTTGACAAGTATCCAGATTCCCAGTGCAAAGTTCATTACCAATGCATCCAGAGAGCAACTCATACGCCACTCAACTGACGATGCCTATCCATATACACACATAATTTTAAAAAGGTATTATATATAGGCATATATGCATATATATGCATTTATACATACATCCCCTAAATACAGAATATTATGTAAATTATATAGTAATGTATTTTCTGTCAAAGCTGTTTAGATCAGAGTTATCATTCCCCCATATTATAGGCTGAAAGACTGAAGAATTAAAGTAGAATTATTGTCTTTGAAAGCTTAATTAAAGCCCTGTAATAGAGGCCTGGGAGAGTGGAAGGAAGTGTTTTAAAGAGTCAGTTTTCACAGGCCTCTGAGAAAAAGCTTTAATAAATACAAATTAAAAGGAAAATTAGGGAATGAGAAGTAGTGTTTGTCTTCCAGAAGAACATGAGAAAATACTACTTTTTCTGGAGCAGGGCCCAATCATAGCCTTATCAAACCTTATACTTCAGTACACACTATGAGAGACCTTATAGAGGAATGGAAAGGCTATGAAAGAATATGAACGAATAAGAATGGAAAGAAAGTGAAAGACCCCACAGAGGTACTGAGGGCCATAGGGGAATTTGTGTTTGGCACTTACTCCACGTTAACATAGCAGGTGATTTAATAGAATTGTTTTTACCCACTGTGCAGTGGCAGTAAGATAGATAAAACCTGCTAGGTGAGAGTTAAAATATTTGTCCTTTTTTGCCACTTCAGAAATATCCTGTATGAATGAAATGCTTCACTGAAAGGTAGAAACAGGGAAGTTATCTAATTGATAGAATAGCTCAAACAGATAGAACAGATAGAATTGGCAGAATCTAAATCTGTCACCAAGATACAAAACTGGAAAATGGCTTACAGGTGTTGTTGCATTTGGCTGTGCTGTTTGTAATTACTGAATCACAAGACGTTATTCAAAGTAGCAATATTAACTCAGAATGCCAGTGACTGGTGCTCCACGGATGCCTAGGAAAGCACAGCATTCCCCAGATGGAATGAAAATGTTTTCCCTCTCCTTCTAGAGCTGGCAGAGTTCTGTGTTGGGGGTCTAAACGTCACTGCATTAGGCTGTGATCGTAACACATAAACACAAGGTTAATGGTGGGGTTGTGTGTGTACAACGACTGCAGTGAAGGTCCTGGGGATATGAAATAATGTGATATAGAGGTGAGCAGGTGTTGCTCATCAGGAAAAGAAAACAGGTGGCTGCTACTAGGATGACCTCTTACCTGGCCTTACCTGTTTACCAGAAAAGACATCGCAGGTCCTCAGGGTAACATTTTGCTGAGCACTCAGTCACTCTAGAAAAACAAAGCTACAAAGGAAGCCTTTACATACCAAGGATTTGGTAGGCCAAAAGCAGAAGGAAATGGGATGCTGCAAAGTAAAGCTACATGCTGTCTCAGCACTGGAAGTAATATGCAACTCCTGTGCATCTTTTCATATCTTGGGGAGAACCTGGAAGTGAGCAGTGACTAATTTCTGTCCTACCGAAATGTCTTCTGTTTCACTAACTGGGAACCAGAGTAGTAGAGTACGGAGATGGGAAGTTTGTTTGTGTGATCAGAAGACAGAATATGATGCCACTTTTGGTTCCAGAAAGTTTGTACCTCAAAAGGTAGCTTCTACATCAAAGGCATTTGAGAGTAAGAAGCAACGATACACTGGTGCATACTGTGAACCCTTCCAGTACTCCCAGCTATAGTGAGAGCTTGTACTGCAGCCAGACAGCCAGTTACTCACACCATCTACCTCTTAAGTTACACAACTGGCATTGGGACCTATAGTGAAGAGTAGAAAGAAGGATTTTTACGTGTAAGACATTATGAAATCAGCAGTGATCATAACAGCAACCTAACTTGATTGTACATTTGCAATATACGTCTCTGTCTCAGTTCTACTACATTGCTTTGCATCACAGCAACTCTCATCGTGTTTAATTAAAAACCAAAGTTGGTGTATATTCAAATTTTATTTGAGGGGTCTTATTCACGTATTTACTCTAGTAAGATCAATTCTTAAAGTGTCTTTCTGTGACATGCTGTTTCTGATAGCTGAGTTAGTACCCTTGTGAGGAAGTAAGAGATAATCTCTGGAGCATAAGTAGGCATCATTTCTTGGAAGAGCTATTTCACATTATTAATGGTTGAGAATCTTATGCAGAAATGGAAAGCAGCTTTATTTTATACTGAATTTAGGTATTTTGCTGTTTTATATGCAACAGTTCTCATTATACTTAGAGCCTTTTCCCTAATTTGCTCAACATTTGATGCCTCTCCTTTGTGAAAAACTGAGCCTGCTTCAATACTTACTGTCAAAAAGAATGACTCTGCCATCCCCACCGCAAGGCTGAGTATGGTCTCCAAAGCAAACACTGTTGCATTCCGTACTGGCGGCCTCCCCGTATCTCCAGTAATCAGGATTATTTCCACAGAAACAAGCATAACCTGATTCCATGCCTGCAAACTTTGACAACAAAGATGCATAAGGGAGAGAGGAATAATATTCAAAGGAGTGACAGTGGGAGGTTGTATGAGCAAGAAAGCTGGCAGGAAAAGATGTATGTCTTGGAAAGTATGATTAGTCAGAGGAACCACCACAGATAGGGTTTGTTTGAGATGTCAGGATGCTACTTCAGGCTCGTGAGAAAGATGGAATGGAGGGCAATCAGGGCACCCTGTCACTCATAACTGTAGTAAACAAGCATACTTTCTTCTAGCTTCCTGGCATTTGTCCAGATTGCTCTGGATGCAGAGAGAGAGACAGATCTGGAGTGGAAGTGAGACCTAAGACCTCCTAAAGGTTAAAAAAAATTGGGGAACAGGAGAAATATAAGAGAAAGCTCTAGGCATATTGCTGTCTTTGTCTTTGAAAACATTTTCTAAATGTATGTCAAACAAATCACCTTAAATTGTTGACTTCGGCAGGAACTGATGCATGTTTGGATAGTAAGTTTATTGGAGGTCTCACTGGTGCCAGTCAAAGGTGGTGGCTCTCCATGGTCCTTGTAACACCCCAGATTCCCTGGCACTGGCAAGAGTAACAGACAACAGTCATTCTACAGGTGTGCCTGTGAACATCCAAAACACACACCACTTTATGAACTACCCGATTACTCAGCAGCTCTCTGTATGTTTGGCAGTATGGAAAATGTTACTCTGTGTTAGATCCTTGTCATGTTTTCCAAACAAGCACAGGGATAAATGACGGGGCACAAAAGAGTATCATGTCTTCTGAGCAATATACCTCTAATGCTCTCTGGTTGGTTTCAGTAAGCTGCAGTAAAATGGACAAGATAAATACCTGGTTCATTTCTCCTGACAGAGACAATTAAAAAAAAAAGGCAGGCATTAAGTAATTTCAGAGGATTTGTGGGGTTTTTTTACTATATGCATGCATATTTTAACAGTGTAAATTAAACCATGTGATTTCTGTCTGATCTTCAAAACAATGACTTTCTGAAGTTTTCAAAACAGGATATTTGAAGAAGGGAACCTAAATGGCTTTAAGATGGAGTTTGGCAAATTTTATGGGAGGGACTATAAACTTACATGGGGGAATTTCTTAATATTTAAAACTTGAATTCTGATACAAATTTGAAATATCATACAAAGAGATTAAAAATGAGCAATATTACTTTTAAAAAACCCATCTATTTACAGTAATACAATGTTTCAAGCCTCCTTGGTCACTGTGAGAGCTCCGTTTCTCCCCTTCAGTACAAAATTTGTCTTCTGTTTTTGTTTTGGTTTGGTTTTGCACTTTCATCAAAGCACTGGAACTCAGCTCTGACCACCCCATGGAGAGGATGTGGAGTACAATATAATACTGTGCTAATGGCATAAAATTATCCCCTGCCCACTTGTCATATCTGCTTACATACTTGAAATTAAATCTGTTCCCAGTTCTATGATAAGATGTTCTATCCCTGTGCCAGACTGACAAGGATTCTTTTTCGTCCCCTGAACTGCCACAGCTCTGTCTGACATATGCTGCAGTCAGAGACCTGTGGTAGAGTTTTATTTATTCAGCCATTTTTTATTTCAGTACCCAGTAAACTTATGAATAATTATATACTCTTGCTTCAAATATTGGTCATCATTTTCTAAGAATGATACAATTTCAATTATAAATATTTACACGGAGTTATGGCTTTGAAATGCCCTGCAGCAACATGCATGTAAGTACTGTGACTTCAAGTTACAGCCTGATTTAACATACCTTTGGAAATCCCCATTTGCAGCCCCACCCCAGCTGAGTACAGCTGGTCAGACAACTCTCAGAAAGCTCCTTTTTTTGGTACTGTGCATGATTTCCCCACCCTGAAAAAGCTTCCTAGTTAAACAACCTAGCTCATTTTTCCTAAAAGACCTGGGATTTTGTAATTTTAAAAACATTTTTTAAAGTAGCTTTATTGGTGAGACCCTTTAACGTTATCTCCAGAGGATTAAGTACTTCAATACGTTCCATGTTAAGAAACCTGACTGAGTAGTTTGAAAACCTTAGATTTTTTAACTAAATCAAGCATACATCCTGAAACTAATAGTCTCTTCAGTGTCCCAATAGTATTTTAATTTTCTTTGCTCTTAATATTTAGCCTACTTAAGAAACATGGTAAAAAATTAGGTAGGTAGTGTTCTGTGATTACTGTTCACGCTGACCAGTGATGTTTTATTATTACATTGTCTTCACCCATTTGTACCTATTTGTTCTCTTGTGCTTAAAAGGTCAGCTCTTTTGTGCAAGCATACTATTTTTCTTTTAAGCGATTATCTGACATAACGAGGTCCTGGCAAACACCACAGCTTCTGTGTTTTACATGCCAAGGCACAGGTATTAAAACATAGTATTAATCATTTTGAGTTTCAAACCATGTTCCAGCTACGCTCATCTAGCCGTCTTTCAAGAGCCTCCTTGCTTTTTGCAATGGTAGTATGCATCAGCTTACTGCTTCAAATTGTTTGAGTTCTCTGTTCTGTTGAAATGGAGACAGGTCAGTCTTACAGAGTGATCCTGGCTCTGCCATTTAACATGACATTGATATTTCAGTTACATTTATTACATTACATACATGCACACTGGAAAAACGATTCCAGTAAGGAAATCTGTTTCTGGGAAGTCATGCAGGTCATAAACAGGAAGATAGCAAGCCCTTCTTTCTTTTACATTTTGAGAGAGCAGTCCTTATTTCCTTTGAATTTAAACCCAAACTCATTAACAAGGAGCCCAGGGCAGTCAGGAGTAGCCCAACATTGCAAACAAACCACCCAAAGCGTTCAGTTTGGAATTCTCCACGCCAGATGCGTGTTCTCCCAGGACTCAGAGCTGCCGCCTTGACTTTTGTTTGTTCATGTCCATGCCAGTCTGCTTGGCAGACAAGACATTAAGAAAAAGCAAGGAAGCAAAGGAAAGACTAAGCTTCTCCTGGGGTAACTCCTGCTGTCTGTTGTGATTCTGCTCATCCATCTCCATCTCACATTGCCAAATTCCCCACAGCATGTTTGCACATGCAGAACGCCAGAACACATTTGTGACTGAAACATTTAGTGTTACATATAAATATTAGTGAATAAGACACATGATATAATAATGTGAAATCATCATCATAATGCAAAGTTCTTAACTGTGGCTTTTTAATTATTGGTACAGTGAATCATTGCATGCAAATCTCTCTAGGCAATCAAGACACTTCATGTGGTTGGCATTGTCATGGTATTATGTGGGGATAGTTAATAGGTAACTTATACCCCAGATACTTGTCTTTTCTAGGCGTAATATGATTATGGAAAAGAAGCTTATATACAAATTTTTTTTTACTCCTCTAAAAATTTTCAAACAGGTTTCTTTACACAATTGCTTTCTTGCTCCATAATAAAACTCAGTTTTGTATTGTGTACTTCACAGGACAGTTTTGACGGCCCTATGATTTAGCATCGTGCTTACTGAAAACAAAATCTGGTGAAGAATAAAAGATTTTTTTACTTGCACAGTAAACCATGAGGTTTTTATTAAGATTTGGACGGGCTTGCAATGTACAGTTTGCGCTAAATTGCTGCAATTCCTTTTACTAGTATTGAGTTTCAGTGCAATTCTTGAAGCAGCTGCTACTGGTCAAAAGGACATTTTGTAAAAGTAAGTCTGGATTATCTGTATGAGTAAGTGTCCAAGTTTAAATCCTCTGCTCCCCCCCCCAGAGAAAATGAGTGAGGCTGGTTTAAAAGGATCCTTTGTGTAGAACAAATGGAGTGGAGAGAATCTGCCTTTCAGCTTTTTTCCTGGTGCCATATCCAGATAATTTGTTAACATCTGTGGTCTTTAAAGAAAATGCAAATTTCTTACTTAGGAGGGCCAGGTTTCCTAAATCAGACCTGGTATATTAGAAAAATAAGAGTAAAATGTCCTCTGAACAATGAGTATTGGAGTGTTGAATGATTCTGTGTTCCTGAAATTAGACCCCTTAATTTGTATTTAAGTCTAGGTAAAAGTCATCTGAGTTAAAGTCACACTTTTGTATTTGTTTGTTTAGCTTGAGGATGTGACTCACTCACTCATGTTCATAAAAAAAACCCAAGAAACTATGAAAAAAGTAAAAAAAAAATCACTTTAGATGAATTTTTCTCTGTTTGGTTTTCTTTTCTTAGCTTCAACTAAGAAACATACTTTTTCTGATCAAAAGTATGTCTCTGTAAGGCCAACTGTTCTGATCCTTAAGAGTGTACATCTAAGTTATCCCTTAGAAACAGAGAGTCCTTGCACAGAAAAAGTTAGGAAAGCAAATGAAGGCACTAATTATTAGACTTAATAAAATGTGTTGCTATGGTTGCTTGTTAACATATAAAACTGGAATTTCTTTTTAATATTTAGGCATAATTTAAGAACGTGATTCTTAGGAGCTTATCCTGGAGCATTCAGGAAAGAAAATTTTGGAACATATTGACACAAATCATAACATTTTGGACAAGGTAAAAGATACCAACAAATTAAAAATATTAAATATTATAAGGAAGCTTCAGGTGAGTAGCTGGTGAATTATCTGAATGAAAAAAAAAATCAAAGTCCAGGTTGTCGTTTCCCAGCAATGCTAAGCATGTGCATGTGCCAGAGATAGAATTCTACCCCAGAGTTCCCATATACCAAATAGCCACCTTTCCCCCATGTCCTCTCATACTGTTGTTTGTTTCTTCCAAGCAGTTCTGTGTATGCTGCATTATCACATTAAACTAACACAATTCATTTTACAAGCTAACTGAAAATAACAGACACATATATACCTTGTAAAATTTTTCCTACTCATATTTATATTTCTGTGGATTCAATGAACTAGCAGTACTTCATAAGTTTTGTGTGATTCTCTGTCACACAACATTATTTGTAATAATATAATCCAGTAATTCTGAGATAGTATGAAAAGGATAGCAATGGAGTTAAAAATCAGTAAGCTTACCATGAACTCTAAAAAACTCATTTAAAATATGGCTTAGTCTGTAAATGCAAATAAGATGATTTGCCTTATTCTAGATCCTGTTTGAAAATCACTACCCACTGCTGTATAACTGCCAATCTCTGTTCAACAGAGATGAAGGCCTAAAAAACTGCCTGGTGCTCTTACTTCGGCAGGATGGAATCTCACAGTATTTCCAGTATATTCCATCCTCATGTTCTGCAATGTAGCACCATGGGCTGACATCTCCATCAGGATTTCTGAAAGAGACAAACTGAGTGAGTGAAAGTCATCCATTTTTTTCAAAAACCACATAAAAGCCAACCTTCTTGAGCTTCAGTGACATCACCATTTTTGCTCTAATACCTCCCGCTGGACTTACATAGCAAGAAAAAGCAAAAGTGGTCAGGAAGTTACAATAACTTTGGTTATTACAGTACACATCAAGCGTAAGATGCTCATAACATCTAAAATGCAACATCTTTTTACTTTAAAAGGTGCAGAGTTATTTCTGGTAAGTACTGATAGAGAGAAAGATTTTCAGTCCCATGTGCTGTGTTGCAGGTTCCACAGACTCCTGAACTTGATTTTTTGCCTTGGTACGAAATAGTTCAAATTTCATCTTTCTGTATGTATGATGATAAAGGTATTTAGCTGATAAGGTCTTTTTTAGGGAAAGACTGAGCTATTTTCTTTCCCTTCAGTAAAAGTGAGTAAATCTGTTCCAGTGATCTCTTTATGTCGATGGATAATTCCTTATGTGTTCATGATCATCATGATTATCATTAGCATTACAATTATTTGCTGTTGTGTATCATCACTTACAAATGCATACCTAATTAGTCATTATATTATCTGAATTGTTTTCTATGTACACTTTGAAAAGCTATTCACATTGAAAAGATCTGTTTGAGAGAATAAATCATTATTTTGGACAGTCAGGTTGAAATATGACCTTTTCTTTGAAGTAGGACTATTTAAAATATTTTTATAATGAACTTTGGCATGAATTCTATTAATGCATGTTGTCATTTATGCATATCAACAATTCTTTTGTGGGAGATCCAATTTTAGAAATGCTAGGGATATTTTTTGGTCAAGTAACAGATTGCTAAAGACAACTGGTGAGTTGAGTTCAATCTGGATGATTAAAATGTTGCTAGTTAAGCTTTGAAGCAGATTAGTAAAAGTAGTGGACAAGGGAAGCCTAAGAGTAGCATGCTAGGAATTTAGGGGTAATGGCAAAGCTTCCAGTAGGTAAAGAAAGTAGCAGACTAAAACCAAGAAAAAGCTTGTACTCAAGTTAACACATTTTCCCATGCTTTCACAGTTACAGGAATTTTTGCATCTACATCTCCATGACAGAAACCGTATGTCTGGAATTGAATCATGATAATCACACTCTACATATAAATGACTTAAAATGTGAGGATATCGTAGAGAAACGTAATGAATCTATTTAGAAATCTTTGTCTTGAACCTTAAAAGTGCATACAGTTAGAAAACAAGTGTCTGTCTTTCAAAATCTCCAAAAACGTCAATCTTCATAGTTTTGTTATGGTTGAAATGAGGTGTAGTGGAACATCATGAGGCATTTCCATCTTAACAGGGTGTCTTGGAGTAAACAAAGTATTCCAAATAAGGACCACCCATGGAGAGGCAACATGCTTCTGATTAATGCTTAAAGTGTAAAATTATTCAAATTATGTCCCTAAAATCAAATCTCAAACCAATACATTATGCCTTAAAAAAGCCTTCTGAAATATGCGCTGCCTCAGAAAAGGGCAGATCAACTTGTCCATTGTCACCAAGCAAATGAATGTCAGTGAAAGAGGTGAAACAGCTGCATCGCAGGCCTAGACAACATTTGGATGCTAAATATATGCTCTGGCCCTCTTAGTGACTTTCCAAGTTTTCTTTCAAGAGAATGGGAAGTTAAAAGCCATTCATTAGTTAGGCTTGTTATTCCAGAACATTCCTGGGCCAAGCACTATAGCGTAAGGAAGGAAACAGCCAACCTTTCATCAAACTCCAGCCCAAAGAGGATAAGCTAGCACCTAGTGGACTGAGGTAAAAAAGCTGTATTTGGTAATTAAGTCATTTCTCAGGTTTCTATATCAGATATATATGAGAGCTTCTTGCTACTTAGAATACTTAGCAAATTCTCATTGACTAAGTACAGCAAGACTCTAGTAAGAGTTTCTTGAATATCTGGATAAACATGCAATTTCTTATGCACATTTTTGCACAGCTCATACAAGCTTGTTTGGCTTTGTACTAAATGATGCATTAACCTGAGATGACTGCCAAAAAGGAAGATCCTGTAGGTACAGTCTGTCTAGAATAACTGCCACACAGCAACAACCAAAATTACATTCTTCATTCTGCTTTTTGTATCACAGATAACTCTGTGGCCACTGGACTTTTCGTAGCTCCCAGTCAGTGTGCTTGCTGAGACACACAGCTCTGTATGTGTCAGGAAAATTGGGATGCACTTGGTGCTGCTGGGCTGAGGCAGCCTGTGAAGCTGACGTGAAATGTTCTTAATGGGAAGACTGTACTTCCAGTGCTCACATGCCAATCTGCTACTAGACAATTTGATGTCTATTTGGTTTCCAGACCATTTTCTAAAGAGAATGCCCAACTTCTGCACAATTTCTTTTGTAGGTGGTTGTAATTTGCTTTGCCTCTGTAAAGTAGCTGAACTGATTCAAAGAGAGTCACTTCTGAACTTGGCAATAATGACAACAAGAAACAGCCTCCTGAGTCCCTGAAGACTGGAAATGTACCTGACTCCTTTCATCAGTGTGCTCTTCTGTCTGCTGCATGTAACAAGATCTCTTTTCTGTGATTCCTTACTTACTCTCCATTAACTGTCTGGCTCTGGCTCTGCCATATTTTCTTGAATGCCAGTTTCTAATTAAATAAGGAAAAGATCTTGGATCAAGAACCAGGACTCTGTATTTGTGACAGAGCAATTCTGCTGATCTGCTGCATGTTAATTTTGTCCCATTTATGCAGCTTTATATTACTTAGAGTGAAATGATTTCAACATGAACGTAGGAAGTGTAGAGTCTCTACCCTAGAATGCCTACAACCTGCTAAGTAAAGTCATCTTTCAGCAGAACAGACACATGGTTTGAATCTTCTCACAAAGGAGACATTAGAGGTTTTCTTGCTATGCCCCAGATAACTCAGTTCTTAATCTCCTGGTTTAAACATCACTGTTCTCAGTTCCCACTGAGAAAGAGATGCATCACAGATGAGCTGATTATGGCTCCTAAGTTCTGAAGTTCTCATTTAAGTTCTGTTCTAAGTTCTATCCACAGTTAAGGAGGACTTCTCTAGAAGGCAAGGAAAGAGTAGTGGATCTGCCATGGTTGAAGCTGGTATTGCAACCCCTGACAGGTGAGGTTCTGAATTCAAGTTACAACTCCAACTCTCTGAATAGCTTAAGCTCACTTAGAATTTTTAGTGACTACGTAACTTGCATAAGCACAAAACTTGGAAACAGAGCGTACAGCAGAACCAGGCTTGTAACATCCCAGAGGCTCCTCCCGATATTCACTGTGGTGCTGTACTTCTGATTTGGATCAATTTTTTCATTATCTTCACCTTTTCATTTATAGGTAATCTATAGTCTTTCTCTGTCATGCCAGATCATAAATTGGACACATAAGGACTGTGCTGAAAAAGTATGCATGCTGGGTTGAAAAAATAAATGCACTAATACTACTTGTAGGTCTAGGGTACTGATTACAAGATAACCCAAAACCTGTTAGATACCCATGGTTATGACATTCTTCACTGCATGACAGGAAGTTTCCTAATTTTGTGTCAACCACTCAGAGTAACACTGGGCATACAGACAAAATTAGGAGCAAAGTGATATTTCTTACCTGCAGTAGTTATGCTCTCCAAGCCCTCCCTCCCCATTGGGGTATTTCACAGTGTTATATGGATGCTCAAAGGTCTCATTCCAAAAAAGACAAGGTTTCCCTGCATATTGGGAAGTCTGGTTCTGAGTGCCACGGTAGTCAGCCCCATTTGCTGTGTAACATTCTGGGAAGAAAGAGAGATGGACAAAGAGACAGAATTTATGGAGCTTTGTGTTTGATTGTTCTTCCCTCACTCTCCACCCCATCTCAAATAGGCCATGTTTCCTTTAACTAATACATTCCCTGCACTGTTTAGGCAATTAAACATGCTGGCTGGGATTTTAGCTTTCTCTCAGAGTCAAGCATCTATTGAAGAGACTTATGATATCATTACTTTAATAAACAATGTATAAGACAGGTGGTTTACACAATGAACATGCATTGTCTGAATAAACATACCATATTTTTTAATGTTTTCCCTGTTTTTTACTCATTAGGATGACCCTGTAACTTGTTAGTTTTCCAAAAATGATATTATATGACATTATCACTTTGTCACTTATTAGCCTATTACCCAAAATCTCATGTCACTTCAGCTAAAGTTGTAAATATCTGCACTTTTAAAGTGAAAGACTTTGTAGGCATGAACTTTACAAACATCTAAATTCTCATTTAGAAAAAATCTTGAGCATTATTTTCCTCTGGCCTGAACTGCCTCAGAAAGGTATCCTCTTTCATCGAGTATAACAATGATACTGTGATTTGCCTCCAAAGCATTTATACTTTCAAATTAAAAACTATGGGTCAGTATTCTTCTGCCTCGCTCATACTTTCTCCCATTTGTTTGTTTTTCTAGCTTTCTAATACTCAGCAAGTTAGAAATCAAAGCAGACAATGATTTCTCTAGTCACTAAATAGACTATGCTCTTCTCAGCTGAACTACAAATCTCATGCTGCCTGGCTCTGCTGTGTCTTGTTAATCACAGACTAGTTTGGATTGAAAGGGACCCTAAAGATCATCTAGTTCCAACCCCCCTGCCATGGACATGGACACCTTTCACTAGACATCTTTTGATGAAATAAATATTCATATGAATATTTTACCTCTGCCAAAAACTGCAAAACGTTTTTTATTACATTATGCATTGTGAGGGTGATGGGCATGGGAACAAGTTGTCCAGAGAGGCTGTAGAATCTCTGTCCTTGGACATCCTCAAAAGCTACCTGGACATGGTCCTGGGCAACCTGCTTTAGGTGACTGTGCTTGAGCAGAGCAGCTGGAGGAGACGACCTCTAGAGGCCACTTCCAACCTCAACCATTCTGTGATCATCTTCCAGAAATAATCATTATAATTATTGTACCATAAAAAGTCCATCCTGTTTATAATTAATACTTGCTTCCATTTAGCATCCTTGCATTTATTTAAGAATAGGATTAAAAATACAACAGTCCATGATAGAATTAAAACTGCTGCGTTACACTGCTGTAAACATTTCTTGGTACTGAATAGCATAACTGGGGAAAGTCCCAAATACTTCCTCCTTAACTGCAGGCTGTGAAACCTCCTGTTTGATTTGACAGCATTCTCTGTAGAAACTGTATTAGCGCTGGGAGACGTTATCCTGCCCCGAGGGTATGGGAGGATGCTCTGGGTGAAGCATGTGCTGATCTCAGCCAGCCCTCAGGTGACACAACTTACAAAGCAAGGCTACAATAACACCTGTGTGGCTGCAGTTGGAAGGGGGAAAAAAACCAACACACAGCTTAATAGTGATATTAACAGTTCACCGATTTTTTATTTAGAAATACTCTGGGAGACAGAAAATTGCATTATTAAAACCATGCCTTTGAAATTAGTTTAGTCTGGGCCCAGAAACATCAGAATGGTGCAATTATAATAATCATTTCACAGGTTTATTGCACAGCAGATGAAAGGCAGTATTTTGTGTCTTCACTGTGCATTTTCATGCCTAGGCAAGTTAGGATTTCTATTAAATGAAATTTTGTTGCTGAAGGCACATAGAAAGGATGTCTGCACAGCCATGAATGTATACTGCTATCATCTGTGGACAGAAAGTGATATCATTTAACAAGCTTCAGGTCAATACTCCTCCTTACTGTCATTTCCCTGACTGCCTTAGCCATGCAGGTGGGCTGCATACATTTACTTGAAAATGCAAATCTGAATTACAAGTATTCAGGCCACCACAAGTATATGTGCAAACATATAAAAAAACCCACTATAAAGTCACCAGTGCTGTAACTTTCTTCAATGCCTCTCCTGCTTCGCAGTTAATATAAAAGCTTTAGTATGTTATAGCTGAAAAATATAAACTGATGAATTTAGAAGAGAGAAAAACATAATCAAACTCTATAAACAAAATAACGTACAGTATAAAGAAGCCATTGTGAGAAGTGATAAACACATCCAGAAAAGATGTCTACATCAGTTTTGTACTAGTACATCTTTTTTTTTGCTTTTCACTTCTAAAGGAGAAGTAATATATACTAACATCTCCTCAGAAATGCAAGGAATGCTACAATACCTGAATGTGATCTGGCACACAAACTAAACTCAAGTTAACACCAGCCCACTTTAGGGTCTGCTAAGACTGACCCATGCTTTAACTTGCAGTAGCAACTGACTTACATTTTCATGTCAGGTTTTTTTAATTGATTGTCTTCAAACTTCATTACACGAATACTTCAGGAACAAAGGAAGAGTCAGACCTCTCTTCATTCCTCTCAGCTGCAGCCTTTTGTTCCCAAGACAACAGGTAGCTGTATCAATGCCTCCTGTGTTCTTTCACAGCATCAAGAGATTTGGGAAAAATGTGCCAGCTGAGCTGTAATAAGCTCCCCTGGCTCAGTCAGCATCTAGATGTGGAAAGGGGAGGAGTGACACACCATGCAAAATAACACTGATTATCCCCAAAACACTGAAATGAAAACTTTCAGGTATGGAATTTAGCTGTTACCAAAAGAAATACATAACCTTTTGTATTACAGGGAATTTGCTAGGAAATGTTCATTTTGTTAAGGATTAATTACAATTTTGCCATAGCACTGGAGTACAATCTTTTCAAATAAATACTGCCATTTAAAAATCAGGTCAGTTGTCCTTTCTATGCTCCCTCCTGGCTTCTTGTACACCTGCTCACTGGCTGAGCACAGGGAACTAAAAAGTCCTTGAGTAAGCAGTACTTGGCAACAACTAAAGCATTAGTGTGTTATCAACATTAGTTTCATATTCAATACAAAACATAACACGGTACCAGCTACTAAGAAGAAAATTAACTCTATGCCAGCTGAAACCAGCTGAAACAATCCTACCTTCTTTTACTTTGAACAGGCAGCTTTGAGATCTGCTGAGGTACATTTTGTACAGTTTTTCCTATAAAATTCCTAGTAGCATAGTTGCAGATCTCAGCATACTCAGTATCTTGGCAGTGAACAGCTGAATTCTTCTATTTGTCACATGCAGTGATTTCATCTTATTTTGCTGCATGACAGCCAAGACACTACCTTAGTGATCTCACCATGAAATGAATATTCCCGGTGTGCTGAAAGTGCAAAGTAAATGTTTCGTCTCCAGACAGACCAGTGTCCTCTTTATTTCAAATCCACGTGCAGCACTTTAAAAACGCCTAAGACATTCTGGAGAACAGGAGGTTAGAACCTTCACCCTGCTTTTCATCTTGCACCACTGGTGCAGTAATTCTGTGAAAAGATGATCTTAAAAAAGGTCAGCCAGATTTGTCTGCCCAAAACTAATTCAGAAAAGGTCATCTAAATGAAACGGTCAGAAAGACTGGACTGAGCACTCCTGGTAAAACTCTTGGGCTTACTCAAATTATTTGATTTCTCTTTGGTAGATTATCTAGAAGGGAGGGGGGAAAAGAATAAACCAACCAGCAACAACCACCTCTCTACTATTGTGGCCTTATGTCGACTGATAAGACCACGATACTTTAGGCTATGAAGCCCTTGTTTTGGAATCTAACATGGTAATTGTTCAAGTTCTCCGAATTTCAGCACGCCTTATTCCTTAGAGTTTTGCAAGACTGTGGTAAACTATGACAGAACTTGCACTGTATCCAAGTTCTCTCCCAGGGGTAAGGGAAGAACAGACACTTTGTGGACACTAAAGCGGACAGCTTTCTAGAAGGCATCAGAGAGCCAGTGGGCTTGATAGATTTGCCATGTGGTTTCTGTTCATACATCCAAGGCTAAAACTATCCTGTCAGCCAGAAACCTGCATGAAAACACTAGTGCTTCAGATAAGACACAGAGAAAGCTGCAACCACTCAAATCTTGAAGCATCTGACCTCCTCAGATTTCCAAGATCTTACTCAGCTGGGTTTCAGACATAGTCTGAAACAAAGGCTTACGCCAAATCTGTGATTAGCATTACTGTCTGTGATGACTTCACTCTACTAACTGCCTAATGACCCTGCCGCTTCTACTGTTTGGTGGGAATGTCTGGGCTCACCTTCACAGTGGTTATAGTAATGAAAAACTGGAAGGTTCAAACAGGTGCTGTTCAGGAGAATGCTTATGAGCCTTGGTGAAAAAACATGGACAGCACTTTGTTGTCAGGGCTGTTTTGTTTACAACATACCAGGTGGCATGGTTGACAGAAAAGTCATTTTTTGAAATGAATGTGGAGACTAGGTAAGTATGTATTGAGTGGCAACTGCTAGAAAGAAAAAGTGGAAATCAAGACCAGGGACGTTGTCCACTATGAGTGAATGCTCAGTGTGCGATACAGGTTCACAATTGGTTTTATTAGAGCCAGATCAACATTTGGAAGATCAAACAGCAGCTGTTGTAGAAATTTTTTCCATCTGTGTAGGTTTCTTCAATGTAGGGACCGCCCAATGATCAGTTGCCTTTGTTACTCTGGGACTGCCTGCACTCCACATGGGCGCCACTTCAGCATCAATTGAAAAATTAAGGTAGTGCAGACTTTTCTACTGAATGAGCCGCTGATGATGAATCACTGACATTTCAGAGTCTGCACTGGCTTCCAGTGATTTTCTAAGATGGACTTCCACATATTGGCTTTAATATCTGAAGCCCTTAGTGTCAGGAGGCCCAGTTACCTGGGAAACTCTCATTTTGTGCCACATTACCAGAGACGGAAGTAATACAAACATTTTATCTGTGCAAATGAGATGAAAAGCAGAGCAAACAGCTATCTACTTCTCAAACACTCTTGTGGCTGACAAGTGGGAAATCTTACAAATTTTCTGAGCATTTTTCAAAGTTCATATTCTCAAAGACCTATATTTAGTGACATTACAAACTGAAGATTGAAGAGATGGAGGTTCCAGGATGGTTTAAATGACTTCTTAGAGTACTTTTCAAGTCTGAGGCCCGAACGTAGCTTTTGAGTCTGAAAATTCAGAATGACAAACTTGTTCCTAGTCCACTGGAGAGAAAAACAAAAAAGTAATTTACTTTGTTTGTTTGCTTTACATTCTGGAAGCTACATGGAGTGCCAGAGAGATCAATAATTATCAACCACAAACTAGCCTACTCAAGCCAGAAATTATTCTACCAGCTACTGCCCAATAAAAAGCAAGGCTTTCTTTTAAAAATCTGCACAGTAATGAAAGATAAATAGAAGTGGCTGCTATTTAAATCTTGGGGTTCAGTACAGTGGTGTGATGGCCAGAACATTAAACATTCTGTAAGGTTGGAGCAAAAAGTAAAGGTTCACTGAATTTACATGCTATAAGTCACTGCCTGCTCGGTTCTTTCTTGTATTTTTTACAGCCTTTTAGAACAGTCAGAAAAATGCTTAAGTACAATATAAGGATATGAAACCAAATGGGCCAGGTCTGCTAATGACTCAGGGTCAGTTGCTTGATGTGCTTGCATAGTATTCGAAGAGTAGTTTTAAGTCAGTTCCATTCACCCTAAACTGGTTTTCCAGTTCTTGCTGGAGATTGCTATTTAAGCACTCCTCCTTAAATGCAAGCACTGTCTCTAGGTGCAGATGGCAACAGTTACAGGCACTAACCAGATGCTGCAGTCTCTAATTTGATTGAAAGGGTATAATTAGCCAACAGAAACACTTCAATGGGAAAGTAATGCAGAGAGGAAAGGACAGAAACCACTTAACTGATGCCAAGATACCCCGCCAGTAATGGAGGCAGGGCCCATGGATGGAAGGGCAGTACACCCATTACCTTCTTCAGATGAGAACATTTTTGTTTCTCTGGAGATGCAAATAGGGATTCTATTATCATAGGTTGCCACAGTTCTTCATGTGGGAACACTGATTAAAACCAGAAGACGCTTCAGGAGATGAAAGTCACATATATGGCTTCTGTGGTCATTATTAAAAATATTTTTAGCATTGCAATGGTTTTCTTTGAAGATGCAGTTTTATTGATTGAACCACAAGTTCATTTGCATACTGTCATATGATTGGTCGGGGGAAAAAATATCTCATTCCATATTATGGAATGATGCAAAATAAATGCTTTTGGGAAGTATAAAGCAGGTTTAGACCTATCCAAGTCAAAAGATAGTGTAGTATTTTTACAGTTCACTACTTTTCCATTCCAATGCATACTAATATAACACAAGCCCTTTATGGAAATTATTAGGCTTGTGTGCCTAAAGTGTAACATTAACAAACCCCCAAAACACAACACCTGGTGCAAGCTTTGTTTAAAATTACCATTTTCAAAGTTGCTAGAAAACAATTTGGAAAACTCCCTATTTGGTAAAGCAGTTTAATTCTGATGTGATGCTATGAGGGCACTTGGTGAGCTGATCATTCTTCCTTTACAATGCAGGGGCACTACATAAGTATTTCAAAAATCCTATCTTGCTCGTTCTACGTCTCCACACAAACAGACATATAATTGCTGAAAGTAAGTCCTCAAAAGCAGTAATTTTTGCTGGTCAGAATGAGAGACTTATTTAGTGTTGGTTCAAGCCAGAGAGTAACCACAGTGAGTATTTTTTTTATATTTGAATTATGCTACCTGACATTTGACCAAAACTTGACTTAAGCATCTGCCTGTCTGGTAAGAATGTACATTCCTGGAAATGTACAGACATGTGAAGTTCCATACTTCTGTTCCCTGGCAGTGTGTGAACTGTTATACATCTGAGTTTGCTGTCTTTATGAAACTTTGATTACTTATCTTCAATCTAATCACTTTTTCATCACTTTTCCTTTTTTTCCTTTTTTTTTTTTCAAATGAAGTTAAATGCTATCTGACTGGCCAGACTCTTCTAGAATATGTCTGAAGCAGGCAAGTTAGGCTATGAGCACTAGAGGCAGTTACCATTATTTATAAATGCTTAAAAGTATGCATTTTATACCTTTTTCTTTTTATTAGTACGATACAAACATGCTGTATAAGCTGGAGCTTTGCAGCTGCTGGCTGGTCCTCAGCTGCAAGCAGACACACTTGCTTGTCTTCTGATTGTTTATCACTGGAAGTAAGAATGCATGATGTGGCCCCATAATAATTTCGTTCTTTAATACACCCGTTTGTTTTCTTTGTGAAGAATTAAAACTGTTGTTCCATTGTCAAGTGTGGCAGACTGAACCTCTCTGGCAATTTTATCAGGACAGGCTGTAGCCACTGTGTGGATGGAGAGAGTAGTCAGCCGTACAACCACTATGGTGTGATATGACAAAGAATGAAAATTTTGCTGCTGGCAGCATGTAATTCCTGCCTCCCTCCCACTTCTTTAGCTCCATCCTGCTTAAATCCATTCACATAACTCTGGATTTTGAGTTATGCTCTATGCATGTACAAGCATGATTTGCTCAAGTGTCTGATCTGACTATTTCATCTTCTACCTGCCTAATTAGAAAGAAGGAAGAACAAAATAATTGCTTTTTCAAGTATTTCCATGACACTTGCTTATGGCATATAAGCTAGAACTGCCTCTCTGTATCAGCAAGACATAGGCACAATAAAGTGACAAGAGATACAAGATTTGTAGAGAAGGCTGAAATAACAGCTCAAAGGAAAGACTCAGCTGGGAAGAAAACCAAGGATATGATAACCCAGTATTGCTAAATGGAAAGAAAACAGAAAAAATAAAAAGAGACTGATAATCATATACATTTCTGATGGGAAAACTAAATGAATGCTAAAAATACGGAAACTTGAAATTCTAACTTATTGCACTGAGTATATAAAATAACATTTACTCACCAGAACTAACACTTGCCAAAGACACTTCTGTCTCTTTGGCCTTGAAATAAAAAACTCATCAAATTCCAACAGTCTTTTAATGTTAGGCAATCTATTCACCCACCTCTTATTTCTGATTCACTTGAGAAATGTGGTATGGCTGAAGTTTGAATGAACAAATGTCAGTGTCTGAATGCACAAATGTCAGTCTTTGAAGTTATAGAAACTCAGACATCACACAGCGAAGCCAAAACATTCTGTGAAAAGCAGCACAGTACTACGTGCAAAAACAGCTGTTAACTCACTCTAATTTCTGACAGTTAGAGTCATATTACATAAAACAATTCCAAAAGTTTCTGTCCTCTTAGCAAATGCCAGTGACATGGTCTGTATTTTGACTGCACTTTTTTTATACACTTATTAACACATGCATTTAAAAAAAAGAATAGGCACTGAAAACATATGACAAACTACCTTACAAAAGCAATAATGTTTGTAATTTCAGAATTCTGCTGGCTTCAAGTGCAACATCAGACAGCTGATCCCATTTCAGTTCTGTGGATTAAGGGTCAAGAAGAAGATCCTGATGTATAGTTTGTGCAGATTGGGAACTCTGCAGATTTTGTACCTGCCATACAAATTACAGGTTGCTGTTGAAATGCAGACTTGCATGGTTTTCAGGTTCTTTAGTAGAAGACACAGAGGTGGCAGTGCTTCCTAGATCCATTCTCCTTTGCTACACTCTCATTCAGAGGTATGACACATTCCTCCCTCCTCCCCCTACCCCAGCTGCTTGTGCTCAGCCATCGCTGTCCAGCTGCATGGCCAGTCACACTGGGCTGCTGCCTTCACTTGCTGCCATGCAGTCTGATGTGAGGGACATGGGCACACGTGGAGTGTTCTGTCTACAGTTCTGCTCAGAAACCTGACAAGCCAACATTCTTCAATTTAAGCAAAGGAAGAAACGTACTATGTGCATCAAATATACCCTAATGATACTTTTAGATATGGTCTAGATATGTCCCAGTCTAGGTGGTTCTCTAAACACTTATCTAAAAAAACTCACTCAGGTAACTTCTGAGAAGTGAAGTTTACCAGAAGGTAAAGTCAGGAGAGTTCTCTTCCTGGTAGAAGGCTTTTTATTCCCCCCAAAAGTCTATGTAAGTATCTTCCAAATTTAATAAAGTGTATCTACAAAAACTTGATAAGCAACTGTGAGTTCATGACAAAAAGAAGTAAGAGCAAATTCTACGTTATAAGAAGGATCAGCAATTAAAATACACAAAATGTATCCAGAAGGACCACGCATCTGATAGGTGTGACACCATGACCATGTGGAACTGCCACTTCAAATCTTAAAAAGAACAGCCACTCTCTACCAGAGGAGAACTGTCGTACTTGAAGTCACTAGTAACAACTGAACTGAGGACAAAAATCACACTAACAGGTAGTGAAGCTTCAGGCTTCCCAGAGTCCTTGGCGGAACAAGAAGCTGAAGGTCACAGCAGTCCATGCTCGCCAGGGAGCTGGGGCAGCGCAGCGCACAGTCGAGACGGCCGCTCTGCCCGGTCTGGCTCTGCAGCCCCGTTTATGCCCTGCTTGCCACTCGTTTTTCATTTCCCAGTGAGAGTCACATTCTGCTCTCCCTGAAAATGCCTCCATTCCACACATCTAGCTATCGAACCACTTTTACAGAGAGATGTGCTGCGCTTCTTTCTCTTACCTCATGCTTTTCATACAGTTTGCGAGCTTCCAGCTCAGCAAGCACAGACAGCGCCTCAAATACCCGCGAACTCCACACAAAAATACTTCCTGCGTGTTTGCACGAGCAGCCTCGAGCCCGGCACTGACCCGGCGAGCAGGAAAGGCCGTCGTCGCGACCTCCAAGAGGCGCTGCCGGGCGGTAGAGCCTTCCGCGAGAGGCTGCGGGGCTCGGCTCCTCCGGGAGAGGCTGCTCCGAGACAAGCTCCCTCGCCGCTCGGCCCAGCGGGGCGACTGGGGACAGTCCCAAACGCGCCCCCCTCCCGGATGCCCGCGAAGCGTCACTCACCGGAGAGCACGGGCTCACGGCAGCAGCTCAGCGCCAGCCCCGAGAGGGCCAGGACGGCCGCGAGGGCGGGAGGGTCCATGGCCAGCAGCCGCCGGGCCACACCACGCTCGGAGGAGGCAGCTCCGGCGCTCCGGGGGCGGCACAGACGGCCGGGAAGAGCGCGAAGTGCGGGCAGCACAGGCCCTACAGCATGTCCTGTGAGTGCGCCCCGGCGAGGTGCCGAGTGGCAGATGAGGGATCCTATTACCAGCCATGTGACAGGAAAGGATAGAGACCGACATCCCAACCTGCTGCAACGCGGGTCCGCACAACTGCCGCTTCCACTTTTGACGCCGACATGCGGGGGCTTAACGGCGTTCCCGGTGGGGCAGCGGAGGAGATCGGCGGAGCCCTTCTCGCGGGCCGGGCTGCCCGCCGTTAGCGTTAGCAGGGGCCTGGCCACCCCCGGCACATACACAGAGACACGCACTCCTCCAGCCCCGCGGCGACCTACGGCTCGCTGTCGTCGTTCCCCGCGGCCCTCTCGCACCCCGTGTCCCGCTGCGGCCCCGGGAGGCCGGGCAGCCGCTGGACCGGCCTGCGAGGCACCCACAGAGGGTGCTGGGGCAGAGTGCGGCGGTGCAGCCTGGCTGTCATCTCTTCAACACGCGGGGCCACGGACGGACATGACACAGGAAGAAAACGCTGCAAACTTGGTACTTTTTCCCGTGCGGCTCCCGCCCGCTCACAGCCGCCTCTCTGAGGCACGCGGACACAAGCAGCTCCGCGGGCGGCGAGGTGTCAGCGCCGCACGTTGCTATTTAGGGAGTCGTTCTAAAACCGGACAGGCACCTTTCGCCTAATAGCAATGACTGGTCGCTGGAGCCGGGCCCGAGGGCACGGGCGCTGCCACTGCCCGGGCGCTGCCACTGCCCGGCTGCAAACACCCCCTCGCCTCTGGCGGCCCGAGGGGGCGGAGCTGCCGGCCGGGCGTGGCCCTGGGGGCGCAGTCGTGGCCCCGGGACGGGCTGCACAGACTGGCATCGGTGCCCACGCATGCATAGGATCACGAGACACTTGTGGACGGACATGGAGAGGCAGGAACAGCAGGACGAGCGCACATCCAAACGCTGGGAGGCGCGAACCCAAGGAGACACCCACGCCTACAGCGTAACATCCATCATGCAGAGCCACAAACGCAAACAGAAGAGACTGCCGGAACCTAAAGAAAAAGAGCAGCGTTGCTTTCTCACAACGGTGAATGCAGAAAGATATGGTTTGGGTTTGTGGAGGTTTTTTTTCACCTGCATGCAGACACCAAAGGACAGAATGTCAAGGTGATAATGTTAAGCTGTTGTCTAAACTTACACAAAGTCTTATTACCGGACCTGTGAGACATTTTAGCAAAAGCAACCGACAGAAAAAGCTGCCACACTAACGGCAAAGTTGCTTTGTCAGGAAGGAGGGCAGACGTTCTTGTCCTCGTAGCACCTTTACATCATTGCTCTGTAATGAAGTGGCACCTTCAATTACCCGTAAAGGGAGAGAGCCATTTTCTACTCTGAAAAAGGAAGCAACAAAATACAATTTGTAGGCCATACCTGTTGTATCAGTACACAGTATGAATCCATCTCACTTTCAGCATGCAGAAACCTCCCATCATACAAAGCTGTAAGGTTGATTTTGAGGGCAAACACATGCTTACATTCCTTATAGCCTTTTCTATTCATAAAAAGCAGAAGGAATCTATATACTAGCATGGCTTTACACAAAATTTTTAATATCAGTATTAGTTAAAATTCTAATATTTAATAATTTTGAGCTGAATTCCTAGTGAACGTAGCATTTTTAAGCTGATGACATACTGAAAAACAAGAGCAGTGTTCTGTTAGTTTGGTGATACGATTTTTTTTCCTTTTTAGCAATAAATGTGGAAATATTTAGTTCCTTCTCACACACAGAGTCTTCTCTCAGAGGACTGGGATCCCGCTGTGCTCCCATTCCCTCAATTTCGATTCCATTTTATCTGGCATTCTGTTCCTTAAGGGTGCTGGAACAGAGAAGGCTTACAAATTTATAACAGTGTATTGCTAACAAAGTTCACAAAATCAACCATATCTCCAAAAGGCCATTTCAGGTTTCCAGCATTCCTATGGACAGCCAGTTCCTAGCCAGTGATAGACTTCTTTCAAAACTCTTTCTTTTTACATGTTTTTTTCTTTCCATTTGTATTTCAGCTTACTATATTCAAGATCCCTCATTCTCATTTTGTGGTTTGTGGTCTCTGTATACACACAACAACAATGCAACGGCAATGGCAGCTAACAAGTGATGAATAATTTTATATTTCATAATACATAGTCTAAGGCATTTCTTTCACATTGTCTTGTTCCCATTACAATGTAAAACCGGTACTATTAATTCATCTAGAGTTTTCCTGTCCATTGGTACAGGACAGTTTTGGAACAGGTAGTTTTGTCCTTGCTTTTTGAAACCACCATGATTTTCCAGGAGTTTATAAATTTTAAAGACCTTAAAAAACAGACCAAAAACCCTCCAAAAGTTAGCAATTGTTACACTGTCGAAAAGAGCTCAGCAATATAGAAATGACTTCACAAACCGTTTGGGATGTAGGTGAAAGCACATTTTTTTTCCTAAAAGGATTCTGTATAAGGCAATTAATTCAGAAATCACTTTTTAATGAAGATAATGAAACACATTATAATGCAGCTAGATATAAATGGTATGCATGTTGTGGTTGTTCAAAGAAAGCATTGCAAGTTTTGCAAAACATTCCCAGTGCAGCTAACAGATTTTTTAAGATGGATTCTTAATTTGACAGATGAATAACGATGGATTTTTTAAAAGTCATTCTACATTAATGTGGACGGAAATGTATAATTTTCTGAGTAATTACCTTCTCTCTCTTCCAATTGTACAATTTTAAAAGTAGGTGAGAACTGGAACAAAAATGTCACTTGGAGTTCATGTTCAGAGACTTGCCAAAATATAAGAATGCAGTGTTTAAATACTAATATCTCTCCCTCTCTACCAAAAAAAAAACCCCACCCAAATCTGCAAATTCCACCTGATCTGCCATTAGTCCATCTGACTGACTATGCATCTACTTTCACATCTATCTAAGCCTCCCATGGCCCCAGAGAAGGCAAGTGTTTCTCTGATAATTGCTAGCATAGTAGGCTCTTACTTTTTTTTTTACCAGCTCTCAAGTAAAGGATGAATAGTGCAAAGAAAATATGAACTCTTCCAATTTTGTCAGAACTCTGGTTCTGCTGGCAAAGATGTGACTGGCAGAAGAAACCAGTGCCTGTAACTTTGAGACTAATGCTTTCAGAAGCATTATCTTTTGTTCATGATGGACAGTAGGCTCAGCCTGCCATGGTGTAATCTCAGGAAGCTGATGAGCATTTCCCAGACAATTCAATACTCATTATATTGAAAGCAGAAATCAAATTATATCATACTATATAATACCATTGTTTGTGTTTGGAAAGTGTCTGTTGCTGGGGATGATTCAATCCTCTGCTACACTTTTTCTGTATTTCATCAAAAACTCTGCTGGAATTTTCTTGTTTCTTGTTCAGATATAACTGGAATCTCTGAAGTAAGTTTCTGGTTGCCTTTGTGTCTTTTGAAAGAAAAAAAACAGTTAAAAAAATAAAACCAAGCCAAAGGGTAAATATGACTGTTAAAGTAGTTACCATAATGTCATTGCTTAGTACAAGGTCAGAAGAATATTGGGGTTTTTGGAATAGTAACGTTGCACAAACTTAAAAGTACCAGTTGTGTGCAATTCCAGCGCATACTGCCCCAAGAAACAATATACCTCCCCTGTCGTACAGTACGAAGATTCAAAATATTTAAATTATCACAATTAATGACTGAAGGAGATGTAACACTCCTTCTATTTGAGCAACACATGATGAAATCAACAAATATTGAAGGTTTGCTATTATTCCTGTACAATACAATGATCAATTTCCATTTTCTAGTGTAATGGTCTAAATTATAGGAGCAAAAGGAAAAACTGGGCAAACATCAGTGGTTAGACAACACCGATAATGAAAGGTCTGGAAAGAAGGCCGGTTTTTGAGTACAAAAAAGACAGGAAAAAAGTTGAGTGAGCAGCAAACTTGGGCTTCAGTGGTAAATTCTGAACATTAAATTAGCTTATTTTTTAGGCTAGGAGAAACACATGGCCAAAATATTAATAGATGCATTTATGACTACCTAGCAGCCCTCACAACTAGCTGAGAGGGAAAAGTATAAAACCAATGTACTGATTTGCTGGGGACCTTTGGATTTTGATTTCTTTTAGTTATAAACACTGTGGTATCATTCCCCACCCCACTCCCATACACAGGATCATGTGTTTCAGCAAGAAACTTACCTTTCACTTTTAGGATAGAAAGGTGTGTGGAGAAAGCTTGAAAATATAGTAATTTCTTTTTTTTCTGTTGTTTTGTGATTTTGTTGGTTTAGTTTTTTGGCTTGGTGGGGACTTTTTGCTTTTGTTTGGTTAGGTTTTTTTGTTAAAGGAGAAAGAAACCAAAAAGCATATAACATTAAATAATTGAGATTTTTATATATATTTTATGGGCCTTGCTGCTTTTTAAGATACTTCCCTCTAGCTTCCTATGTAAGGATGGTCTTAGCTGTGAACACTGAGAGCAGCTCCTTTTCATAGATTAACAGAATCGTAGAAGAGATGGGATTGGAAGGGACCTTAAAGATTATGTAGTTTCAACCTTCTGCCATGGGCAGGGACACCTTCCATCAGCCCAGGGTGCTCCAAGCCCCGTCCAACCTGGCCTTAAACACTTCCAGTAATGGGGCAGCCACAGGTTCTCTGGGGAACCTGTTCTGGGGCCTCACCACCCTTAAAGTAAAGAATTTCTTCCTAATTTCTAATCTAAACCTACCCTTTTCAGTTTGAATGCATTATCCTGGCAAGGACAGTGAAGAGTTTTCCATAAAAGATAGTAGCAGAAAGCTACCAGGTTTGATTTCTTGGTTGATGAGAAAAATTACTGAAGAGGTAGTAACAGTGGCTATTTCAGGAGGTTTATTTTTGGGTTTTGGTTCAATTGAGGCTTACCTCTCCTTTCTACATAAAAAAGTCAGACGTGCCAGGACTGCAAGACCCACTATTCCAAATACACTGCCAAGAAGAATGACTTGTTCGATAGCTGAAAAACAGAGACCAACCACAAAAAAAACACCAGGAAGACTTTGACAATTTACTCGTATCTGTTTGAATGCAGTCACAAGGTGATTTTTGAAATTGTACATGTAGTGTTAATTTTTCTGTTCCTTGTATTTGTGGAACTGCCTGTCTTGGCAGGGGGGTTGGACTAGATGGTCTCCAGAGGACCCTTCCAACTCTTATTATTCCATGATTCTCTGAAACTGGTAAAGATCAGGAACTCACAGAATTTCTGTATTTGACTGTTGAGGCAGGTGCCTGCACAAGCTGTTGTAATTCAAAGAAAGGATGGCTAGTGGTTACTATGTAGTCACCACCGTGAATGTACAATATTTATACAGAACTGCCAATCTCAAAACCTGCGTTTTTTTCAATCCTTTGTCCCAAAGGTTTGATCGATTTAAAAATTGGTGCTCTTTTGCCATTAAATTTGGAAACTGTCTTTACTGCTTCATAACCTACATAAAAGAGCAGAAGTGACTATTCTGATGTGGGTTCAGTGGATACAGCATCAAACAGTTTGAACACACTAAAAGTGTCAATTCTGTGACTGCATAATAAGGACACATGAAAAAAAGAAAGAAAGCAGATATGAAACAAATTTTGAGTAACAAATCTCGTTTTGTTTTCTTATTCTGCTAAACAGTTGCAATTTACCAGTTCTGTCCCTTTCCTAATAATGTACTGCAGTCCAGGATCTGTACATACTGGGTCAAAAAGGCAAAGATAAACCTGCAGCTGAACTTGAAAAGGGATGCAAAGAGTAACAAGAAGGGCTTCTACAGGTTGTTCTGCCAGAAAAACGAGGTCAAAGGTGGTGTACTCCGCCCCGGTGAACAAGGCTGGCAAACTGATAACAACAGACAAGGAGAAGGCCGAGATACTCCATGACATTCTTGCCTCGGTCTTCAAGGACAGCTACTCATCCCATACCTCTTGAGTGGGTGGACTGCAAGACTGGGATAGGGGGAACAAGGTCCTTCCCACTATAAAAGATCAAGTTCATGACCACCTGAGGAGCCTGAAAGTACACAAGTCTATGTAATCTGATGAGATGCGTCCCAGAGTCCTCGGGACTGGGACTATGTAGTTGCCAAGCCACTCTCCATGGTATTCAAGGAGTCATGGCCAGTCCTGTAGGGCAGTGCTAGCAGGCCTGCAGGCTGTGGTGAGCAATGGAGGCTAAAGATACCGCACAAGTAAATTTTTCATGACACATAAGATTGGTGAAAGTTAGGAGATGCAGCATCTGGAGTGAATTGTCTGGGAGAAACAATGATTCTTGTATTTTGTATCCTTTAAGGAAAATACCTGCAGGAGTAACCACCACTGAAAAGCTGCAAGGCCCTGTGTGAGCAATCTTTGTACTAGGTTCAGTGTTGGAGTCAAACAGAAACGTAGTTCTTTGGCTCTGAGACATTGTGGCTGCCCCCTTTTTCTGTGGTAAGTGCCAGCATCCATTTTGCTTTCTTGAGTCTGATTGGCTCTTAGCCAGTATGTATGTCGTTGATGGCAGCAATGCTTTCAGCTTGGCAGAATGTTTTGCCAGTGAGTTTTTAATATCTGGCCTTTGCAAATTTGTCTGCTGCCCAGACTCACTGTGGTTCATCTTACAAGTATCACTAAACATGCAGAACTACATTGGAAATATACAAACAATTGGTACAGGCCTGCAGAGGCTGATGAAATGTGTCAGCATGACAGAAATTCATTGCTGAAGTGCACTTTCCACATTTCTTTGGAAGGTGCTCAGAGTGGAGAATCTGTTGGTATGAATAATTTGATGAGTACTTTTGGGAACTATTAATTCAGCATGCTTCAAACATGCCATCTGGCCTTGCATCACCTTGGTGCTTTCAAATATTTGCCATCTTGAGGACGTTTCGGAGTGTATGTGGTGAATGAATACAAAGAAAATTTTGGGTTGTTTTCTGTAAATCATTGAGACAGCCTAACTGCTACGAAATCCAACAGTCCCCGGCTAATTGTTAATCTAATAGGACTAACACAAGAGGGGTAATAAGTTTTTGTTAATTATACTACATACTATGACATTATTCATTACATCACATCATTACAATAGTTTTAGTGTTGTAGAATGATGCATTAAGTTTTGAGATAACATAATCTTTCAGGAAAAAAAGAGTGAAAGCATTTAACAAGTGTAGGCTGTGTCTGCTCTCAAATCACAGAATAGTTGAGGTGGAAAGGGACCTCTGGAGGTCATCATGTCCAACTCCTCCATTCATCCTCTGAGGATTACTCAGAGTCAGTTGTCCATGACCATGACCTGACAGCTTTTGAATATCTCCAGGAAGGGAGACTCTATAACCTAACTTCTTTGGGCAACCTGTGCCAGTGCTCGATCACATTCACAGTAAAGAAAAACCCAATCCCAAACATTTTCTGATGTTCAAAGGGAACCTCCTGTGTTTAGCAGAGGACCTATGGCCTCTGCTCCTGTCCCTGGGCACCACTGAAAAAAGCCTGACTCCATTCTCTTTGCACCCTCCCTTCAGGTATCTGTACACATACATAAGATTGCCCCTTCCACCCGCCGGAGCCTTCTCTTCTCCAGGCTCTCAGCCTTTCCTCACAGGAGAGATGCACCAGTCACCTAATCATCTTCATGGCCCTTCATTGGACTCTCTCTAGCATGTCCATGCCTCTCTTGTGCTGAGAAGGACAGCATTGAACAGAGTACCGCATGTGTGACACCACCAGTGCTGAGCAGAGGGGAAGGATCATCTCCCTCGACCTGATGGCAGTGGTTCTCTAATGCAGTCTAGGACACCATCAATCTTCTTTGCTGCAAGGGCACACTGCTGGCTCATGCTCAACTAATTTGTCTACAGGGCCTCAAGGTCCTTTTCTGTAAAGTTTCTCTTCAAGTGCTCATTTTATGATGTGTGACTTCATAACTCACCCCTCAGATGGCTCAGACTGGATATATGCTTGCCCCAGTTAGTTGCAAAGAAAGTTAAAACTGTATTAGTGATGACAGAATGAAAGATAACACTAAGTAGTTGGGGATTGTGCCATCATTTATACTTGAAAAGTGGCTCAAATCATGTGGATGCTAAAGGATTTCAATAATCTATAGTTTCTATTTGTAAACATGTATGCATAGGTTATATATTTATAAATCTCCTAAAATAACATTACATATAGGTGAGAAAATTACATGGCAATAATGGTGTAAATATAAGGATTCTTTTGTAGCCTTTGTATTTTTGTGTTACTGAATCATTTTTAGCTAAGTACTAGGCTTTCCTATTTTTCTTAAGAGTGATTTTGAAATTTATGTGAGGTCATCCACTCAGGTAACATGCCTATGAGTTCCTAGCCAGTCCTACAGAAAGGGAAGCTTGTAACCCTAAAGCCTAGATACATTAAATAATTTAAAAAATATTAAAAAATTTTAAAACCCCACCAAAACACACAAACCCACTATAAACCACCTGCTTTTTTTAGATTTGTATATTGCTCTTTCTAGAAATGCAGAGATATTATGTCCAGTGTTTTCCCAAGAGAAGTTTTTGTTGTCGAGGGCTGTCATGGTATGCTGAGATTGCCTCATCCATGATAATGATTTTTTTAGTGACAATATGTAACACTTAAAGTGAACAGACCTGTACTCAGGACACAGCTGGGTGTCTCTCCAGACCAGGCCCCCGACACTTGGCAAATTCTTTCCTTTGACCCAGTGAGTTCATAGCCCTGATTGCAGATGAAATTTATGGTTGAGCCCAGCAGGTAGCTAGTTCCATTCTTTCTTCCATTGATTGGATGGTCTAGCCAGCCACAAGAGATCACTAGTAAAAAAGAGACATATCTGGTGAAAGTATTTTAGATTTGGACTAGCAAATCTCCATTACAATGACTGAAATGGCATTTTACTGGGAACTCATGGAAAGCCAAAGACTTTTAGGCTATCTGAAAGACATTACTTCTGATACTTTTTAACTTTAAATTTCAAGGAACACAGGTCAATGCATAGAAAATCAAGTTTCTACACTGTGATGTAGGAAAAAATGGAAAGAAATATATTTTGTGTTTGCCTAAGTATTCTACCAGTGCAGAGTTTTCCTGGTACAAAAACAATTCCTCCCAGTAACAGTAGTTACAGGTGCAGGAACCTATATTTAAGCAAAGCCTCCTCAAACGTTGTTAACTATTTATTTTCCCTGTAGAAGTAGTGATGCCCTGTATGGGTCATTCATTTAAGAGTTGGACACTCTGATCCTTGTGGGTCCCTTCCAACTCAGATTCTGTGATTTTATAATGATGTTTTTGTGGAATGTTTTATCACCTGGCTCCAGATGTTCTACCAGCAGCTTGTGATTCTGATGAGAGAGTCTTGTGGAACTTCCCACGCGAAGGCTTCTCGTTGTGAGGACGTCAAATCTGCAGAATGGGTCAGAGTCACAGACCAAGACCATCTTTTCTACAAGGGGATCAGCAGGGTCTTCATAAGGGAAGAACACAGGCAGAAAGGAAGCATTGTGCTTTTCCCCATGAAAGAAATTGTTCAATAAGAACTCTGTGTCATAAGTAAAGAGAGAAGTTCCATTTTCAATGGCCCCTTGGGAGACAGAAAGAGAGAGAAATTCATATGTAACATTGCCTACACATACCACCCTCTGCTAATAATCCAAGTGCTTATTTACGTAAATGTAGCTACAGCTGGAAGAGATCTAGGAAGACCTACGACATTCTTCCAGCTCAAGATTATTCTTCTTTTCAAATGCAATATCTGAAAACTTAGCACCAAAGTTAGTGTTCATTTAACATGGTGTTTGATCATTTTCTTAAAATTAGATTCAAATAATTGTGTAGCTATGATTTAACATAAAGATTGTTTCATACGTCTCCTAGCAAAACAGTGATAACAGACAGAGCAACACATTAAAAAAGCAAACACTACAAGCAACACAAATCCTGAGACTATGTGTCCCTAAATTTATCATGTCTGTCATGGCTCTGCTCTTTGCTTTCATTCTGCTAAATCAGAAACTTCCTGAGGCTGAAGCAGTAAGACTTTCAGTATGATCTGAATCCTGGAGTAGGGTTACACTATGCTCAACACAGAGATCAACTGGTAGCCAGAAGGTATTTTTGCATTGCGTTTTTGACCCATCTCCTAAACTGATGTCAGGAGGAATGCTGATCAATCTAATCCTGCGGCTAGATATAGCAGCCTAATCAGTCATTAAATGATAGGAGCCATTTTTTTTTTTTGCACACATCTCCTCACATCCTCTTTTTTAAAGGGACAATTATTAAATTGTGATTTAATAAATTATTTTTTAAATGGTCAACATGGTACATGATGGAAACATTGCTAATATTCTGGAAAAAGATAGCTGACCCTGGCTATTGCTGTACTTCTTTAACACTGTGGGGGCGGTCCCGTGGCGTAATGGAGAGCACTCCGGTCTCTGAATCCCAAGGTCGCGAGTTCGAGTCTCGGGAAGGACAGTCCCTGGCAGTTAAATGCCTCCCTGCCATCTGATCCCGTCAGATCTCGGATGCTAAGCAGGGTCAGCCCAGCCCCGGTTAGTACTGGGTGCTGTAGATAGTCCCCAGGACTTCACTGTCACTGTCCAAGCTTGCTCGGCTGTGGCAAGTGAACCTTAGGACTTAAACGGTGCGGCCAGTTCTGTACATACTGTGCCTCACCTTAAAAAATCCACTGCACAGGCTCGAAGGGCACACCCACGTGGGGGGAGCCCTTCCCAAATCTTCGTTCGCGAAGATTATTAACACTGTGGTCTGCTGATGCTGTGTGTTCACCTGACCATAATAGATGATATTCTAAAGGTGTAATCTGTGAAATACAAGGTCTGACTCTTGATGGAATAAAGTTCTGAACATTCCATCATGGTTCTGTCTTCAATCATTCAGTTAGGTGTGTTACCCACTCAAGTAGAGAAGGGCGTATTTCTTTTACGCGCTTCTCTTCCCCCAATACTGATTGCTTGGCACTGACTTAATTTCCTAGTTGTTAAATCACAAGCTGTTTTGAATTTATAAAGAAAATGTAATAATAGACCACAGAAATTACTTACAGTTAGCTCCAAACTCAAACAACTGCTGGGGACTTGCATGAACTGATATGGTGGTTTTATTCCTGAAGGTGTACTCATCCTCTGTATTGCCATTCATTACCCCAAAGAGACCCTGTGTGTGATTCATAAACCTCTCTGGGAGCAGAACTGTTAGGGTCAGAAATCCTCCATTTCCCTGTATTTCCACTCCAGAGCCAGAAGAGAACATCACTGTGATGTTCTGATCAGGTGTAGAATGGAGAAAGAGACCTACAACAATGAGAGAAAGAGGACAAAATAGCTAATTATCAAACTGTTGTATTTTAGCATCATCATCAGTTATAATAATTTTTCATAAAGCGTTTCCTCCCTTCCACTTCGAGCTACGCTCTGAGAAGCAGTTAAAGGAAAGCCACACCTTCATACTACAATTGTTGTAAAATGGTGCCTACAGAGAAGTAGCAAAGAAAGGTCCACTGTTGATGCAAGATGCACTGCCTTCTGCCAGTGTCCCAGATCAGAAGCTCCAAGATATGAGATGACTACGTCGAAGAGTGGCTGTGAGCTGGAAGCACCACTCTCAGTAGTCACAGCTTTCCTCTCCTTCCTTGTCTTGTTGAGACCTCCTTAATATGGCTTCTTCTCCAAGCCTCATCAATGCCCACTCCACTTTTTTTTCCTCCCTGCATCTCTGCTTCTGCATCTCCTTGTCAATGTAGCTCTCCCTCTGCTCTTCAGCCATTTGAGGAATGCTGATTGCTAGCCACAGAAAACATCCTCTGCTGAACAGGAAGATTACTGTTAAAATCCTAGTGATGTCACCAGTAGTTTTCAAATTAGCATAAAGTTTAATCAAATGATCACAGGCCTGGAGGAAATAAAGTCAATTTTTCATAGTATTTTTGACAGAAGAATGGAGGAATAACATCTGATCTATTGAGAGAGCTCCCAATAGGTAAATGTGAAATTCAGTTATACTTTAGTATATATTTTGCTTATATTTCACTGTATTTCATTTTATTTGTAGGTTTCATTGCATTGGATGCAGTAAGCTCAAAGCAAAGTGCAGAGTACAGAGTTTTTAATTCCATTCACCATCCACAGGATGAGAAGGAAAACGGTTGCTCTACAAGCCACTGAAGGAAGACATAGAAAGACATGGGCATTGAAGCTACCTGTTTAAACACTTCACTGTTCTTTCTAGGATAATGCCTTCAAAACTGAAAGAGGTTTAGTTTAGAAGAAATTTTTCACTGGGAGGGTGGCGAGGCACTGGCACAGGTTCCGTCCCTGGAAGTGTCCAAGGCCAGGTTGGAGGGGGCTTTTGAGCAACCTGGGCCAGTGGAAGGTGTCGCTGCCCATGGCAGAGGGAATGAAATGAGATGGTCTTTAAGGTCCCTTCCAACCTAACCTATTTATGATTCTCTGATTGCATGCCATCCCTTCATAATCCTCCCGCATCCTAGAAAGTTCAGGCCGAAAGCAGGTTTTGCTAGAGGTTGTCATTTACATTATTTGGATATTCTAGGAAAGGGGAATGTGCCACACTCCAGACTACGGACAGATCAGATGACTCTTCCTCGTGCAGCCAGTGATGCTGATGAGAAGCAGTAAGGCTGCAGGTTCTGATGTGCTCACCTGAACCATGACTCTCTGCTACACTTCTCCATGGGAACACAGATAACCACAGGGCATTTCTCTGTAGCATGCTTGATCTGTGGCTGTTTTGAAGGAGAAGTGTAGCTCAGAATTCTGATGGCTATATTCCTGTCCATTTTGTAGCTGTCAACAGTCTCAAAGGCCAGTAAACGCAAGGTTAGGTAGGCAAATTGGATGGAAAGGGCATTCTATCCCATGCTCTCAGTTTTATTTCCTTCCCCAAGGTGCATGCCCACTGTGCATTAGCACTGATTCTGCTTCAATCTGGCAGCAACTGAAGAAAGTCATGGAATCACAAAATAAATTCTAATGAGCTGGGGCACTGTCTGTTCTCCATTTACTTCTTACATAATTTTTTCTGTGACCTGCAGGCTGTTTCACAAAAGGATGCTGAGAAGAGTTGAAATGCATGTATCTAATTTTTAACTGTACATGGGCTCCATCAGAATACAACAGTTTACAAGGCAGATGTTTATAACTAACCTTTCAGGTCCATCCAGGTTTGTTCAGAGAAGTCGACAACCTTCTGGTTTAACAGTACCTCCAGATTCAAATCTTCTGAGGACCGTACTTCAATCACATCAGAGTAGTTCTCCTGCATGGCCACTGCAGACAAGCCTGTGGCCTGAGCTCCAGTTCCTTCCAAATAAAAAAACAATCCTCCAAAATACCCAGTGTGATATAAAGTAAATATAGAAGGTTATAGCAATACAGGAAAAAAACCCCAAACAGGTATTTCCTAAGAATAATGAAATGTGATTATTTATATTTGAGGGAATGGCAAAGCATGTAAGTCACATAAAAACCCACAGCATGCATCTCCTCCCAGTACAGTGTATTGAAAGCAGAATGTTAAATGCTAAAAAAGATTGGAAACACTAAATTCTGCCAAATGGCTGTGGCTATAAGAAAGTTGACTGATCTCCCTGCACATTCAGTCCTGTGAGTAAAGTCTGGGAAAATTGAAGATAATTCCAGGGAGAACATGACATAAAAAAGAAACAGGATGAACAAAAATTTAAGAAACTGATCCTCAGAAGAAACTGCTCAGTGACTCATGCTACTTTTACCATAAACACAGTAAAATCTATCAAGGGAAAACATATTTCCTTTTTAATTTCCATCTTATCCAATGTGATATTAAGTATAAGCTGTATATCTACATGGATGCTGAAATGCACAGACAATTTTGAGTTCATCCACATTATAGTACCAGAAGTACCAAATCCTTGAAGTTCATCCCTAAGACCAGCTGGAATATTCTTTACTGAGGCCAGCCTGCTATTTTATGCATTATAAAATAGCACTAGATACAACAGGAGGAATGCTGTAAAATGCAAATCAAGAAATCTCAGAAGCTATTACTTGTCATCACTGTTTCCCTCATTTACCAACTTACCATTGGGAAAGCGTCCCTGCTGTGTCCTCCCTTGCACTCTTAGGGATGTGAGATTGGACTCTACCAACACATATTCTCCTTGGCCATTGAAGGTGAAGTTCAGACCATCAAATGTGAGGAAATGAGGATCCCCAAAAGCAGATGCTATTTTAAAAAGCAAAATGAGACATAAGAAGCAGCAAAAATCACAATCCATTACTCCTCTAAAGTTCATGAGAAATAAAAATAAATCTCGTGGTGATCAAAAGAATGGCATTTAAACAAAAGATAAAATGCAAGGCTGATCTGATCAGCGGTAAATGTGATATGAGCAACAGCCACAAGAACCTTGAACAATGAGAAAAGTCATTCCAGTTACTCTTATTCCCAGGCAAACATTCAGGGCTGCACTTTAAAAGGCTGTTACGGGCAGTAATGTTTACCTGGTGGATTCCCTACCAGAATCCCTCTGACAGAATCATAGAATGATTAAAGTTGCAAAAGACCTCCAAGACCAACAAGCCTAATCCTTGACCAAATGTCATTATGTCCCCTAAACCATATCACAGAGTGCCATGTCTACTTATTTTTTGGACACTTCCAGGAGGAAGTGACTCTACGATTTCCCTGAGCAGTCTGTTCCGATGCTTAACCACTCTTTCAGTGAAGAAATTTTTCCTGGCATCCACCCTGAATCTCCTTTGGTGCAACTTGAGGCTGTTTCCGCTTGTCCTATATGTAGTTGCCTCGAAGCAGAGACTGAACCTCACAACCTCCTTTCAGGTAGCTGTAAAGAGCAATAGTCTCCCCATAGCCTTCTTTACTCCAGATTAAATGACCCCAGTGCTCTCAGCAGGTCTGCATCAGACTTGCACTCCAGATCCTTCCACAGCTCCACTCCCATCTCTGGACATGCTGCAGCACCTCAACGTCCTTCTTGTCATAAGGGGCCCAGAACTGAACACAGCACTTGAAGTGCAGCTTCACCAGTGCCCAGTACACAGGGATGGTCACTGATCTAGTCCTCCTGGCCACACCATTTCTGATATCAGCCACAATACTGCTGGCCTTCTTGGTCACCTGGGCACACTCCTGGCTCATGTTCATATGGCTGTCAACAGTACCTCCTGGTCCTTCTGCTCCAGGCAGTTTTCCAGCCACTCTTCCTCAAGCCTGGAGTGCTCAAGTGCAGGACCCTTCACCTTGCTGAATCTCCTACAACTAGCCTCAGCCCATCAATACAGTCTGTCCAGATTCCTCTGTACAGCCTTCCTACCCTCCAGGAGATGCACACTCCCACCCCAACCTGGTGTCTGCGAACTTCCTGAGGGTGCATTTGATCCCCTCATCAAGATCATCAATAAAGATGTTAAAAAGGACTGGCCCCAAAAGTGAGCCCTGGGGAACAGCACTTGTGACTGTCTGCCGAATGGATTTAACACCATTAACCACCATGCTCTGGGCCGAGCTATCAGCCATTTTTTTATTCAGCGAAGGGTGCACCTGTCTAAGCCATGGGTTGCCAACCTCTTGAAGAGAATGCTGTGGGAAATGGTATCAAAGACATTACTAAAGTCCAGGTGGACAACATCCAGTCTTTCCTTCATCCACCAGGCATGTCACCTGGTCATAAAAGGAGATCAGGTTCGTCAAGCAGGACCTGCCTTTCATAAACCCATTGTGACTGGGCCACATCCCTTGGTTGTCTTGCATGTACCATGTAAGACAGATTTTGTTACTGATAGCCCAATAGAAACCTTCCATAGAATTTTTTCACAAGACACTGTAGCCTCACCACTGTCAAGTAATACATGCACATATACAAAAATTCTGAAAGCCAACACTCCACTCCACAATGGAATTATGAAGCCCTTACCGGCTCGAGGAGGGTGATATGTCCTGCAGTCACTGGAGGGACGCCTTTTCATATAAACGTGACAATTATCAGACCACAGGCAGCAGTAATAGAAGCTAATCACATCATAAAGCCAATGAGAAAAGCCAGGTATCCGGGGAGGCTTCATGAAAGGTGGTGAACCCCAGTCATGGCCTCGATCAGGTGTGCTGCCTCCTGTGGAGTCATGTGTGAGGATTTGCATTCCCATGGAGTCATAGCAACACTGCTGTCCTGCTGCATACTGGGGACTGATTGAGAAAAGCAGTCAGAAAGTCATCATCAGCTCTGTGAGGTCCATTTCTGTTTAGGGGTTACCTATTGCCTTTTTATGGATGCAGCTAAATGTTTTGGTTGACAAGCTTTATATAATGTTCAGTTAGACTTCACCCCTGGCCCCTCTTGGTTCTTCTAAATTAGACCAGAGCAGAGATAAGGAAAGAAGGCAGTGAGAGGAAGGCCTTGGTTAAAAGGCCTTCTGTAAACCTTACAGCTCCATGAACATGGCACTCTGAAATTGTTCTGACAGGAATAGTGGAAAGATTAACATGTTGAAATGAATTAGACTAACATAAAAAAGGCTTAATTAGGCCTAATCAAATCTATTCTACACATTAGCTCTTCTTTAGGTATCCCAGGGTTTCACATGCTGCAATTTGTTGTTTATTAAACCTGAGGCCTTAACTTCATCTCAGCAATAATGGCCAATATATGAGTAAGAGGGAAAGAGCAGTTGCTATGAACCTGAGTTAGGATGCCAGAAACCTTCGTGCCTTCTGTGATGCTGCTGTCTCTGAGGTGGAATGAGTAATTTTAAAAAATGAATCATTAAAAAAAATTTTCTCTACCTGGCTTGAATGGCTCTTACACAATGCACAGCACCAGGGTGATAAGTACACACACTCCCCTTTTCAATGTCGCAGCCATAATCTGTCTGAAAAAGATCAATGTTCACACTTAATGGGGTTCTTCCCCCATTGTCCTTTCTATTTTTATATCCTCTCCCCACCCTTTGTAACCCTTTGGTTGAGGCTGTATGTTGAATAGCATGGAATGACAGGAAAAACAGTGAATTTAATATTGATGTATCTGGAGCAACAGGCCTAACGTGACTGTTTTGCAGTCTATTACAACAGATGTTGAACAGCTAGATGGGGGTTCAACTATAAGAGTATAACAAACATAGATCACAACAGACAAAAAGTTTGTTCTATGTTCTCAGACAGAGGCAGTGCAGCGGATATATTTTTTTCTTCACATGCTTTTAACTATATAATTTGAAATACATAACCAGAAGAAGATAGTAACAAAATCTATCTAAATTTTTTTTAATATGTATAAAACACACTGCCACCATTTGTTATCACAAATAAGAGAGAGTTACTCTCATCTGGTCCTCAGATCAGCATTGCAAGTGAAATGCCACTGGGCAGCAGACTAAATGGCAATTGATTTCTTAACTTCTGTCAGTTCCTTTTTAACAGTGAAGCTGGGAGAGAGGAAGGAAGCAAGAGAAAGGAAATAATTGTTTATGGCTTTAGACTTGAGCTCTGAAGTACAAGGCATAAGGGCTTGTAGTGAAGTATGATATACTAAGGCAGATATGGGGTGTCCTTCCATCATGGGATATTTCCTATAAACACAGACTGCCATCTTGTAGGATCTTGAAGATGACAACCCTGCTCCCAGAACCACTGAGCTCACTGTCCTCCACCTGTGTTTTCTGTTTACCACTGGAACTCCTTTCAGAATTCCCTGTTTGAAGGTAATTTCCATCTGCTGTCCTACAGGCACTTCTTTTATTCGTACTACCTGGATAAGTTGTATTTGCCTCAGCAATTTGACACGCTATTTGTGCAAATTTAAATACAATTTAATTTCCTTGTAATGACATTTAGAGGAGGAACAGGGGTGTGTGTGGAATATGGCATTCCCTAAGCTTCTACTTGGAATAGAGGGATCAATTAATAACTTACATGGAATCTGCCAGTGTCAGCTCTTGCCTGTGCCAAGGTGCAAGGGCAGTCTGTAATTTCTTCCATGAAGTTTGGAAGCTTCTCTTCCTTTCTGTCCCATTCTATACATTTTGCAGTTGCCCATGCATTTGTGTCATTTCTGAAGTCTTTCCCAAGGTGCCAAGCCAATGCATGCTCACTGCTCCAGACTGACGGAATGTTGCTGGAAAAACAAAAAAAATTCCAAAAAGTAGACCCGAGAGCAGAACTAGCATTGTTTTGACAGTAACACCATGTCTTAATCACTAACTCTAATTACAAAGCATCTTTTAACTTGCAAGGTGTTACTTCATTACAAAGCACGTTGCTTTCTTTTTTCCACAAAATGTTACGGCTGATCAAAATTTTCCAAATTCTGAAAGGGACTACAGCATGCAGCAAGTACACAGTAATCAGAATACATTTTAGTATTCCTGATCCTGGCTTTCCTGGATCCTTTTAGAGACAGGCTTTCTATATGCCTTTTTGACATTGTAGTTCCATTTAAGATAGAATAAAGAACATCTGGATTCTCTAATAAAACATAACCCTGTGCCCCAGTAGTATCAGAGCTAATGGCAAAGGACAGGGAGAAACCATTCAGAATCCATTAAGTGTTCCAGGGCTTTCTACCAATGAAAAAATATCATATACAAAGTATAATAAAAAACCCTCTAAAAAGAGGAAAGGTTAACCTTCTCTGGGTAGTGACTCCTAAATGCTAAAAAAGGTTCTGAAGTACTAGCAATATGCTCTAATGCTAAAGAGGTGGCATTTATATATTCACAGTCTCTACACCATTTGCATTAAAAACTGCAGACATGTGGAAGAATTATGAAGCCATATGCAAGCTCAGATTACGTATGGAGCACTTACAGAGATAATTCACAAAAATCATGGGAAAATATACAGTGAAATACAAGGAAGTGGGCATAAAATTTATAGGAATGCAAAAGCCTGCACACTAAATAGAAAAAAAAATAAATGCAGAGGAAGGCCTGTGGCTGCAGTGACATAAGTTTCACATTTAGGGACTCCTCTACAGTTGTGACAAAAAAACTGGCAGATCCTAGTCCGCTGAGGGTACTGAGTTTGGCTGGGGTGGAGTAATTTTCTTCATGACAGCCCATATGGTGCCACATTTTAGATTTGTGACCAAACAATGTTGATAACACATCAGTGTCTTAGCTATTGCCAGACAGTGCTTGCACAGTATCAAGTTGTTCTCTGTTTCTCAGGCTGTCCCCCCAGGAAATAGGCTAGGGCTTGTCAGGAGACTAGGAGGAAACACAGTGATGACAGTCAACCCAAAATGACCAAAGGTATATTCCATGCCACAGACCAGGAGGTCCATCAATAAAACTGCAACAGCTTTTCCAAAGCAGCTCTTACTGGATGACTGAGTGTGCCTCGGTCTGCTTGTGTCAGGTGGTTAATGATTACCTTTGCTTTACTTCCTCCATGCTCATGCCCCTCTTTACTTAGTAAACTGTCTTCATCTTGACCCGTGAGTTTTTCTCACTTTTGCCCTTCCAATTCTCTCCCCATTTTTTCATGCGCAATGGAGTCTGAGTCCCAGTTTTAAGTGCCAAAGGAGATAACAACTTCACTTCAGGAAGCAGTAATAAGGTACCTATGATTAATGAATGTCGTGATGCACTTGCCTCTGTCCATCAGAATAGGTGCTGGGTATAATTCTCAAAATTCCAAAGTCCCATGTACTGTAATTTCCTTCGGCGGGTACAGGAATGAAAGTACGTTCCCCTGTATTGGGGATTTGTCTTGCCAAAGTATAAAGGTATTTCCATTCAGCCAACCAGTTTTCTGAGTAACTGTCACCTGTCACATAGAGTAAGAAAATGGTTCTGGACACCGGGAAAGAACAATTACAACAAAATTGAAATTAGATGTCTCCACCCATATGTAAATGAAGAGGAAAAGCTAACATTATTGCCATGAGTTATTTATACTTTTAGATCTCTTCTTGAGGCCTCAGTGAAAATGATGACTTGCTGTGCAGAGTTCTGTACATAAGTTATGTGATAACTTACAGTAAAGGCTTGTGCACAGGTAGGAAAAAATGTCACTTTACCTGTTTCATGGTATCCCCAGACTTCTATGTTGACATGGGTTGCTGCAAGTGCCTGAGATCTCCAGGTAAGAGTTAAGTTTCCGTCAGTGTTGGGGGTGCCGTAGTATTGCCATTTTGTCTCATTTACCAAAGTACATTTTTCTTCATCTGAAACTTTGCTGTGATGGACTGCATTACAGAGCAGGAAAAAAGGATGAAAGACATTTTTGTTTTGCATAGTCCTGAAGAAGTATTAGCAGTATTTCCTCTGTGTATGTTTTACACAGTACACAATGCACAACATAAAACAAGTAAGCTGAAGCTGAGCCCTTACTAATGTTTGCAACATCACAATGCAGTTATTTTCTGACAGAAGGACTGACAAAAATGTAACTGGTTCGGTCAACCTCATTTTTAAGGAGGACTTTTTATGAGTGAATGCTGCTGCTGCTACTGTATAGCAGAAGAACTCAATTGCTGTAAAAGATCATCTCTCAAAAGATGAATTAACATGAAGACAGCAAGAATTACCTTTCCGAGGCCTGTTTAGGAAGAATAAAAATGGTCAAAAAGGGAAGGCTTATATAATCTTGCATCCATGAAGAAAGACTATAGAAGAATAGGAATGATGTAAATTTAAGTAAGTAACCTGATAACCAAGTTCCAGAGTAGGGAAATGTCAACCCATCATCTATAGAAACTTCAAAAGGGATGAAGCCAGTCTCATAAAGCAATGGGGAGATGCAGTGGGCTTTTCCATCCTTAGCAATATAGCCACTGGTTTTGATTTTCTGCTTGAACCTGTAAATGTGGAAAACACTTTTCAGTGTCACCCCTGAGAGAAAGAAAACTCTGAACGTCTCAGTTGTGTTTCATCAAGCAGCAACCTTGTGTCATGAGGAGATAATTTCAAATGTCATGGTTGTTTTGCACGTAGCAGTGAATATAAACTGGAAAAAATTGTTTGTGCTTCTTACACCAGTGTGGAACCTGTTGTCCACTGCAAAAATACACAGCAATCTACAAGTCTTCAATTTACTATTTTATTACTAGGGGAGGGAGAAATTATAAATTAGCAAAAAAAAAAGACAGGAACAGCAGGAAGAGAGGTAATGTTATAGCATTAACAGGATTACAGGGTAGTTAACACTGACCATGATATGCAGTCATTGCAGATTTCTGATTTTGTGGGCGTTTTATGCTGGTAAGTCCTGTGTATGTGACAGAAGTAACTTCATGCTGTTCTAGAATTTCTGTTGTAAAGATTAACTCCAAACTCATTGCTTATTATTTAACCATTTGATTCCAGTTAGGGCTCTTGCCCTGTGTGCTAAGGTATAATTCCACCTGTGACTCTTCAAGACTAATTTGTGGTAACTGCATCGCTACTCCAAGTATCACAGAGAGTTGGGGCCTGCCAGGGAACAGTACCATTGCTTGTTGCAGTGAAGTTTGTATTGGCTATAATAATGTAACCATGCAGGTTGTGTTCTACAGCATGAATGCCCGGGTCAAAGATTTTCCAAATGAAGAACTAAAACCCTTTAAAGGTACTGCCATCCAGATAGGAGGGACTCTCACCCAGAACCTTCTATGGAAAGAATGTCAGGACACTGGGGTCAACAAAATTTAGTGTACTGTATGTATTGCATGTAGTGTACTGTATGTATGTGCACGTAAGTGTGATACAGGCTGACATACTTAGGATCGAAGGCTTTCTCTTATAGGAAAAACATAAAGTGTCCTACCTACATTTCTTTCTTGGTGTTTTCTCATTCAGATTTATAAATAAATACTTCTTTCCCACTAAAGGGAAATGCTTAAGAAATATTGACAACCAAGAGCCCTTCAAGAAAGATCTTTGTGTCACTGTTTTAATATGTTAGGGGAAGAATTAGCAGAATAATGTTTGTATCACAAAAACCTTAAAAGAAATGATCCTGTGTAGAAATACAGTCAATATGTATCCTTGAGGGTGAGGTTCAGCAGAACTTTTGCATGTTGCAGCACTCTAACAAGTTTACGAAGTTTTCACTCCTGCACAGACTAGTCTTGTTTGGTGTTATTGCTCATTGTTGGAAAGTGAGATTTTATAACATCATGGCCCACCTGCACACTAGCACAGAAGAGGCATTAAAAGCTGTATTTTCAATCAAAAAGTCTTTGCCTCCCATCAAAGATCCTGAGTATGGAGAAATTTGAAGACAAAATTCTTTATAATCACGGCAGCAAATCCCCAAGGACTGGCACGTCACCTGGCAAGAACAGGTACTAAGCAGCTCCCCACATCGGTGTGAGCAAGAGTCTTGAGTGCCTTGTTAAAGGAAGAAAAAAATAAACACAGACAGGAATGTTATTGAACTCTTCTAGATGTTCTCTGAAACAAAATTATATCATCTAAAGGACTACCGTGAATCAATAAAGTACGCTGGTTGTGTTATTTTAGGAATGTATTTATGTGAAGGCTGTAATCACCTGCAAGTTAAGGTTGCTCCATTTTGAACTAGAAAATACACTTATTTACCTCTGAGCCACTACACAATTTCATCAATTCCATGGGTATTTTTACACGCAATAGATAGATAAATCTCCAGAGCGGCCCCTCAGTGAGTGTCACTAATTATATTTATTTCTGAGATTAAGTCTTAAACATATCAGAATGGGGTTCCCTCATCACCTACTCTAAAGGGGAATCAGTAAGAACGGAAGGTTAGCGCTTTTGGAAAGTTAACATCAGCAACAAAATGTGCTTCAATACAAGATTATTAAAAACTACTGAAATTTCTTTCTTTTGTGCATTTCACTTGAGTCTAACTTACACGGAGAGATGACCAGGCTCTTGGCTTAGGTCTGCCTGAGGTCTAGCTGAACAGACTACTAGTAATTAGGAGACATTACATGAAAAATTATTCAACAAATAAAACAGTGAGAACACTGTGAATAATAGCTGGATTTCACAAACAGTTAAGGGGGAATTAAGTGAAATGGACAAGCTGGACAGACAACTGGGAGCACTGAGGAGCCTTTGCAGAGTGGAATCTTGCAAGGGCAACACTTCTTGGGGACTGTATCAATAATATTATGCAATGCTGAGATGACCTGGGTAAGTATACAAAATTCTAAAATTGGACATGGACATTGCAAAATTGGAACAAATGACAAAAATGTTATTAGGCGAGGGTTGCTTATTTGTGAGGACACAAGCAAAAAGAAAGGCAGGATTCAAGGTGGTAGCAAAGAACAATCATGGGGAAATGGAAAGAAGGGAGGTAGAAGTGCTTGTTCAATATGAGGAGCTAGAAAGTATTTCTGTCTTTAAATATATTTACTGCGTTCTCCAGATTGTCTGTTTACTTACAAAAAAGATCCACTGACGTGCTGGAAATTAGAGAGGAAGGAACTGAAAATGTCACCATGCTGGTAAAAGCTGGCTTGTGTGCCTTTGCTTTAGCTTGTACAAATAGTATCAGCAATTTTTTACTGAGGTGTGTATTCTGAAGTTCAGAAGTCAGAAAAGTTTGCAGCTAAAAGCAGCCAAATTTTTGAAAATCACTCACCTACATTCTGAAGAGCAGTAAGGGTGAAAAGAACGAAGAAAAAAACATAAATGCCAATGAATTTCATATTTTATCCAGTTGACTCAGGATGGCCGATTTCAGAAGCCTTTGCACCAGTCTGGGAAAAGCCTTTTATAGTAACAGGTGTCGGGAAATGAGATCCTCACTGTTCAAAGGTTTGTTGTAAATTACCGAAGCAAAACAAATCCTTTTCAGAGGTCATCTTCAATTCAGGAGAAGATAGAGGGGGTAGGAGAGGTAGCTGAACTCCTACATATTATTTTAATAGTTAAGTTTTCCTGAAATTCATGTAGATGTTTATTGTTTTAAAAAGCACTCCTGCTTCAAAGTTCAAGACCACAGAGTCATTAGCACTAGGTCTATGCTTTAATTTTATTGGAGGAACTACACTAAGTTATCAGTTAGAGGAACAATAAAGTATAGATGCTGACAGTATAGTTTTGTTCAGGAGATAATGAGACATTGAGAAAGCACGATTACTGCACAGTATGTGCCAGCGTGAGGGTTGTAAAGGAAAGAGGTAAAAAGATCTTCTGAGGAAGGTATAATTGAAAATCGTGGCATAATACAAGAGCTATGAAATGGGATATAGAACCTTTCAGATAGAAGCACAAGAATGTTCTGGCATGGCAGTAGGACAGCACCAATGCATTAACAGCCAATATCAGAACAGGAACTTTATGATGGAGGGCTTTTAGGGGATACTGAAAGGATGTAAAGCATACTCCATTGATCTGATATGTAAAATATCAGGACGTAAGATAAAAGCCTCCTTGGCCTTGATTATATGAAGGACAGAATAGAGTCTGGAGTAACAAGGGGGAGTTTGGGGAAGCAAGGCTATTCACAATCAGATTAACACTATCAGCGGTATTATGTAAGGCTGTGATTGGCTGTAATTTTGGTATACATGTAGTGAAACTGGGTCCAGTGGTCAAAAATAATTAGAGGCACATTTAGTCCAAAGGCATTCAGGTAAAGAAAGTGCCACATGGTCTGGAATATCCCTTGGGTTAGTTGGGGTCACCTATCCTGCCCTTGTCCCCTCCCAAATCCCTGTGCACCCCAATCCACTCACTGGTGGGGTGAGTGAGCAGCAGAGAAGGCCTTAGCTCTGGGTAAACCCTGCTCAACAATAATGAAAATACCTCTGTTTTGTCAACACTGTTTCTAGCACAAATCCAAACCAGCCCCACACCAGCTACCCCAGCTACTGGGAAGAAGATTAACTTTCTCCCAGTCAAAATCTGGTAATTTTTTCCCTCCCTCCCCAAGTCTTTGTTAAGTTTTAATCCAGCAACAGCTCTTTATTTTCTTTTAAATGTCAAATAATTCATAATTTTGCACATTTTCCCCACTCCCCATGAATTTAAAGGCTTTATTGGCACTTGGAAATGTCATCTCAGGATGGGACAAAGCACGCTGAAAAGTACTAAAGTAAGACAATAGCTGTACACAAGATACATTCTGTACCATCCTTCCCTCCCCTTTTGTTTTTCTCCATATATAACAAAAAGTTATCCTCAGACAAAAATTTTAATCTTGATCTTATGGAAGTGAAAACTAGAACTTCAATAACAATAGATCATTAAGTCCTAAGTCTATAAAAGCTGCCAACTATGTCAATCTGCTCTGCAGGTTCATTTAAAAACACATATCACCAGATATTAAAGATGTTGACTGTTCTCAGTCCTTAACCTCAACCTAAAAGCCAGGAAGTCCCTTACTACCACTGATTACACCACCATAGGAAAAAAGCAATAAAAGTCAAAAAGCAGCAAAAGCTAATATATTCATATTCTACAGTCCTCTTAAAAATCCTTCAAATCCCAAACCTAATAGCATGGGATTAGTGATCTTATGAATCTTTACAGAAGTGACATATTCAATAGATTGATTCTACTCCAAAATAAAATAATTGCAGTACTTAACCCTCTCGGTTGGTTATTCTGCTTAGCAATACGTATATGCGCTGCACTAGTAAAAAGGTACACAGTAAATGCGTGCAGGTTAGTCAACATCAGTTTTCAGAACAGCACGTGTTATATTGACTCAATCCCTACTGACTTAAGTGAAATTATGTTTTTAATGCAGATACAATAGGTAAGGAACTACCACTAACAATAATCTCATCCAGCTCTTTCTTGTTACAGTCCCAGGGTTGATAGAGGGTGCTGAATTTGTCCTACACCCCAGTACCACTTGAGTCTCTCTTCTATAACACACTTATTTCAGAAACAGAACCTTCCAGGAACTCCATCCAGTTTGTATTTTTACTCAGCTGTGGCTGTATAGTCCCACTCCACCCATGTCCTTGTATGAGTATTGGCGATTGTGCAACCAGGGGGAAGTGACAGCCAGGAGTTGGGGGGGGTTAAGTTTGGGGGAAAAGAGGTAACAGAAAGGAAGCACAATAGTCATAACTTGGCTTGAGAGCTCTGGGAACGTACTATGCTCTGGTAGAAAAACAGCATTCCACAAAAATGCACTTAAAGGGCTCTGGTCTGGTTTTATAGCTTTAATTAGTGCTAGAAAGATCACCACGTGTTGTGATGCTGCTTGCTTTTTGCACAATACACTACCTTTGCTCCTACCCTAGCATTTAAGAAAAAAAATCTCTCAACCCAGTATTTGAAGGATTCTTTAGTCCCTAACCCCAAAAAGTGTAAGTTAATAATAAATATCTGTAGTGACAGATCTCTGAAAGGTCAGGGAGCCTTTTAGTAAAAAAGAGTAACTTACACAGAAAAGAGCTTCAAGGTAGACAAATGAGGTTGAACCTGCAGATTGGTTTGATTTTCACCATTGTATCTGAAGATAAAATAATTTTTAAAATAACAATTAAATAGGCTTTACATTTATCTGTTTTACAAAAGAATACTACTAGAACATGTTTCCTAATGTCTTTCTTCTCTCTCATATAAAGATAGGACAATTAAAATTTCTAGTGTAGCAGCATGCAGTCCTTACTGGAAATCGTGGTCTAGAATTACTATCGGAAGCAAGAAAAGATGAATTGTCACCTGTCAGTGATCATGTAGCAACGGGAACAGTCAACATAAACTGTAAAACAAGAAATTGGAGACAAGATCAATATAAGCAATTGGTGATATCCAGCCTGTGAGTGGTCTACGGACATTCTCTCAAGAGAAAATTTTTTCTTGAAAATTGATTTTCAGCAAGCATTTGCTCACCATACAGCTTGAAGTCTGACAGAAAAGGACTTCTCACTGAAATTCCAGCAATATAAGCATGCCTGCATGTTATTAAAGGAAATAGTGGAAAATTTTGCAGGCTGACATCCAGAATGTCTCTGGTTCCTTTTCATATTTCTCTTCTTGCAGAGCAGTTATTAGACCAGAGCTTAAAATCTTTTTTTTTTTCNTCCCTATTACCTGCTTATGGTCTCTAACACAGCCAATACAAGTCTGGCAAGTTTGCCAGCACTGGTTCTGTACCTTGCCTCTACAAGTCTTACTTATGAGCCTCCAACACACATCACCAAAACATTAGGAATTTCAACAGAAAACCAACAAGTGTAACACAGAAGTCTTTGAAAGCTACTTCAACCAGTGGAGATGTTTTATTTTTTCATTTTTCCGTGCCCTGATCAGAAGAATTGCCTGCCTTTTAATGGGAGATCAAAAGGGCATTCTAGGTTAACAGCAGGTGCTATTTTTGTTCCATTTTATTCAAGCGAACAGTTTACAGATAAAGTACCTGTGCTTTTGTTGCCTTTAGTGCTATCTATGAATCTATGACTAGATAAATACTTTGGAATACTGATTAAGAGTGGTTTCTATCAATTACTGCCTAAGAATGTTAGGCCATAAGCTGAGGTCTGTCCACTGCACCAGAAATCTCCACTCTGAACATCAAAAAGGCTGCCACAGAAGATGAAACCAAGAGAATACTACAACGAAAGATGCTGCTAAGTCTTCTTCAGTTCATTGCAGCAGCAAAGATGGGCAGAGCACAAAAAAAAGTGCAAAAAAGTAGTAATTCCCTATTTCCATCTAACCTCTCTAGCTCAGCATTTATGGGGAAAGAAAAGTTACTATAGGAGAAATCTGAAGTCTATCCAAGTCACTGGAAAAGTGGCAAATTTTTGTTTCAAATCACCTTCCTAAGATGTAAGCTGATAAGAAAACCATTTTAAAGTCATCCCTGTGAATAAGAGAAAATAATTTTTGAACATTCACCAGCCTTTTCTAACTCAGGCTGCGCTGAAGGGAAAAGGAAAGAGGTAAAGGCATCTACACGTTGCTCGGGGAACCGCCTCTTCCCCTGCTCTAGAAATAATGCTCACACACAACTCATAGACGCATCCCTTCCCTCTGCCGTCGGGGAGCCACGTCCATATTGAGGAGGAGGGGGATGAGGTAGAAAAGAGCCGCCCCTGAGGGCGAGCCCCGAGCCGCTCCCTTCCCTTCCCGGCACGGGGCAGCGCCCCCATCGCCATCGCGGTCCCACCCCGCGCTGAAAGCAGGGGAAAACCACCTCGAACTCTCCTTCCTCCACTCGTTACC
>VWZD01011931.1:55014-107931 GCA_013396695.1 Sakesphorus luctuosus | reverse complement strand
CAGGAAAGCCTGCACACATGTCCCCTAAGACCCTAAACATCCTGAAATGTTATTAGCTGAAATGATGCTGAAGCCAGGGCTGGTGATCTCTCTTTCTTCCTATCTTTCTCTCTTCCCATCTTTAATCCATCTCTCTCTCTCCCTTCCTTTTCACACTACCCATTTTTTCAAAAGCCACCACTGTATGTTTATACAGAAGGTCGGGGACCCTAACATACCAATTTCCATGCCAGGTGTGTAATATACTATAAAAATTTATAAGCTTTTGTGAACCCTCTGGCTTTTTCTGGTCTTTTAGACCACAAGCATCTACAAATCTTAGGTGTACCCTTTCCCTTAAGACTGGGACACCACAGACATACACACAAAAAAGCCCTATTGGCCTAGCTGGGTTAGTTTTCAGGGGATTTTTTGTTTGGTTTGGCTTTGTCACTGAATCAAATTGAAACTGGGTCAGGACTGAACTATAACATAACACATTGCCTTCTGTGGTAATTACTGGCCACTGTTGGTGTTATAATGGAGGCCACTACACACAATTTGTAAATAATGGAAAATGCAAGAATTTCACAGTAGGTCACGTCACAGATAATACTCTTGGCAAAAACAGTGATGATAAATTTAGCTAAACTTTTACACCCCTCTTTGGTATGTGAATTGAGAGTAGAACAAGAAAATAATTTTTGTGACAGAAGTTTAACCAGTATCAACAGACAGCAGAGGACAACAGAAAGAACAATTTAAGACTGAGTGTACCATTTGGTACACACACATTTGATCTTGGTTTGAGTGAAAGAATGAATAAATGAATGATTTCCAGTGTCAGTTTGCATAGGCACCCCCAGATAAAAAGGACTCCCAGAGAGATCACTTACCTGGCTTGGAAGACTCTCCCAAATGCTCCTTCTCCAATATCTCTCACATATTCAATATTGTTCCTGGGATACTCCAGGCTAAGCAATTTTGGATTGAGGAGAAGAGGCATGCGCTGATACATTGGGTTTGGGTGCAGCCGGTCCAAGAGTAGTTCTGAGGGCAGAGTGGTGAGTGCTGGTGTCTCAGACTCTCTGAAACAATGGAGTGATTTTCAGTCAGCATGTGCACAGCCTTCAACTAGGACATAACTAGCTGCCTCTTCTCCTGGGCTTATATCTTTCAGGGTGGAAAATGTATGTGCAGCAGACCTACTGTACGAGCCTTGCAGGAAGGTTTCATGCCATGTTGCCAGTCACCAGGCCACCTTCTGCTCTGGCATAGGAGTTTGCCAGAACTTGCACTGGACTGCCACAGGCAAAGAGGGGGTTGCTCCTCCCTACCAGGCATTTGCAGGACTTTGCTTTCAGAAACAGGCAAGCCCTCTTTCAAAGCAGTGTTTGATGCATTGAATTAAGTTCCAAGCTTTACCTTTTTTTAGTTTTCCACTGCTTTCGATGATGGCAGCAAACCAGAGTGACAACGCCAAAGATCATGACCAGAGCAAAGCTGGAGATAATTGAGATGATGACAGTCATGGAGTACGTAGGTGAAAAGGGAGGAGCAGCGGGGATATTTAGAGTCTGTTCATTTGGTTTTCTTGTTGCTAGTGACAACAATGCTGTAATGTAAACAAAGTCAAAGGGTTATGCCTCTGCTAGTTCATAGCACTTTCTATAAGAGGAATTTATGGAGTCAACCTGATTTCCTGGGAATTACTGACATTACTTATACAGTTGTATAACCACATGAGAGAACCATATGAGGGAAGCCAGGTTTTCAGGAAGCAAAACCTATTTGTGCTTGCCAAATATGAAAGTCTGGTATCTGGTGAAGACCAAGAAATGGATCCCATTAAGCTGGGAACACAGTTTTCTTACGGAATGTTTGCAGGAGTTACAGATGGGAGATCACATTTGATGGTTTCAACAGTAGTCAAATACAGTTATGTCTGCAGTGGGAAAGATCAATGGTCTACACTGTGAACCACAATGTATCATGTGTCCTAAAAGGAATCTGCAAGGAGGAGTGTAAGACGAAGTAAGTACACAGTGATACTCTCCTGAAATACCCCCTTGCCTCCAACAATCTGCATCTCAGTGTCTTTATGGGGCAAATACAGAAAACTAGTTTAAAATACACTTGGCTGTATCATCAGGGGAAAAAAATCACATATCTATCTGCTGAGTATTTTCTGAGACATTTGAGAAAATGCTACTCTGTACATGCAATGATTGAGAACAGGAAGAAATTTAAACTCTTCTTTTCAAGGCCAGCTAAACAGAAAATGCCCTGCTCACTTATATCCATCAAATTCCTAGTGTCTGTGAAAGAAGAATTGTCTTTTTTCCAAGCACTGAGATCCACAAACTGTGAATCTTGGGTAAAATATCTTTCAAATATTGTTCTATTCTTTGAACAAAAAATAACATGAACACTTCAACATCAGAGAGAAAAACATGTTTCCATCTTTTTCAGAACTTCTTTTTAGTTAAAATTGACTTTTATATTATGGAAAAAATATCACCCAAAATAAAATAACTTAGGAAAAGGGCCCAAAACCTTACCTTCAAAACACAATAGGGCAAATCCATTTTTCAGAATACCACAGGCAATCTTATTCCATCCTTTGGCATTTATATAATGTAGGGCAAGGTGCTCAATTTGCCTATCTTCATTTTCCCCTCTTTAAGGATCAAGTTATACTTTCTGGTCAAATATGCTGAACGAATCTATGAGGAGACCCAGAACTAGCTGAATCCAGAAGGCAGAACAGATTGGTATACACACAATGTAAACACCTTGCATGGACCCAAACCAGCCACAGTGGCAGATATCATAAATTGCAGTTGCCTACCGTCTCCACAGGGAGACACGTTGCAGTATTCCCAGATCACGGATGGATCCTTTGTGTAGCACCAAGGACGTTCATTCTCTCCTCCTGGATTGCGACAGTAGTTCTCAGCATCAAACAGCTCAGGAAAAACCTGAGGAGTCCTCCTATGGTAGTGGGGAGCCTTGGGAGAGGAAGCAAATTGGATTAGTGTTTAGGTATAGTTTTTCCTGTTGTTATTAGTAAAATAAAAGCAAATAAAACAAATCAGTGAAGAAAGGCAGAGCCTTTCTTGAAATAACCTTCCAGAATGACAGAGAATGCATCTTGCCACAGGAAGGGGAATTTGCCGATTAAAATGTGATGAGATTGTGAAATGCCAGTGAACTCAAGAATGAAGGCAACCTGTCCCCTGCTCTGCCCTTCTGCTGAGACTGGGCTGCCTGGTTCTGGGAAACACTGATACACACCTGGTCACTCCACTTCTGGCAGGGAATGCCGGAGACTGTGACATTGACCCAGCCCTGGTAAAACTGGCCATTGCCACTGTAGCAAGTCCCTGTGAGAGAACAAAACACAAACAAACATGGCATCAAGGCATCTCAGACCATGTCCTGCGGCAAGGACTGACAAGAAGAAATTTCATGTCCTTACACGAGAGCACGTGGCAATTAGCATCTGATCTGAGGCACATAATGGGACAAGACAACTGCAGGTCTGGTACTGCTTAGCCTCTTGTTTATACTTAAATGGATTTTGAGCTCAATCCATAAGATCAGATCTGGTAAAACTTCCAAGAGGAAACTGGAGCTCTTGCAGATTGAGGAAATAGGCCATATGCCTGTGACAGTTGAGCTGCACTAACCTCATGCACAGCACTTCCATGCAGAAGGGGCAGGCAGAACCACACCAAACCCACCCAAGCCAAAACAAGGCAGAAAGCAAATTACAGCACTAGTTCCATGATTCACAGCCTGCACTGTAACAGGGGCACTAATAGGAATAAACCCATGTTCCTCATGTAGGTAGCAGAAGGCTGAGATTCATAAAGTTCCACGGTGGCATCCCTCCTTCTGCTTCTGTACAGTGCTTGTCTGCTTTGAATACTTGGAAACAGCCTATGATTTCCAGCATGTGTGGAAACCATACACTGATGGCAACTATGATCTGAAGGAATAGTATCAGTAAAAAACCAATGTTCTTTCTAGTGAAGAATGCTTACTTTCTTTATACAAGGCTTACTCCAGCTGCAGACAAATAAAGAAGAAAATCTTGAGAGGATTTTACTATGGGAATATGCAAAAATGTAGATGTAAAATGTAGATGCAAAAATGTCTTCATAGGAGGCTTTAATCCACACTGGCATAATCTAGGAAGCAGGAGGACAGTATAGGAGATGCAGCCTTACACACTTCAACACATGGTAGCTAATCTTTCGTAAATGAGGCTGAGCAGGGGTCTACATTCTGATTGTTGGCATGCATTAGGGTCCACTGAATTAACAAGCCAGCAAATACAGGCAAATATAATTATGTTGTCATAATTTCATTTTTTATTACATTCATAAACTTCCAGCTCAGGAAAAAAAAAGAAGAAGAGGAAACCTGATGTGTTCTAAAATAATTATTTTTCTTAAAGCAAATATTTTTCAGCTTCATAAAATCTCTTTAGAAATTTTGATGCAAATTTGAGACAAGGCTGTGAGTTTTAATTTATTCTTGCAAATTGTCCTGTTTCCCCTGTAGGAGTACTGTAGTAAATGCACCAAGATGACTATCAGCTCCTTTCTTGTTGAAACACTCAAGATTGCAGTTTTATTTTGTTATAGACCCTTAGCTTTCTGAAGTTTCATCAGGCAGCAGGCACAACATACGAGTAGGGAGAAAAATCACCACTGAAGTGTTTGATCCAGGTGAGTGAGCTTAAGCAAAGGATCAAGTTCCTGTTATTCAAATAATAGGAATGACTGCAGACTTCATGAGAACATTTAAACCCATAAAAAATACAAAGAAAAATAGTCTAATTGGACTTCTTTGCCTTATATGTAAATACCATTTACGACTCACATATACAACAAGCTAGCAGCCCCAACATGACATAGATCTGCAGAGGTGAAAAATCTTGTTAAGCTGCCCTGATATATACTTGTGTGCCTGAGCCCAGCATTTTACATGTCTCACATTCAAAGGTAAGGAAAGCAATGCCTCATGATGGAGCTAGAAATGAACACGAGAAAGATTTCTGCACAGATCTGAAATAGAGGATCAATGTGCAGCTTTGGAGGTAACAAAAACATTAAGGAAGCACCCTGAGTCCTTCATACTCTGGAAAATGAAGATGAATTCTTAGATGGTCTTGCTACAATGAGGAGAAAAGGAATATTATAGGTGGTCAATTTAGGTTTTAATGAATGATTTGATGGCAATCTAGAAGACAGTTTGGTTCATGCTCCCCAAACCTTTGTGTGCACAACAGAGGCTCTAAAGTAAAAGAGAAGGGGTAATTTTACTAAACTTTTACTGTTATGTTTTCCTGGTTCATGACTGAATATTGCACATCGTGCAATGCCATTCTGGGAAAATGCTGTGAAAGCTGAACAAAATGGTCATGCATTTCCACAGGAGACAGAGGCTATGTCCTGAACTTGCGAACATCTAAGGGGAGGCTGAAACCATCCCATGAATGCACCACTTATTTGCTGGCACCCTTCTCTTGCGGTCCTTCCACCAGGGAGGAGATGGCTGCACCTACAGGCTGTAGGTATTGGGCAGTGATGCTGGAGTGCCCACAAGGTGCTGAAGCCCTGTCTCCCAAGTATGTATCACTGGACACCTAGGGTTTGGGTCCCAGGTGGAGCCAACATCTTTTCATGAAAGAATAGTCCCCAAAATTCTTCATTTCGCTCTTTTTTTTACTTTCTCTCTCCATGCAGAAATTGCATACCATTGCCAGATCTGCAGATCTCACCTGCCTAGAAGCATTACAGGAGAGAGATTCTTCCTTTTTCCAATGGCACAAGTTCAGTGGCTGAGCTTGAAACTGCCATTACCTGTCTGTGGAAGTGCTGGGATATGTTTCAGCCATGATCAGCAGCAGGGCAGGAGGCTGACAGGAGTCATAGCAGCACCCCAGGAGATGTCTGGGTCTCACCATTGGTCATGGGGAGTCACACAAGAAACAGCCAGACTTCAGAGATGATTTGAGGAGAATTCTGGGACTTTCTGGATATTAGAGTCTTGTAAGGACAGCCTGACATAGGTAACCCAGTGGGTAATAGCACATAAGGCCAGGATAACCTCAGGCATTATCACAAATACCAAATATGGATAAAGCAGAACTAGAAGAAATTGGTAGAAAGAAAAGGAAACAGCTGGAGGGGAGGGTACTATCTAACACCACCACACCTCTCCCATCATCTTCAAAAGTTACCAGCCCACATTATCCCCAATCTCTGAAGAGCTGGAAATGTGTTTCCCCATGCCTTGGATGTGGAAAACCAGACATTTCCTGGTAATCACCTGAATTAAGCGAGCCAGGACCAGAGAAAAACACAAAAGTACTGTGCAAACTGCATCTTCATTGAAGAATATATGTCCACCTCTAAAAATATAGAGCCTGGAGCAATCTACTTACTAGTTATATTCTCCTTCTTAAAATCTGCAAAAAGACAAGACAAGATGTAAGAAGGGATTGTCCAGAATGTGATATAACTGGATCCTTACCTAGGAGCATGTTATAAGAAAAAGTTCTTACCCTAGCAGTGCTTAAACAGCTTGTTTCTTTGCAAAGGCACTTGAATGGCAATTTTGCTGTCATTAAGACTGTTTTTTGAGATTGTTATGATCTTCCCAACAAATATCCAGGCTTTATTTACTTGAGGGATTTTTCCCACATCCCAAGGACAAGACAGGCAAACACCAAATGCAGCTGTCACAAGTCCATGCAGAGGTGCTGACAGGATGTACCCACCACTGGCTTTTATTTTAGCTGTAAATTATGGATCTCATCCTTCCCCCATCCCTTACCAAGAACACAGATCTCCAGACAACAGGTAGCATGTGCCACCTTACCGAAGAAAGGGATGCGGGTGCAGGAGCTGGGGTCCTCATGCAGGCTGGGCAACCTGTTGCATTCAGGAAGAGTGAGCAGCATCAGCCCTGGCTTGTAAATCCCCTTCTGAGTGTTTTCCTCTATTGAGAGCCATTCCTTAAAGCAGTAGAGATCCTTTACAGCAAGGCAATTCTCTCTACATTATTTTGCAAAAAAAACCAATGAAATACAGCAGTCAATGATAACGTTGATAACAATAGCTGCACTTAGCAGTGATGTGCATGGGGTTATGCAGACTGACAGAAATCCATTAATGTGGTGACACCTCTTAAAACCAGCCTGTCTAGCTCATAGACCATAAAGGAAACTATGAAATGTAAGAGCTTCTTTTAGGAAACAAACAAAGCTACATTTTTAATGAAGCAGTGTTATGCTCAAGACACAATACATATCACAGTCTGTGAGACGTTCATTCCCATCTTTGCCTACAGATTTGTTGATGTCTTCTACTAATAAACATCACAGAATCATAGAATGGCTTGGGTTGCAAGAGACCTCAAAGATCATTTAGATCCAACCCCCCTGCTATGACACCTTCCACTAGATCAGATTGCTCTAAGACCCATCCAACATGACCTTGGACACTTCCAGGGATGAGGCATCCACAGCTCCTCTGGGTAACCTCTTACAGAGCCGCACCACCGTCACAATAAAGAATTTCTAGGTAATACCTAATGCAAACCTGTGATTTTTCAGCTTGAAGACATTCCCCCTTGCCCTGTCATTATCTACTCTTGTAAATAGCCTCTCACATGTCTGAAGTTAGAATTTTTTGGTACATTCTGAAAATCTCACCTGCATTCTCTGAATTGTAGATTAACATGTCATCTACTAAAAGTAAGACATGAGCTGCAATTCTTTATCTTCTTAAATTAGGTATTTGCCCGTATTTTTAATGTCACAGAATCACTCATTCAGTTTTCTTCTTTTCTCCACAGACAACTTTCAATCTCTTTTTTTCTCTGTCAGCTGTCTGCAGCAAAAGCTTTCAAGTGCCTGGTAAAAGGGAGACGTGTCTCCCACCAAATGTATTACCTCCATAACAATGTGAAACATTCACTGACAAGAAGTGCTTTAGATGTTTGAATGGGCCTTAGATGAAAAACTGTTCCTGAAAAAGGGCAAGACAAAAATATCTGCTCTAGGAAAAAAAAAAAAAAAGAAAGAAAGAAAATGCACCATATTGGAAAGTTTGTGAATTTGTTGAAGTCCTTCATAGATCTACAACTTTTCCAATCATCACACTGTAATGCAGAAAGGCAGAAAGGTACTGCTGGGGTCTGTGCTGAAGGATTTAGCCAAATTCATCACCTGATGCATTCTCTCTAATTGTACAACAGTTTTGGCAACAGCAGATGGCCATAACATTTGGTAATGACTATCAACACTGCAAACCCTCTAAAGCACATGAAGGATGCAGGACATTGGGAATTCCACCAGGGCAATACCTTTCTGCAACAGTAATGGATGCCCTTCAAGTCTGCAAGCTGAAACCATCAAAGCTCAGCTGCTTGGTGCTTAGTTTTAGTCAGAGCTGGTTTATTCCTTTCTCACTTCCATGGAAACCAGAATTCAGACAGATGGCATAATTTATCTTTTTTATGTTAAGCAATATGTGAAACAGGAATGATCTTCTGAAGTAAAGAAATGCTTAGATGGGAAAATGAGAAAAACTTGCATTTGAAGCACTGGCTGAGACTTGGGAGATCTGGACTGAATTAGCTTTGTTCACTCATGGAGCCTGAGCATCCTTAAACAAGCCCTTTATTCAGTGTTCAATTGTAAAACAAGAAAGACCATTCCTCTGCAATGCTGTCTGCTCTGGCATTAAGGAAGGTTATCTTCACCACAACCCTACCCTGGAAGCATGGTAAGGCAGCCAGAGGAAGGGATGGTCAGTCTCCTCTAGCTGGGTTCATACCATTGTAACACTTAATGCTGAGCATTGAGAGCTTGATGAGATCATATGCAAAGATTACTTCAGATTATTATTAGAAATTTTATGTCATGTAAATGACAGATGGACAGAGAACAGTAACCACATAAGAGAACAAGTGTGCCAGTAGTGATTTTAGGGACCACAAGAGACTATTTAAGAGGAGATGGGACACATAGGCCCAAATAAAGTGAGACATTTTCCAACACAAGACTGTTCCCTGCAGGGTAGTCACTTCATCTCAGCAGTGATTGAAAGAGAAATTGAGAGTTTTTCTTTTGCTATCACAATATCAGCCAGTGGCAAAAGGAAGATGTAATCAAGAAATATTAAATGAGGCATCATTTCCTTAAAAACTCTTATGTTAATCAATTTGCATCTTAATTTACATGAAGTGAAAATTTTCCCATATTGTTTTTTTTCTATTTCATCTTGTTTTACCCCCAATCACTTTTATAAAAGCTTTACTTAGTCTGTCAGTTGTTATTCTTCCTAGCTAGCTTCCAAACCAAAATGGGCATTTAAAAAAATGATATAGAGAGAGAAAAGTGGTGCAGAGAATAAATAACAAGACAAAAACACGTGAATATATTTCAAGAGAAATATGTGCCTCACAGACTGAGAGACTTCTCCCATCTCTGAGACAGTTAAATTCTTATTCAAGAATTATTTTGGCTGAAAACGTGTGTAGTCTAGCCATTTCTGCAGAGAGGTATAAAGTTGTCAGTAAAAAGTAATTAAGATAATTGGAAAGTAACCAAGGCCATGCAAGATGTGTTAAAGAGCCCCCAGACCTCTATCAGTTGTTCAGAAGTACGTATTAGGTGTTTCAGTTATCAAAAGGAGTATTGGGCTGGGACTTTGGAGGAATTGCTTTCCAGCTGATTCTGGGAAGAAGAATTGGAAAGGATGCTGTTACAGGGCTTTTGTTATGAAGAAAGCTTAATTAAAATTGGGGCTGAAGGAGGGGGCAATAATTAAAATATCCAACACTGATTCATTAACATAAAGAAAGATGATGCCAGGCAAGTTCATTAACATTTAGACATATTTGAAAATGCTGTACCTGTTAGCTCAAGCACAGATTTATGTTGATTTACATCACACTGACTTTAGAATTGCCCCAGAAGTTCAGGCCTTCAGTCAATCACCGTAAGTTCTGGTCCTGCAGGGCCACTTTTGTCTAGGGGTAAATGAAGTAAGGACCTGATCTAACTGAAATGTCTTGTGGAGTACTGTGCAAAATCCTTAGCTGACAAATGTGCTGTGTATGAGTGGCTGAAATATAAATACTGACACATATCTTGAAAAATGGCAGAGAATCAAGTCCCTGAGGACACAATGACAAAAAGCAGAATAATTAGGTGGCAGGGAGGAGTCTGCCAACAAAAAGCAAGTTTCAGTACTTGGCTGCATAGTTATCTGCGGGTACTCGCACAAACACTTCATTTGTAGCATATATGCCACCACTGTGTTGATGATGGAATACTGAACATCATAGGTGCTAAATAGAAAACTGAACGTATAGTCAAGCTTCATTCTGGGGTTTTCCTTTATTTTAGAGCTATTAAAGGAGGAGCAACCAGAAAGGTCCAGAATACAAAAACAATATGTTTCTATTGTCCTAAAAAGCCCCTACATAACTGGAAAAATGATTGCCAGCAGACCATATCTAACCCAAGTGCAGCTGCCATTGTGATTGCTGTATCTGCAGAGAGGACTCGTATTTCAGCTGAGACAGTAGAGTTGGCATTGCTCTTCCAATAAACTCAGATCTGAATAAAGTTTTAAAATGTGTTTCAAGGAAGACAAGAACAAAGCACTACACTTCAGGCCAGGATGTCAGCTGCTCAAATGTAAAATGGGTAATGGCTAGCCCTCTAGGAGTGAATATACTAGGAAAAAAGAATGCTTCATCCTGATATGTCTGTGTGGGGCTGATCTCAGCAAGACACACCAAGTAATTATAACTCCATTATAGTTAACGAGAACAGAACCTAGACTGGCCAGAAAAGCAAGAGTTATGTGCAGAGCTTGGAAAAACCTGTTTTATTTTAGTCAGAAAAACTGGGAAATATGTAAAATCTCACTGCAAAGAGGAAGGGATGAAACTCGCCTCCATGACCATGGTGGGAGAACAAGGAACAACATGGATCGCTCATGAGGTTGCATGGGAAGGAGCAGTGTCTCTGCCACTGGGAAGTGTGCACAAATACCTGTCAGCAGTGGATTAGTGAGAGATGCTTTGGACTCCTCAGGGTCCCTGTCAGCCCAGTTTCAATGGACATTTCTCTGCATATGGAAGGATACAAGAGCCAGATTGGAGTTTTGGTTTAGCAAGTTCAATTACACTGGCAGTGTCTCTGATGTCATCATTTTTTGTTTCCTCTTTGTCATAGTGAGAAGTGCTAAATGATTGTCTTAATCAGATTTGTTGCACACTCTGGGACTGTATTTAGCCAAAACTCCAAATAAGCAGTTACATTTGATAGTAATAATAAGTATATACTGACCTAGTAAGATTTAAGTGATAACAATATGTTAATTATTTAAACCAATTATGTCATTGGAATGGATACTTCTTTTTAACAATCTCTGCTAAATACAAAGTTCTGGGCCTGGAATTCAGTCCATACCCTAGCAATGAGCACAGAGACAGCTGAATCAGTCATGTCTGAGTGTACAGAGAAGAAAGAAAAGCGAAAACTTTTTCAAACCTGAAGGGCCTAACTTCACTCAATGCTACTGCAAGCCTCGACAGTCCTCTCCCACCTATACATCCCAATGAAATGAAAGTGAAATATAAGCATTTTTTTCTTCATTTACCTGCACAATGGTTTTGGAGCTGGCCCAGCTCCTGAGGGATTGCACTCCTGGAAGATGTAGTTACACAGCAGAGACTCAGCAGCTGGTTGGCAGGATGAACTCACCATTTTCAGTTCAGTCCAGGCAGTGTGCACAAGCAGCTCTTGGGTCTCCTCTGGGTCAGCATGGGAGGAGTTGAAGAAAACAAGAGCATTCTTTGCCAAGATAGCACTACACACCTCACCTCTGTATGTGCTGCAATAACCTGCATCACCCTTGTACAGGTTGCTGTTGAGGACAAGAGCATGAGGACACACACAGAGTAAGCTCACAGCTATAAAAAGCTACAGGCTTACAATGCCTGGGCTCTGTTTCTGAATAAAGTGGAACGTGTAAGGCTAACAGAGGGCAGAGGAGATAGTAGGTGGTTATAACCACTAAAACCAGCTAATATATTCCAAAAATGAAACTTCTGCAAAGTACCCCAGTGTGAGACCTGGGGAGCTCCAGGGATGAAAATCTGGATAAGTGTTGTTAACATTGTAAGTGAGCAAAACACTGAGCAATCACACACAGCCATGACCTAGAGTGGCCCCTCACCCTGCCCCTAATGAGAAAATATTTTATTTTCCCTGCAGTAGGTATCAGCTGTGCTGCTTCTGCAGCCCTGTGCTTCCTCAGGATTTTTTTGCCCTGCGGTCCAATAACAGTTTAATTTAGGATAGACTCAATCAGCAAGAGCCAGGTAAATCCAACCCAACATATGCCAATGAATTTTTCACAAGGTCAGACCAAGTTCCTGCCTGCCCCTCTTCAGCTCCTTCACCCCTCTAGATCCTGCCTCACTTCCACACATATTTAGGTGGGAGACAGCGAGGAGGAAGGCACATGCCTCTGCATTTTAATTCCTGGTTCTTCCCTCCTCCTCTCTTCACTGTATCTGCCACTTTGCAGACTCCTGCCACAACACATGGAGACAGAACTATGCAGGACCTTTAAAAAGCATGATAGCGTCAGCTCATTTGAGGGCCATTTATTTATCTTTCCTTTGGTTTTTACATAGAGAAGGAGATCCTTCCCTTCTTCCCCGTGGCCATCAAAAGGAAGGAGAAGGGCAAGGGCAATGTACAGGTCAGCTGTAGCTGTAGCTCCCGCAGTCACTCAACAGCAGCAATGTCTGCGAGTGAGGAGGTGCTCCCTGCCTAGGCAGCCTGCGGGATGCAGTGTCCTTGGTGTGGGAGGGAAATGTGGGACAACAAACTCCCTGTCTGTGGGAGATGGACAAATCAGGGGAGGGAGGAGGGCGGGGTGCAGCTGTCCCCATTGCTCATTAGGTCAGTGTAACTGGGGTCAGGGAGTTCAATTCACAACACGCCAAGCATTTGGAGCAGTCAACAGAGCTATTTGTATCTTTGCCTTTTATTTCTTTTCCCTGCCCAAATAATCACCCATTGTTAACTCTGGGTTTCTTGCTGTTTTTCCTTCAGAAAGCTGGAGGTACATGGACAAGGGATTACACAGTATGCTCACATTTCTGCTTTGCAGATGTATGCTTTGCAGATGACACTCCCTGGCCCTGTTTTAGCTGTTTTACTTAGGGTTCTATGTGAATTTTTTTTAAATTATATTTTTTTTTCTATTTTACATTGGCTGAAAAACACAGGAAGGCACCGATCTCTTGAGATATTACCAAAATGGCAGAGTTGCCATGACACCCTGCATCATCCCAAGTTTCACCGATATGCCTTTGTGTGACACAGGTGTTCCTCAGCATGCTGTACCAGTCTCACAGCCTGTCACATCATACTGGCACACAGTAAATTTCCCAAAAGCAATGCAGTGCCCCCAGGACCATGCTAGAACTGTTCTTGGCACAGAGGGGTCATGTTATTTACATTTTCCTGATGATGCCCATTGTGCTTAATCTGAAAGTTATGTCCTTCCTGTGCCTGAGAGGTAAAAGAAGGGGCAGGAGTGCATGGGGCTGCTGTGCTGCTGACTTCAGTGGGTTGCAGAAGCAGCCTAAGAATAGCCACCAGTGCTGATACTGTGTTTCCTTGCTTTTCTAAAATATGCATGGAGGTACAGACTGAGTTGTGATGGAGAAGCAGCAACCATGTCTTTCTTACCGTGCCATGTCACAGAAAGGGAATTTTGTGCAGCAAATGTTGAGAACGTCTGTGGGACAGAAAGGCTGAGCATTTGATCACTGTTCCCGTGCCTGTCCCACCTGCATAGAGCAGGTGTAAGGCAGAAGTCTGCCATCATCACTGGGGAGTAATTTAATCACTTACAGGCTTCCTAAATCAATCTAGCAAGTCCCTGTGATGGAGGTAATGGCCTTTGCAGGGATCCTGTGTCATCAAACTGGCAAAGCCACTTGCTCCAACCTTCTCAGGCCCTACTCTTTTCTCTGAGGGCCAGAAGCTCCCAGCAGACCTCCTAGGCTAACTCTCACATTTTCCTTCCAGACACATCTGCCAGTGCAGCATGTAGAAATACAGTGAAAAGAAAAATCTGGCTAAATTTTTCAGTGCTCCAAAGACTACTATGCAGAAGTGCATTTCTCAACACATATAAATGGCTTTATATGTGCCATTTATGTCTGCTTGCAAAAAATCTAAACTTCTCTTGCCATAACCTGGTCATCACCGAACCAAATACATCTACATGTACTGATTGTGTACAGGCAGGAGTTTAACTTGCAGTTAAGCTTTGCATGTTAGTTTATAAGGTCAATTGAAGGTGTGGATCTGTAACTGTGAACAGAACTTACTCCAGAATGTTCTGCTCACTACTGTATTTCAAACATCCTTACTGCTGTGTGATCCACTGTTGGTTGGGTACAAAATCATCCTTATGTACTCTGCCTCCATAAAGGAGTTCAGTTTTCCCTTCAGGTGAACCTTATCTGCGTGACTGGCATCCAGAAATCCTCTCCCTTCACTTAAGCTGAGTTAAGCAAATCCCCTTGGCACATAATTCTTCTCCCTGGTCCAGAAAAAACCTTCACAAAGTTACAGAAAGTCATTCTTACCTCCACTCTGTTGAGAGGCAGCAGATCCAGGAATTGTGATGAACCGGAAGAAATAAGAAATGGAAAATATATCAGTGACACTTCATTGCTCCATCTGAGATGTGTAAGTTAAGATTTCTATGCTAGGAAATTTGTCTGAAAACAGTAAGCTGTATTTTTTTGTACCTTCTAGTGGGGAATAAATGTTGGGCAACACTGGACACACTAAAGCTAGAAGGAATGAGAAGGAGGAAGTGCATTGTTAACTGCAGTGCTGGCTGAGGTAGACTGTTGCACTCTAAACCCACATTTTTTACCCTGATGTTTTGGGTCTTACATAACCAGCAGGTAGCATCCTCTGCTTAAACCACCCACATACCCACTACTTCAGGCAGCAGCTGCAACAGCTGGGAGAAACCAGGGCTGGAGATGCAGCACTGGCACACAGCAGTGCTCCTGACTTGCCAGTGCCATGGGGACCTGGGGTATGCCAGCACAGGAGGAGGTATTGAGCCTAGCCAAGGACCAGGACATCTCTGCCCTGGGCCCCTTGTGAGATGGGACAAAGCTGAAGCAGACTCCTGCTCAGGCTTAGGGGTCTGTTTCCCTCCTGCTGAAGACACACAGTCTGGAGGGGAGCAGTGCAACTTCTCCCACCAGCCCAAAGCACTTGTCGTCCCCACTGCCTTTGTAGCTCTGCTTTGTGGGACAGAGACTTGCCTGGGCTAAAAGCAGAAGTGAGGTTGTGAAATACAGCACAAAGTGCTGAGTCTCTTATGAGGCAGAACTTGCTGTTAGGTTTCAATGTCCAATATAAGAAAGGGCATGGTTATTTTCTCAAGAAAGCAGAAGCTAAGGCACAGAGAGAGGAACAGGTGCTTGCCTGGTTAAATGCAGGACCAGGGCTGTCATCCTGTGTCCCAAGGGATTCCTCTTTCCTCTAACTAAACCTCCCTGCCTGTCCACAGAGGAGAGGCACAAGATGCCACCTTTCTCTCTGTGTGCCAAATGCTGTAAGCTAGCTCTGGCTGTTGGTATTTCTCCCCTTTGAAACATACTTTTCACATTTAGGAGATGTCTTTGAGAGCAGAGATTACTCCAGGCATGGTGGGATATTACTCTGACAGCAAACTCCCTGCTTTCTGCATGTAACTCCCTGTGAAGCTAAACTGTTCAAAGCTATTTTCACTTTGCTGTTAGGTGATACCAATGCTGGGTCATGGCCACAACTTCCTTCACATGGATGAATTTACCAAGTGCACTTCTGGGACACAAAGTACAAGACAGCATCAAACATTCAGGACATGACAGCTGTGGCAGTCTCCAAAGTGTAAGAATATATGAGGAAATAGCCTAGTGAGGGATGCACTTGTACTCAGCTTTAAGCCCCTGCATGCCATCAGCTCTCCAAGGCTTTTCTTCTTCCTCCAGAGGACTTCACACCCCTTAACTCTCCCACAGCGGGATAGCTAAGACTGTGCTTTCCATGGTAAAAAATTAATGACACTTTCTTTCCCTGCCTACCTGAAATACTGATAGTTGCTGCTGCTTTAGCGGCTCCAAAAGTTTTGCTGTGTTTGTTCGTGGCAAGGCAAGTGAACAGGCCAGGTCGGGTAACATACACCTGCAGTCTGGAATCAACCACTCTGTCCGTCACACTTTCTGCTATAGACCCTGAAGAAACCTAAAAGGGTGGAAACATCAGTGCAGTGATATTTCAAAAAAAAGGGCGAACAAGCAAACTAAAGAAAAATCTAAGAGACACAGGTCCAAGCCTTTAAATTAGCAGAGAAAGATGTAGCAAGCATGTGAAAGTGGCAGAGAGCTAAAGCTGCTGCTGGGGTTACTTTGGTGCTTTCACACCACTTGACTTCACAGACAAAAGTAAATGTTACATATCTCTCCTATTTCCCACTTCAACAATATTTTTGCAATTTATCTTTCAGTTTCAGAGGACTGTGGTCACAATTTTGCACTTATAATTCATCTGGCTAATTACTCCAGAACTTCTTGTAGTAGATTGTCTCTTCATGCCTTAGCAAGGAAAGGCACAAGGTGACTTTGTGGACATTCATGATACAGAGGAAGAAAAGAAAATAGTTGGAAGTTATTGATTCCTGATTAATATAACCATTGCCTCGCTTTCAAAGCAGTCATGAGCAAAGAAGGCACTCTGGCTTCAATACTTCAACAAATACCTGGTAGATTTTCTTATCTGACAACTGGAAATATGGAAGAGGCTGCAGCTGTGGTGATTTTGGCCAGTTCTTTGCCCAGATCATAAATTCCCAGGTAAACGAGTTTGGAGCCTGCTGATTTTGGCCAGTTGGGCTTGATTTCCTGCTCATATGGAACTCATTAAAGTAGGAAGGCATGGTACATCAAGACTCTACCTTGCAAGGGAAGTAGGAAGGAGCAGCATTGCCAGCTTTAATCTTCATACTGATAGGAAGCATCAAATGTAATTTAAGTGAGATGTGGCTGACTGTGTATCCCACAAGTGTGACTAAGAGCAGTGAGAATTGTCTCTCAATTCATCCAAACAAAGCACTCTACCTATGCATCTAACTGAGAAAACAGAGAGATCAATCTGACCTCCCAGGAGGTTACTAGAAATGTGCTTGCAATGAGATCTTTCAACAAGATGAAATATCCATATGTATTAATGGCAATAATTGAAGAAGCAAGATGGAGCACATCAGTGTTTATCGCATCTTTTGTAAGCAGACTGGATTCTCTCTGAAAAAAAAATGTTCAAAAGAATACATTCATTTTGCTTCACTTGAGCTCAGCTTGGAGTTGTGGTGAAAGAACATGCCTGGCAAGAAATCACTAACCAGACCAGAACAGTTTGTAAGTATTGTACCAGGTATGCCAGTCACTGTGCTAATACAGGGACCAGCGGTACTTTTTGCCTTATACCATGAAGGCAGTTCAAGTGGATGGAAGCTCAGGGGATATTTTTTCCACAATTTTCTCTTTCATTATGGTGCTGGTCAGATTTAGTTTTAGAATCTTTTCTCTCCAGAAACAATTTGGCACTAAAATAGTGTAGGGACCTTCCCAGTAGAAATGGGGAATTTCTTACAGGCTGCCCCTGCCTCCCTGCATCTGCCTAGGATATGTGGCTGCTTGCCCTGAGCAGCATTTGTTGATCCAGTCTTTCTTGGTCCTCAGCCCTTGAGTGTACTACATCTAGCAGCACTGGACTGTGTCTGGTAAGCACAGAAAACTGGTGTTTTTCCTTATGGTTTGGGACATAGGAGGGAGCGGTTGCTCAGGTAACTGCAAGCAGTACAAGCACTATGCACCATGTGCCACGGAAAATCATAGGTGAATGTGTCAGGAGCATAGGACTTCCAGCTGTTGTTTTCTCTACTGGGAACTTCAAGACATCCTTTTTGTGTTAATTGTTTCCCTTCTCTATTCAAATACATTTCCTAAGATTTTGTTCCCAGCAGGTTTCTTTTCAGCCTGTAGTACACCCTCTCAACCATCACCAATGCAGAGACCTCTTCACATCTTCACACCTGGTTCATTTATTCTCTGTGGTATGGAAAACTACATTATAAGATCCATGATGCCCTGTGGTGCATCTCAGTAAGATAATTACTTGTGTTTCTATTTAGGTAGTCAAGGCAGCTGCTGCACAGAGTAGTTTACATCCTTCTCTTCAAGGACAGCTCAATAAATTCAGTAGAATCCCATTCTTTAAGCCTCACTACAATTATAGGCTTGTGTTCAGAGACCATAATGCCACAGGCATGCTGCATCTTCTGATGACCCACCATTGTTGTGAAGCAGCCCTCAAATGCACCATCACCACTCCAACCACTTCCTGCTGACTTTCCCAGAAACAGATGCTCATATTTAAAATGAGGCAATCTGGACCACTACTCTCCTGGGACTAGGCTATGCTTTGCAGAGCAGGGATGGGACAAAGCAGATATGACCAGCCAGGCAGTGGCCACAGACAGAGGCTGAACATCATGTCACACACAGCTCTCTGCGGAACCCACATACAGGGTGCTTGGCAGAGCACAGGTCTGTTCTCTGGAAATACTCTGCCCCTGTCGGGTGCCCCTGACCCCTGTAAAAGGTTTCATACCCAATGGGAAAGAAGTCTTAAATAAACACTTACAGTTGCCTCAAACTAATTACTATCAGAAACTACTGAAGATTCACAGTCTCTGCAGAGGCTGATCTGATCCCTTTGCTATTCTCCCTACTAGCCTTGAGGGAATATTAGTCCTAATCAGACTGAAGGACACCATAAGATTTACAGGAGGTAAGGAAAGCAAGAAAGCCTGCTTAATAGTCATGGGGCCTCAAAAACATATTTTAATAAATGGAAAGAGGGGATACAGACCAGTTGAAGTAAGGAAGTTGAACAAGAGGATCTACTGGTCCTATTGGACAAGCAAGTCCACAGGAATGGCCATGACCAGCCTGTGATCAGGAGGACTTGGGATTGACAAGGGGTCAGTGAGAAAGAGCAGATCCAAATAGCCAGTCTGCACTCTTAGGACACTCCACCTGCCTTCACAGAACCACACCCTGGGGCTCACATCCTTAAAAAAGGTGTTGAAAGACCACAGAGAGTATAAAACATGTTCATCATAACCATATGAAGACTAGAGGAAACCCATGACAGGCTGAGGCTGCAGACTTGCTGCGATTGTGGTGCACTACACACTTCCATGGAAACAGTATGCACTTCCACGGAAACACTACGCACTTCCACGGATGCACTACTGGGTGTGAAGCAGCTCTTCAGTTCAGCTGAAGTAAAGACATTGCAATGACCCACACACAGGCAGGAAACCCATAAAAATTCAAAGCAAGCACCTACTTTAAATGGTCAGGACCATTGGACCACAAAACAATTTCCTGTGATATGCAGTGGATTTGCATCTCTTGGTGCCTGCCACTTTTCGTGAGGTCGTGCTTCTAACCAGGAACAAATTAGTAACATAGTTCATTGCATCACCTAGGACAGTCTAGAACATTTCAGACCTATTCTCTTCTGCAAACATAGGTATTCTACCTCAAGACAGTTGGCCCTATCTAACTCCTTGGTTTGTGTTACTTTGCCAAATAAGCAATTTTGTTTTATTTTTCAAACTACAGTAGAAGAAAGGAAAGGGAAGATAACTGCAGAAATATTTAAACCCACAATAGTCTTAGAAACCCTGGCTTGGAGGAAGGTTGAACAGGGTCTAAAGTACCCTTCAGCTTGATCTTTCCAGATCTTAATAAATTAACTCATACAACACCCTGAAGAAGGGGGATAGTGTTTTTCAGAGGAAGCTACAGCAGAGAGGTGAGGTGGACTTAGCCAGATGGTTCAACAAGTTGCTGAATAAGGCATGAATAGAAATCACTGGTGCTGGATCCCAGCCCTGCATTTTAGTCCCTGGGCTTTGCTTCCGGATGCTAGCAGTCCTCCAGGACCAAAGCATGAGAAAGAGGCACTTACAGCTTTCCCATTTTCCAGCCAGGTGACAGTAGGGACTGGAAGTCCGGTCGCCATGCACCGCAAGGTCACCACAGACCCAAAGGTGATATTTTGGGAATCGGGAGCCTTCAGGATTCTGGCAAACACTGCAAGAGAAGACCAAGGTGCTTAATTGAATGGTAAAGTAAAGCTGAGGCTGGTGCTGGCATGGTGGTGCTTCCTCCTGAGCATGTCTTTATAAAAGCCAAAACTCCATCAATAAGAGAAACATAACACAGACTTCCCAGTGAGTGACTGTTTTGGCCGAGGGACACGGAGAAGAAAGAAAGGGATCAGCATGGTTACGTTCTGCATCTCATAGACCAAAATTTTACGTCTGGAAATTTCTACATTAATTTGATGACTTAGAGGAGATAATGTGCAAGAAAACCAAGGGCAAACTCCTCAGAAGCATGCAGATGGAACAGCTTACAGCAAATACTCAAGAAGTTCCATGCTGCCCTGCGAAGGATGACCTCCTGTGAAACTTATTCAAAACCATCAAGGAGGACCCCAGTGTGGACACCTACTATGAAAGTTAAGAGTCAGATAAAGTCCTAAGCATGATCCCAGTGATTAGGACTTGCCACTGAGTGCCACAAACAGCAACATTTTCCATGCCACAACAAGCTGCCCTGAGGGGAGAGAGGCTAACATCACGTTAAGAGGAAATGGCTGGCAACAATCTAAGGAAGATGAGATTATGATGGGAAAGTAGATTTTTAAAGTAACTTCTCATTTCTACTGCTGTTGCTTCTTTTGTGACACTATGGTTACTGGGCAGTTTGAAGATAAGCACTCCCCTGACTCCAAGAATTTGGTTTGGTTTGGTTTTCTTTGGTTGGACCGAAACAATACCTGAAGTATTTTTGCTGAAAACCTACCTCAATCCAGAAACACAATTCTGATGGTCTTCACAAGCTGCTGTACTTGGACCACATAGAGGAAAGCAGAGAAGAGATATTTCCCACCTGGAACATTTGAGTTTTGATCCAAAATTTTTAATGGAGATGCCAGAATGTCTGTACAGAAACAGGCTGAATAGATCTACCATTTCTTACTCCAATTTCTCATGCCTAGTGAACAACACCTGGACTGCACAGCAATGACTAAAAGTCTCCATCAGAAACTTTAGTAAGAAGGGGAGCTACTCTTGGAGTTGTCAGACAAGCCTGATCTCATTTGCCACTTTTTCTATCTGTATGTTATCAACATATCTAGTGTCACAGTCTTCTGTGACTCTGTTTGCCCTGTGCAGAAACAGAACATCTGACCCCACTATTTTGGATGGGAAGACTTTAAAAAATTTCAGTCTTAATGAAAAAAGTATGTTTTCCACATAGTTCTTCCACCTAGTTCTCACCTGGGATGGCACTTACATTTGTTTTAACAAAGGGCCTAAAACCAGTTTTTGCTCATGCATAGGTAATACTAGGAGTTCATTTCAGCATGGAAACCTTTTTGTCTTAGAAGCACAGTCATTCAGTAGACTCCTGGGCAGGGGTTTTCAGGAAGATTAAATTTAATGTCACTGGAGTAAAAATTATGAGAGGGTACACATTATAATGCTTGTTAATTCTTCTGTGTGTTCCAAGCAGTGTCACTGTCAGTGCTCAGTTCCACTTGCTTGAAGTCAAAGCAGAGCAGCACCAGGCTTCTGCACTACCTCTACGCCTCAGCAACACAAGCTCCATCACTAATGAGTAAAGCTGCAGTTCCTGGTCAGGGACTTTTCTGATGAACAATAAGTAAAATGTAACCTTTGCCTGAAGTTTCTCTTCAGGCCATTAGCACCAAATGGTTATGAATTCGGACCAAAGTGTTGTGGGCCAAGCTCATAATTACTTTTATACTTCATTTGGAGAAATACTAAACTTTTGGACCTGTCCCCTGGCAGCAAATACATTCTCATTGCTCCTGCTGAAGCCAGCACATTAGCTTCTGGAGTCGGAATGTGGGCCTTAGTGCTTTTCTCATGCTGCTCAGTGTCCTGCTGGGACCCTGCCCACCTGATAGCTCTGCTGCTCAGATCCTGGCAGCTTAGTCAATTCCAAAGTGACAAATTACCAGCACCCAGTCAACTGATGCTGGATGCTAGCACATATGCCCTCCTCTGTGCTAGCTGCTCTCCCAAAATCTTCTAGAATCCCTCAGCCAGGGATAAAAAAGGTACACTTTGAAAATGGCAATGCCACAAGCTGTGTGCAAAACCACAGTGAGTGCTGTGGCTGGTCTAGCTCATGCATGGCATGATACCTATGCAGAGGCCAGAAAGCTGCATCCCACTTCCCGAGGTCCTCCTACTAGCACTGATCACAGCACTTGCTTTAATAGCCTAGCACGCTGCTTGTGTGAGAATTGCCAGGACAGAGAAGGAAAAGGACCAGACCATTCAATCTCAAAACACCAAATATAGGGATAAAAAATCCAGCAGTAGTTGCTAACATGCTCATGTTTCTTGTGGCAAGTAGTGCATAGAGGGATGGCTAAATAAAATTTGGCCTATAAGGAAATAAGGTTATTTCCAAAGTGTGAAAGAACTGAAGCTTCTGCTACCCCCAGTGTCACTGTGTTTACTTTCAGGACCTTCAAAATTGAAGTTACAGGTTTAATTCCTCAATGTTTCAAGAACTTACATTTGCATATTTTTAAAAAATATTTACTTAAAGTTTAGTTATTTAACTCAATTACTTAGCTGTAGATACCATCATTGCAATAAGCTGGTGAGAGAGGTTATATTATTCTATTTTTTTAATGAGAAACTGGGACAAAGGCTGGACGCCCCAGGTCCCAACAGGCTTTGGAGTGTGGCTCTTTGGCATGTCCAGGGGCACATTTTCCAAAGGGCTTTAAATCACTATAGGAAACAGCATTAAAAATAATAGCATCAGCTATTTCTCACCCACATCTTACATCGCTGGATGATCAACACGCTGCCATAGCTGTCTGACCTGGCTGCTGTGGGAAAGCCAGGACATGTTGTGTAAGAGCAACCAGTGTCATCTTCCACCACCATAAAGAAGGGCAAGACCTGGATGAGCTCAGGGTGCATTTTGGCAAGCAAATCTGCCCTGTAGCTAAATGGCAGAACCCAGGTCTCAAAACCCATTCCACCCCCCCACCAGACACACTGAATTACACAAAGAAAAAAGAGGCAAAGGCAAGGAAATAGCAAAAGTGATGGTGCAGCTGCTGGGAGGAGAGGAGTGAAAGGCAAGAAGAGGAAAGTTAAGGAAATAGCAATAAATATTTTTAAAATTGGCATTATTTGGTGGGCTCAGAATACTATTTTGTTCTCTTTTTTTTATTGGAGTGAAAATTCCTAACAATCAGGGGATTTTTAATACCTCCATTACTTGTCATCGTTTTCCAATTCCTCCTGAATGTTGATTTTGTCAGGACCTTTGCCTGTTAAGCTACATTGCCACAAGGTTAGCAACATTCACATCAAGACCCCCAGGCTCTCAACAGTAGATTTACATGAAGAAATGCCAGAAAGCAGTTAAGGAGGGCAGACGAGGAGGGCTTCGTTGATTTATTTATTTATATAATCTGAAAATTAAATAGAGGAGTTGTAAATGAAAATCAGACAGCTAAAAGCCAAGCCAGCATGTCAAATTTCACTCCCAAGCCCCTTAATAAATGTACTTTCTTTCACAGCTCTGGTAAATTACGTGCTGTGCACTTCAGGGCTTGCTAGGAGTTATCTGTACCGTGGCCAGCTGCTCTTGTTTCTGAGAATTGCATAACATCATCCAGTCCAAACAGTAGAGCTTTAATTCAAAAATTTTTACATTTTATAAAGATTAAAGTAGCACTCCCTCCCCCTGGCACCCCTTTTCCCTGCCCTCACTTTGAATGGCTAACTCTTTTCAGGTGACTTTATTTTCTCATTGCCTTTGATTGAGCTATGTTTCATTTCCCAGGTTTGGGGCCTGATCCTGCAATCCTAGCAAATGCCCTCTTCTGTCTGAGCAAGGTCTGTTTTTTTGTTAAATCAGGTTGAATTGGGTCGGTCACAGCCAGACAGCAGCCTAGGTGGCCTGGGGCCATGCTGCTGCTTTTTGGAAAGGAAAAAAGGATGCTCAAAGCACCAGGGCCAGTCAAGCACTTGTTTTGGGGTGGGGGGTAGGTTGTTTTTCATCCAAAGACTACAGTAGCTTTGGTGCACCCCAGCCTTCAGAAAACATGAGCAGCACTTGCCTATGTATATGAGCAAACCCAGACTGTCAATATCTATGTGTGTTCACGTACAAAAATTTGTTGCTAGTCCTGGCACATTGTAAAGCATCCTTGATAGTCCAAACCAAGACAAGGCCACCAAGAGCTAAACTCATGTTGGCAACCACCTGGCAACACTGTGTGCACACTCCCTTCCCACCACAACCTGAGCATGTCCTGACATGTGAGCCACAACCAATTTGTCCATACTGCCAGATCTGATCGCTCCACCTGCTCTATTTTCCCTAACTTTTTTGTTTATATCATGAAAAAAAAGCCTTTTGGGTGACTGCAACCAGGTCTCATGCTTTCTTTTTTCCAGCTAAGCAGCAAAACACAGTGGATAAGGCAAATTCTCTGCAGAAAACATTTTCCTCTGTTGAGATCCAATGTGTCTACATTGCTGCAGGAATAAGATATATATTGTCTTGGAGACTTTCCTGATATAAATACCCTGGCAAAGACTTTGCACTGTGCAAAATTCATGTGCAAGCAGTTTTTTGTTTGTGTTTGCCAGTGTTCCTGTAGCTCTTTGATACCTGAAGCATGAGAGATCAAAATTACTTCTTCTCTTCAGAGGTGTTCTGTGGGGGGAACTTTGCTTACCAATCCGTGAAAAATCATTTATGCTTGCCACCTATATGCTCTGAAGAACAATGAGCTTGTGCCCCTGTGATTGCACTTTTCTGCCAATGAGAAGTCTGGTTGTCTAAATCTCCATTCAGATTCATTCATCTCATACTTATGTACATTTCCTGACAACTCTAAACTTGTCACAGAGCGGTAATAAGCACAGAGGCTACCATTTCCTTCCCATTGGTGAGAGATGAGGGAAGGTCTGATAAATACATTTTTAAGCACATAGAAAGCCAGGGCATTTATGTTTTATGATATGAATTAACCCGTGTAAAATCCAAAAAATCCTTGAAATACAATAGGCCACACACCATGCTTGTGGATCAGAGGTCACAGAGACAGCCATGCCAAGCTGTGCAGCAGCTAATCACATTCCAAGAGCCAGGGCTGAACAAACAAGGCACAGTCTCTGCAGCTGACATGACAGTACCAAATCCCAGCTTGGAGAACAAAGAAATTCTTTAGTAAGGACAGTCGACAACTCCTCTCGCAGCAGCAGCAGCAGGCTCTGCACATGGCTTACCACTTCCAAAACTGATGGGTTAATAATTAAATCACAAGATAAATAGGAGGTTAGTTTCACTTTAATCACCAAGTATTTCTTACCAAAATGGCAACATTTATCTTTTTTGCAAGCCTACCAAGTAAACAAAAAGAGGTGCAAAATGCTTCAGGCAAAGCTGATATGAGCGAGACACTTTCAGTTGTCTCTATCAAATTGCTCACCTATTTTTATTTAATCCGTGTCCTAATATGCTTATTGCTAGAGAATCATAAGTATTCAAGTTACCAAAAGACAAAAAAAGTACAAATGCAGCAGCAAATGCACACCACCACTGTATTGTTTCTCAAGGAACAATGCTATTAGGTGTGGGCCCCAAGAAAAGCAAGTTGAGGGAAGACTGTAAGTAAGCAATACTTCATCATTGACCTGCCCCTCACTCTGTTATCATGCTAACCTGGGAGGATAACCCTCCAATGCATCTGAAATACTTGCATTTTGTATGAAAATCTCAAAATCTCCAAGCTCTTCTGACCTGATACATGATTTTTTTAGCCTGAGGCTTGTAGTAGTCCTTAATACATTAAGCAGCATTGCACAGCAATACACAGACACTCAATGTAGAACCTTAAGCTGTGAGAGGCACAGCAGGAACAATTTAAGATCCGTGTAGAAATGAGACAGAGGAAGCATAACACCTCCATCCTGAGGCATATTCCTTCAGATTCAAAGCTCTAATGTCTAATATCAAAGCAAGTTTTTCTTAGCAAGGCAATAACTTTTCAACGTAACTTTATTCTAGGGTGAACCCCCAGATTTAAGGATGGTAGGATAATATGCATCAGCAGAAGTCCTCATATAATGTTAATCACAACAGCCACTAACTTCTCAGCTGTGAAAGATTTACATAGCATGTAGATGTCCCTGGAATCCTAAAAGGAGACACTGCAAATATGCAAAGATGTAATAACCAGCAGTAAAATGTAAATAGATAGCTTATATCCTGTGTAACTATATAACTGTTCTGTACAAGTGTTCATCTCTATATACAGAACAAACACCAGATTCAAGGACAAGTGAGGATAGGACGTTCAAATTACTTCCCAAGGAAATGAATAAGGAAATTCTCCTCATGTCGATATTGGTCTTATATATGTGTTTGATTTCTTTGAAAGAAAAACCCTTTTAAGCCTCTCCATATCTCTTCTTCAGGACACAGACATAGCATGTGCCATTTAACTCTGCCATAACCTGTTACTGCTTGTGAAATTGGAAAGGAAGTTCCAAGCCTCCTGAGTCAAGGAGCAATTCTTTTGTCTATTCCATTTGTGATCACAACCCATCATGACTGCTGCCAAGGCTACCAATCTGTCTGCACATACTGAGATCTCCACAGCTATACACAACTTTTTCTCCCTCTCCCACTCTCAGGAATTGAGCAGGCCATTATGGGAATCACTGAGATACCCAAAAATGAGATAAGCCCTGCAGCATCCTCATATCCTCTCTCCACTAGTGGGTAGCAGCAGTGCCAGAAGTTTAATTGCATGCCATATGAAAAGTACTTCCATTAATCTACTTTAAACTGCTGCTAGCAGTAGCTGCTGGGATGTTTCTTGGTTTGGGTGATAGCAAGTAGCCTGTTCCCTGCTCACTTTATCCATCATGCATGCTTGATTTTCAATGCTGAAAACTCAGCTAGTCACTCCTACCTCAGAGATCCATCTTTGTTCCAAATTCTCAACTCCCAGCTGGACATGCCATTTTTGTGAGGGGCTAACTGGGGCTGCAGTCACTTCAGGATACTTGTCTGTTTACTCTGGTCCGCTTTATCTGATAGCTTTGGATATTTTCTATCCTGTACTCCCTTTGTTGCTTTTTGGGAAGCACATGCTTCCTGGCCAGCCAACAGTTTAAAACCCAGAAGAATTTTAACTGCCATATCTTTCTTTTTTTCTGAAAACCACAATTCATGCAATGATGTGAGAAGTTCATATACTTTTCAATGGCCTTTCCAAACACTTTGTTAGAGGAAAGAGGTTTTTGCAAAAGGAAATAGCAGACTCAAATGCTCCTTCAAGAAGAATTGTGTGCATATCCCTTGTCAGAAGCCTCCTGCTCCCAGAGCATTGCAGCTCCTCAGTGCAGGGGGTCACCCTGTGACAATTACTCAAAGACAGCATACACCTCACACTAGTATAGCAGCAGAGCCAAATTTGGGAGTAAATTAAACAGCTCACACTTATTTGTTCTTTTGCTGAAAGTCTGGGGCTGTTTTCCTTTTCCTGCAGCTTGCCCTATTACCCTGGAATTAGGGATACAGTTGTTTTTTCAGCATCTGAGATCCTTGGGATGACCATAGTGAATGCTGTAGATAGAAGGAGATTTAATGAGATATTCAGGGCATTTAGTTATACCCATGCCACCCCACTGAAACTAGTCAAATACTTTGGTGTAATTACAGGCAAGGTTGTCTTTCACTGTAATACTGCCTCCCCCAAAACCCTTTGCAATTTTTAACAGCAGTGTTCACCACTTACTGTCATTGGACACAGCCTGCAGGTAAATACACCTGCATCAATGAAGACAGAGAAGGCATCCTTCCCCAGAGTTTCTCCCTCTGCTCATGGTAGAGCCAAAGATTTGTCCTCAGTGTTGGTATAAGAATTTCCATGACAAAATTTCATCCAATATTTAAATGAAGATTTACAAACTTCCTTGCCAGACCGTTGTTTGGCAATTCACCTCACCCAAAACATCCTACCTCAAAAGATGGCATTAGATAAAAATTCTGATTTCATCTAGATGTCTAATCTGTGGGAAATGCAGTAAGAGTCAGGGTAGCAGTGCTGACTGGCTGCTTTGGTGGTCTCTTGGTATCTCCCTTTTCTACAAAATCTATGCCAAGTACAAATGAGTTGGCACAAAACTGTAAAAATATTCTGGATGGCACATCAGTAGTCAGCTTTCATTTGAAGTAGAGATCATCTCTGAAATTGGGCCATCCAAATTGATACCTGCACTAAATACATACTTTCATTCTAGTTACTTGAATTTTGGTGTGACTTTCTAGTCTGTTGATTTATATATGATGCAAATTTGTCCCAAGACAACATAAGTGGTCCTAAGAACAGCTGATGGAAGCTAGTGATTTGCACTTTATGGGGATAGTCAGTTTATCCCAATGGCATTACTTTCTATTGTCAGCTATCTGTTGTCTACTCATTACCCCAAGACCTAGACAAAATTATTTTTAAAAAATCAAAAGTCTAGACCAAATCTGGCAGATCATTCCTTCTAAAGGAATGATTCTCCAAGGAAAACCTTCCTATTTTTAGGCTAAGACAGTTCTCAGAAGTGGCTTATAGGGTAACATTTTTGTGGCCTGTGGCAGGGTATTATTTTAGTAGCTAGCAAGCAGTAACAAACTCCAGATAGGAAATGACTTCTACCTACCACGGTTGGAAAGGAAAAATGAAACAAAATCTAAATCAGGGGAGTGTAGGGAGCATTGCTTCTACCCTTGTTTTGATTTAATTGCTTTGTGTGCTATCACATAATAGCACAGGATGAAATGGAGCAGCAACATTTCAGCAGGAGGATGCATAAAACTGCCTGGATAAAGAAAGGATCAGTAGCCCCCAACTGATCCCATTCTGACTATTGAAAACTGCAGAGAAGATATTATACAAAATCATCACTAAATCCATGAGAAATCTAGTTAGTTTCTTTTAAAACATACTGGATCTTCCAGCACTTGCCCGGGCTAATTTGTTTGTTTGTTTCCTTACAGATTTATGATTGCTAATTTCTAGACATGTCTCTATAGAGTGACAGCTTCAAAATTAAACCTTATCACGCCTCTCTCACGTGGGCTGAAGTTCAAGTTCAGTTTCATGCAAATCACAAGATGGAGATGCATCTAACTCAGTACACAACTAATAGGACCGTCCACATACTCCTTCCTTTCACATTATAGTCCATGTATTTATTGCTTTTTTCTTTCTTTTTCAATATTAAAAATCCATCACTGGGAAACCTGGGATTTCAGAGGTTTCACTAGCTAAGTACAATACCTAAAAAGGCACAACAGGAAGGTTGCTTTTCATGCTCAGGTGAAAAAAACCTTTTGCACACAAAGTCCCAGTAGATTATTCACCTTCTGCTTTGCTGCATCAGAAGACTGACACACGCATTCTTCTGTTGGATTGGAAGTACACCCCTCAGAAGAACATTTAGCCTTCAGTCGTGTTAGTGCCTAATCCACTACAATCTTCTGTACATTTCAATGATAATAACTCCATTATTTTCCATAGCTGAAGCTAAAAAAAACACTAAGGCTAAAACATATAGCTCATGGCTTTATGTCTCATTTTTAAATAGTTATTACTTCTAAACTGTAAAAAATTTGCGATCGATTTTTCAATTTCTTTTGTGATTTTTTAGTTTGAATAATGAAGAAGGATATATAAGGCAGGAGCTTATTCTGCTAATTCACAGAGTGGCACTTCCCTTTCCCCAAGGAGAAAAGGAAACATTCTCCAAAACAGACCAAAAAACTGAGCCCAGGTCAGGCAATAAAACTCGTAAATCATCACAAAATTTACTGGTTTATAGTTGTTCTTCAATAGACACTTCTTATTTTATGCAGGAATTACGTATACTTTGAATACTGGTTGTAAGCACAACATATGAAAAAGATAGAAAGAGATTAAAGAAAAACCATCCAATAGAATTCATTCCTTACATTAAGAAAAAAAATACCAGGCACCTTCTCTCTGTGTCTGAGTGACAAGCATACTCATAACTGGAATGTTCCCGTCCTTCTCACCAGACAAGAGTTCATGGCTTTAAATATATTCTTTTAATAACATACAATTCATACATAATGGATATGGAGAACATCGTATTTATACACATCAAACTCTGGGGACTGCAAAGGGTGTTCAGTTTAAGGCAGCAGGCCCAGAAGCTGAACCTGAGGAGCTTTTGTGAAACTGGTCCTATTAATGGACTGGACTGATGTTACTGCAAACACCAATGAAAAACAAATTTCCTCCTGTTCTACATCCATGTTACATAAACGACTGACCGATGCATGGAGGAAAAAACAAAGGTCTTGCAAAAACTATAGATTGCAAATAGACACGGTCCAAATAATACATTCTTAGCACAGCTTAAAGGCCTTTACGCTGCCCTGAATTTCACTGACCTCAATGGGAATTTCTGCAGTTGAGGACAACTCTCAACACTACTGAAGGCAGTAGGTGCTCTCCTATTTATTTCCAAAGGAACAGCCTTCAGGTAAAACTGGATTGACTATTTTACTCATCTCAACCAATATATTTTCAATTCTTCAGCCTTCAGACATCTGTGTGAACTACAAATCAGTCAAGCAAACAAATTCTTCTGTTCTACCATAGTCCTGAATCTAGCATTCATCCAGGAATCCTTCAGCCAGAGATTCATTTTGGGCATCAATACAGCAATCAACAGAAGATTTGTAGAAATCCTTTGTCCATGTACTATCTTATTGAGTATATAAATGCTCTTCTATGGTTAGCAGAAGTGTGTGTTATCAAAACTGATAAAGCAGTGAATAAGCAGCTAGTTAGCAAAATGCTTAAGATGGTAGAAAGTGAATACAAAACTGCAGGTCAGAAATGTGGCCTCTGGGAAATCAAAACCATGTTTCTTGGCAAACAACAAAGATTACAATATCGTTCCTTTATCTCAATACACGTTACCTTCTGTAGACATTTCTGGATGTACATAAGCAAGAGGAAGTCATCTCACATGCTAATTTTGACTGACCCAGCAAACTCATAGTTGCTTACTTGCTTTGCTTTGCAGAGTAGTGTGGAAAAGGTTTGTGTCTGCCTAATGCACTTTGCTTCATGCAAATACTTTCAGTCGTTTTTTTCATCATTTCAGTGGGTCATAACTAAAGGAACAAACCAGGGCAAAGACAACTCAATACAATCATACAGCTTCTCCAGATCTGTAAACCAGGACACTAGTGGGGAAGCACTTCGTAGTGGCTTCTCTCTCTCTTCCACTCTTTAATCCATCTCTCTTGCTCACTCCCTTTCCTTTCATCCTACTCCTGTATCCAAAACTCACTGCTGAGTGCTTCTGTAAGAGGTGAGGGATTAAGAAATTTCCATGCCAAATGCGCAATTTATAAATAAAACTTTGTTAGCTTTTGTAGACTCTCTGTCTTTCATCATTCCTTTCAATGAGAACCTATGACTTTGGGTGCTCCCTTTCCCTTAAGGGTGGAACAGCACATAGGAATAATGCTGGATCCATTAAAGTGGAAGCTCAAACAGAAATCAGGTTCCATCTGATCTAAATTTAACTAGGCATAAATATTTGCACTGCTCTTTGAATGAGCACTTGCCTTGGAATTAAATATTCATAGTTAATCAGCCATGCTTAGTCATTTTAATTTAATATTAAACCACACTGTGAAGGGTGGTGACTCCAGTAAATACTAGCACCAAGATTTAAGCAAAAATATTGTAGTATCATTAGAGAAGCAATAAACAACAATTTTCATAAGTTTTCTGAACACCGTGAATGCTGGACACTACTACTGGAGTGTAATTTTCCTGCTTTGAGTAATTTTATTATATTATTTATTTGGAGTTATTTTAAAATGGAGAAAGGGAGGCTTACTACAGGTAGTAATAAAAGAGGTGTGTGAAGGTGGTGCATGTGTGTGTGCATCTTCATGTGTTCACAGGCATGTGTATGCATATGTATGTATGCTCAATATCCATAAGAATCAAATGTGAGAGGAAGAGATTTGTATACACAGCAAGCTGCAGCCAGGAATAAATAATAGCTTTGATTATGGAAGCCAAAAACGTAAGCCAAACATGCATCAGTCTAGTTTGGGTGGCAGCCTGAAATTAGATATAGTATATAGGTGTTCTACCAGAGAAACCAAGATGAGCCTGGACAACAGCATTTCTTTGTTCATCCAACAGATGCAGGGAATATGAGGGGATAATTTGTGCTGGAGCACTGAGCTCCCATTGATTAATTAGGAATTAATCTTTCTCATTTTAAAAAGAGCACACACAGGCTCTCTTTTGCAAGTAGGATATTTGTGGATTATTTTGCCTTTCCTTGAATTAACAGGTCACAGCATAATTCTGGAGATAGGGACAAAACAAGATATCCACCTTAACAGCCTGGATTTTTGGTGCAATTCCAGCCTGCTTTTAGGTTCCTTAACTGGCTCTGGATTAACAGGCTCTGGATTTGAAGCAAGAAAATCCCAGTGCCTGAGATTCTGAGGCTTTTGTGTGCATGGCACCAAGTACTTGCCATTTACAGTTTAACCCTTGACAAGCCTTTGCCCATTGTCTCAATGACATGGGCCAAACTATATTCCAGGACCCAAGATGTTCACACCAAGATCCAGCTGTTTTAATTTTGCCTCATTGCTTTTATCTGGGAAGAATCACAGCTCTGAATCTAGATTAGGAATAGCTACTTTCCTGTTTTAAAACTATTTAAGGAATTTCTACCATACTTGAAGTCTGTATTTATAAATATTAAAAAGAGAGAAAAAAACCACTTGAAAAGTCAATGCATTTTTAGGGAAACAGCAGACCTACTGTAATTTGTAGTTGGAACTAATGTATCTGGTCCTGTTCCCAGAAGAGCGTCAGTGGTCCACTTAGAAATGACATTACACTATAAATAACCTCCAATAGTCCCAGGCCTTATGTAAGCTATAGCAACCTTTTGAAGCTTACTAGGCAAATGGGGACCCTTCTGCACTCTCTACAGTACAGAATCAGAAATAAAAATTAGTTCATCTACTGCAACATTCATTTCTTCACCCATTCTACAAAGCCTTGCACAACCCAAATTCTCTTATAGGATTCAGGAAGATAGAATACTTTGTTGCCTATGATAGGGTTCCCCTGCTGTTCAAAGCTCTCAGCACTCTGGAACTGGTGATGATTTATAACGTAAAGCAAATATCTTCTGTACGTAAGAGATGGACACCGAGTACATAAAGACCTAAAACTGAAAAGTCAATCTGCTGTTCAGTTTAGTATGCAGAAAGTGTTCAAGTCTACAAAGAGAAAAGCTCTCCTCTCCTCGAATCTCCTTTCCTCTGCTCTCCTCAAATCTCCTCTCCTCTCCTTGAATCTCCTTGAATCTCCTCTCTTCGAATCCCCTCTCCTCAATTCTCCTCAAATCTCCTCTCCTCAAATCTCCTCTTCTCTCCTCTCCTCTACTCTCTTCAAATCTTCTCGAATCTCCTCAATTCTCCTCGAATCTCCTCTCCTCAAATCTCCTCTCTTCGAATCTCCTCTCCTCAAATCTCCTCTCCTCGAATCTCCTCGAATCTCCTCTCCTCTCCCCATCCTGGGATGTTCGTGTTGACATCAGTGTGATACTTCAGGTTAATTTGAGTTACTTAAGTATGCACAAGGAGCTGGAACATGGAGCTGGAGCCTCGTGCAAGGGTTACTCACCTTCTACTACAACAGTTGCAGGTTTCGAGTAGGCTGTGCCCAGACTGTTCTTGGCTACGCAACGATACTGTCCTGCATCTTCTCTCTGAACATTGTGTATCCTTAAATTCCCTGAATCAAGAACAGCAATGCGAGCAGTTTCCTGCCAGAGGAAGGAGCAGTTGAGGTGAGACCTCTACCTTCAGGCTGCATATAAGCAGCATCAAATATCTATTTACAAAGATTGGGCTTACATGCATGAACATTGTTTGTGTTGTCCTACAGCGGAAGAATTTGGGGCCAGCTCCTTCTGCTTAACATTGTCATGACACACTCACCTACTCCTGTTTTTGCAGATCTGTGAATTATATCTTCAAAAGAACTCCTATCTATGAGTACACTCACAAGCGCATTCATCAGCATTTGTCCACACTTAGCAGTAATAAGGATATATAATATAAGATATAGATACACAGAGACTGTTTAGTTTCCATGCAGAACTATTGAAGATGAAGATATTTATGAGATGAGCCCTGGATTTTCCAAATGCTTGCTTTCTAGGAACTAGAATTTACAAATACTATAACTGATGATAATATTTAACAGAATACCTTTAGTAAATGATTACTATTACTTCAAAATCATTCTCAACTCACCTTTACAACTGTTTCTCCTTTGATCCATGAAACAGAAGGTTTTGGATTCCCCATTGTAGTGCATGGAAGAACAGCCTTTAAACCTTCTATTATTTCCACATTTATGGGTGGCCGGGTTATTTTAGGTCCTAAAATTTTAAAAGTCAAAAATTAGAGCTGAAATTAAGCTAAGACACACTAGAACAAGGAAAATTCAGAAATTACAACAAAAATTCTGCTGCTTTTTCTGCATACTGCTGAAAGGTAGAGCAGTTTTACTTGGTCATGAGCAGCCCTGGAAAGAAAGAACTTGCTTCAGCACAGCATTATGTTTCAGTTTATGGATGCAAAAGCAGCTAACTTGCATGGGTTGTTTGTTTTCCTGAGAGGAGTTTGACAGTCATTTAAATTAGGCCCTGGGCTAAAGTCCAGATTCAGATAAGAATATTTCCAGTATTGAAGAATGTTTGCATTCCAGGTTTTGACATTCTTCGCTGTATAAACACTGTCTTGTATGAAAGTTCATATTTGAATTGAATTGATTTTTAATTTTTTTTAACCCAGGCTTGCCTTTAGCTCAACAAGAATTAATATCACTTATTGAAGGATTTATAACTATGCTAGTGAAAAGGAGAAATGGCCCTTAAAGAAAAAAGCCTTCAAAGTACCTTAAAGTTAATAAGGTATAAATTTAAATTTATTTTACCCAAAGAAGAATAGGGCCTAGCTTACTCTTAGCAGGAAGTAAAAACGATTGTCATCTCAGATTTTGGGAGATTGGACATTTTGACTCTCTTACATGATACTGAACCAGCAGAAAAACAAACTTCAACAGAGCATCACCTCCTGGCTTTCATGTGCAAGTGACTTGGGTGAGGTAGAGCTCCAGAATTATGAGACCTGGAGGGTCATGCTCATTAGCACAAACAAATCCTTTCCTACAAACAGATGCTTTAGCCAGAATATATCTCTGCTGCTCTTTGAATTGTTTGTATAAATTATTGAAGCCGCATGAGTTCAGCTTCACTGAGTTCAGAATTTATATAGTCCTTTGCAAGAACAAGTAATTTGCCTTTCATGTGGGATGACGACATTTATCCGATGGTGCTCCAGACCATTCCACACTGCTATATTGAAGGCATCTGAACATCATTTACTTGCTTTTGCCATCCTCAGGCAGAAATCTGCTTAGTGAAATCTTATATTTAAAATTCACAATATTGTCATAGAAGTCTATTATATCAAAGTGCACCTCTTTTATGGAGTTTTACACAGAAGGCATTCTTCAAAGTGTTTCGTTTTATCCCTTGATTCTATCATAAGTGTGTATTACTCAAAATGAGTAATCAGAACTGCATTAAGTTAAGATTTAATCCAATATGCTGTGTCTCTGCCTCGAAGGACTGCACCTAGCCTTACTAAAACATGGGTCTGCCTTGAACATGGATCCCCAGGGGCCATACCTGGGGGTCTGCTCAGGCTTTCAGTTAAATACTCACATGGTGTCAGGAAAAAATTGCATTCCCACTTACGCATTTTCACCTGGAGAGCCCCACAGCTCTGAGCAGCTGCTCCAACCCCGTTATCCGCTGTGCAGCAATACACCCCATCATCACTGTCCTCCACGCTCAAAATGGTCAGGAGCTGCCCATTCCTCTGTATGCTGTACCGTGTGTCAAACAGCCTGCAGGGCACAGCACAGGTCATCCGTGTTGGGAAGACAACAAAGGACAGTGAGAGGATTGCATTTGAATCTGCAGACCACTGACAGCACTACAAATGGCAATAAGCTTTACTTTTAAGCTCATTGTAGAAGAAGTACTGCTTACATAGGAACTAGAACTGGCTGAAGTTTTTTAAAGAAATCTTCAGATTAAAAGAAAAAAGTGTTTTTTCACTAAACAGATAAAGTTACGGGAAGATTTATACTGTTCTGAAAATAGACACAAATGAAAAACCATGTATTTTTGTGTCTACATCCAGAAGTGGTTTTGTCTATTTTTTTGGAAAACAAACAAACAAGTAAAGAAATGTGCTGAAATCATTTGAAGGTTTGAGGTTACAAGGATAGCTCTAGTTTTTACAACAGCAGGCTTTAACCTGGAGAATTCAAAGCAGTCAAGAGAAGCCCAGAAGCCAGAGCAACAAGGATGTAGGATATTATAACAAAGTATGTGGAGCAAAGACCGATTCCATATGTGAGTATGATAATAGGCCAGGGAGGAAGTGGGAGGGGGTGGAGTGGATGAGAGCAAAGGAAAGGCAGAAAGGTGATGAGAAGCAGGAGAGGTGAACTCGATTTTCATTCCAAAACTACAAAAATACAAGAAAATATCAGCCAATCAGCATTCACATGAAATTTGATAAATTCCTTTATGTTTGATTTTCACATCTTTGGAGATGATTTTTGGAAGAACTTCTATGCAATTGTACTTTGATTCTGATGATCAGGAGCAGAAGAGTTCTGATCTGAGGATTGCTCCACAAGCTATCGTGAATACCTGACACCTAAGTATGTCCTGATTTGTTTTTTACTGTTAGAAATCGTGCTGTTGCCACTGAGCCATCTGAATGTGCCATTTACAATGTTACAGGCATGTATGTCCTTTCAGCAGTCTTTGACCTTTCAGTCTTGTATATCCCTCCTCTTTTTCACTGTGGAAGAAAAAGTGGCATGAACTCATCCATCGTGTAAGAGACATGCTAACTCTATTCCCTTCTTTCCCTGGGGAAGGCTCATTGTGGGCAGCCTTGACCTGGAAGATGAAAGAGGCAACCACTTCATTTGGCACAGGGCACTTGCTCATCTACTTGCCCAAATTTTAGTGCCAAACGGAAAGGCTTAATCAGAAGACAGGGTCTGTCTTGGCCCTATTCCCATTGAAGTTGAAAGTTCACATACTGTTTTGTTTTGAAGGTTAGCTTAGCTCTCTATTCAGAATGCTGGGACCTTGGCAGGAGAAGAAAATTTTGTAAATAAAATAACTGATATTAATTGCTTGCAATAACTAGGCCCTTTGAAGTTTGATACATACATACACAGAGGCACAGAAATATATTTATACGGGGGGTTTTCAGCAAAAAAGCACCCACCGATCTGACCCTTTTTCATTGTGCAAATACTTTCATCTGAGTTCTTAGGAATAAGCAGAAATATATTCACCTTATCTATTTCCCTGTCTCTGGTCTAAGCTTTTGTATCTAGCAGTACTGAATATTAATGCCACACAGCTTTCTGAAAGTGAAATGATTGCTGCTATTAATGTTGTTCCAGAAGACCCAGTAAAAGAATGAAGAAACTGAGCTCTCCAGCCTTACCAGCAGAGGTGTATTTATCAGTATTTTCTTTTTGTTCAATGTTGTGGAAAAGGCACTGTATCTCAGAGAGAGAGTGGAATGGCTTTTGGAAAGTTGTGTTGGGCTTCTGGAAGTGCGGATTGAAGTGAGAAATTGTTTAGTTTTCATATTATCTTAGAACTTATAGAGAGCAACCATTTTAAAGACCAAGGGGGGAGAAAGGCATGGTCCTGCATGAATGGCTTTCTCTCTCAGCTTTGAGTTTCAGTCATGGTCTCACTGATGGGGAAAGAACTAGGAGAAAGGTGGCCTGATTTTGAAATAAGAGTCATGAAAGTTCAGATGTCCAGGCTGCAACAAAATCAGGGTCAGAGGATTAGGACCTGTGTTTTGCTGAGGCTGCAGGCAATGAAAATAAAAAAACAATTTCTGAAGGCTAGTATATGTGTAACTTTCTGCTTTCCTCCTATTCTAAAATAGTCTTCCAAGCAGTAGAACCTCCTTCTGCTTTTGACTTAGTTGGAGTTTCCTGAGCCAATAGTTCAAAGGCCCTTTGGATGCTGGACACAATAGTGAGAACCACGCTTTAGTTGATCATCTGCCTAACATGGACATCTCTTGTAGAGAACAGGCATTAACCAGCAAAGGGTGTGCTGTAATTTTCCTTTACAGACGGAGTCACTAAGAAGGGTCTAGAATAAGAAACTCATGTGAAGACATGTGGCGGATGCAACATGGTTTTAGAAGTGGAAGAGCCTGTCTATGGCAACATAGCAAAAGCAGTAATAGGGTCTTCCAAAACATGTTTCCAAGGCCACCTTCTTTGTCAGCATCTTGATGCCTGGTGGTTAATGTCTGAAAGTGGAACAATAAGAGGAAACTTTCCTATGGCTAGATCCAGAACCAGAAGCAAACAAGAACAGCATAGCATTACCACTCCACGCAAAGTTTCCAAGAGTATTGAGACAGGAAAGAAGCCTTGTAAAGCTTCTTTTAAATATTATACATCACCCTGCAACTTCATAAATGTATAAACTGGGGAATAGAGGAGACTGAATTATCTGAAGCTAGAAAGAAAACTCATTGCATAGCTTGCAGGAGAAACAATCTTCAAGCTCATGCGTGGAGGTGCAAGAGTATCCCCCAGGAGCTCTTATCACTCCATTGTCCTAGTTCAACAATCCAGGACCAGTTTATCACTGCATGATGTGACCAAAGCTGTGTATTCTAAGCCCCCTATGTAATTTCCCATGAACTGTTAACAATGGACCATTTGCAGTAGCTGCCCAGGGCACACCTGACCCCTCAGGCTGCAAGCTGGGTGTTAAAGAAGCCTGTGAGATAGGAGCTGTGATAACTCTCCTCCAGGAAGTCATTAGCACCTTCACACCCAGCCTGAGGGGTCATGTCTGCTAATGGGCCATCAACGATTCCAAAAATACCCCATGACTCACAGAGTCAGATCACCCATTGTGGAACTACCCGCCCTGGGGGAGATACTGGATGTTCCCACCTGAACCACAGGTTATATAATCTTAGGGTTTGAAGACCTCTGGGACCTCTTGCTGGATCCAGAGAAGGACCAGAACCTGGACAGGAGGAGACCACCACTCCTGACCGGACTACAACGATAATCTGCACCAACAGGTTTTCCTGTCCTTTTACTTTAGACTCAGGGGAACCATGTGGGTCTCAGCCCAGAGGCTAACAAACATCATTGTGTTTGTGCCGCAGGGTGCTGGGTTATATTTCTGGGTTTTGTGGGTTAAAACCAATTTCTCTTTGTATCATTGCACTCAGTGTAATATTTTTATTAAATTGTATCTCTGATTTATAATCTCTATCGTGTTGGATTCACTTCTCCTGCAGGTTTACCTTTAAACCAGCACATCCATAAAGAACACAGACTCCTATATAATGACAGCCACTCACCCTCTTCCCTGCCACAGACCCATTTTTATGTTTCCAGATACCTCCTTCATCATGGAGGAAAGCACTGCCAGGTTTGGCAGGAGGTGCTGTAGAGGACTGAGGGTGCTCCCTACCTGATGGGAATGCTGTTTCGTGTCCACGTAATCTCTGGCTCAGGGTAGGACTCCACTACACAGACAAATTTGGCCACGTCCTCTACCAAGGCATCCACTGTTTCCAGAGGAGTGCTAATCAAAGGAGCTATATGAAGGAAGAGAAAATGAGAAAGCTTTATGATGCCTCCTGGAGAGAGGCGCCGAAACTGCCAGACACCTTCAGTGGAGGCAAGCATCCCTCAACAACATTTTGCCTTGAGGTCTTTTCACAGTGTGCAAAACAATCTCCAGTAAGCCTAATGCATTCTGTGTCTCTATTACTTCTCTCCTCCAAGGTTCACAGCACTAGGTGGCATATTGTAAGGCCAAAGGTGAGGCTACTCCCTACTACAAGGCTGGAAGTGCAAGGGGCAGCACACCAACTGAAGCCTAGCTGACCTACCCCTGGAGTGGGCAGAGTGCCTCCTTATTAATGCATAATGCATGAGATCTGGGCTTCTTTGTCATTATTACAGGATTTGTTCCACTCAACTATTTATCTTAAAAAACCAACCAACCAAACAACAACAAAAACCAAAACACAGCAAACCCACCTGTTGTATAGCACTGTATTTTTCAAAGCCAGGTTCACAAAGGTCATTCAGGTCTTTCAGATTTGTGTCACGACTAGCACATGTGCTCTTGTTCTCACATTTTCTAGCCAAGTAGCACAAGAGTTAGAAGTCTAATAGCTATATCTGATGCTTATTTTCACAGACCTCTTGTCATACCTGCTGTGATACTTGAATGCATCTTTAGAAACACTTGCTGTCATTCTGGTAAAAGACTTGAATCACAACTGGAAGGGATTAAAGCATAAGCCTAGTGAATCACTATCCCTCCACATGGCATGCATTGCAGCCACTGCCTCCAAAGACACTTGAATGACTTTTAATCTATGGCTGCAAGGGACACACATCCATATTTGTTGAACTAGATTTCACTGGCTTCTGTGCTGAGATAAACTAATTTCATACCATATTTCTAAACACCACCTTTAAAATGTATGATGGTAAAGGAGTCTTCCTGTTCCTAACTGACTGTAGCAGTGTCTGGCCCACTGTTTGTCTTTTCACAGGAGAACACCAACTGTTGTGTATATGATGACGCTCTGATACCAAAAAGCAGCAGAAGGAAACTTCTTAACACCAGTTTGTAGGTGTTAAAAAGGGCACTCTTTATTCAGTGTAATGGACTTTTGGAGGATAGCTCTTTTAATTGAACATGAGAAATAACAGACAGGGCTTATTATTACACACAGTGTTCACATATTCATTAGATGTTCTCACTTGCTTAATACATATTTATTAGCTTTCTTTACATAGTCAAACCCATATTGAAAGTCCTTTTAGTCCTTTCGGATCTTCTTTGATGTCTTGACCTCAGTTCTTGGACAGGCACAGTATCACAGTGTTTCAGCACCAGAAACTGTAGTGTTTGTTCTTTATCTTATTTGGGTACACAGACTTCAGTTTACAACCTGTTTGTTTGAGTTACATCCCTTATCTAATTTTTCAGGACTTCTCTAAGACTATATTTTTCCTTAATTCAGCATTCCAGGATACTGTGAGTAAAGTTTCTATTTGTCCTATCACCTCTTTAGTGCAATAAGATTTAAATTTAGGCAAAAAAGTAAACTATATCAATTTTACTCTTTCTTTTGTAAGGAAAGGCCAAAATAGAAGACACTCAGATTTCAGTGACTTAGAATAATAGAAAATCTACACCTTAATGCTTTTTCAATTTACATAGGAGTCAAAATTAGAATGTCTTTGGAGTTCTGCCAAGAGTAAAGCTAGAGGAAGAAAGGATCCGCTTCCACTATCAGCTTTATATAAAAATCTAAACACTTTTGACTTTTCATTAGAACAAATGTGTCTGAATAATATTTCTAAATTATATAACCTTCGGTTGTGTCATTGAGTAGCAATAATGACTACACATATAAATCTCAAAACTATAGCTAAGCTCGCACTAAACAGTCTATTAGAGAAAATTTAATTCAAGCAAGTCTGTGACAGAGTCATTGTTGAAGATCACGGCTTCAAATTGTATCATGCTTCAATGTATTGGGTCATTTTGGGTTACATTAGGTACAAATAATCATCTGTATTGCACCCCAGATGAATCCCACACCAGTGAAACAAAAAGGATTTCTATAAAGCTTAAATTTTCCTGCTACCGAGAGTTGTCTCAGGAGAATAACCCCCACCAATGATTATCCTGTCTACTTCAAAAGGGACATTATTATTTCGTGACAGAGTTTATTGGGGTTTGATGGCATTAACCCTGGAGTTTTGCAATCTAATTTTATATAGTATGTTTTTATTGCTCTTGTCCGCATGCCTCGGTCTCTGGAAGGATGCTTATCTAACCCTGAGAAATGTAAATTTTTACAGTAATGATAATTCAAAACAACCAGTTTTATTACTGTTGTCAGGATAAGCATAGCTGTTCTCACAAGGAATAGATACATTTGTACTAAGAACCGATATGCATAATGACAGTGACTTATTCTTTTTGGGTAAACAAGCACCATCAGCTTTATATATTAAAGAAATTATCTAGAAACAGTTACATACTATTACGGTGTCTTTAATTCAGTAGCTGACAGAATATTGCCCACACCTGGTCTGATATGGCACCTCCCAAAAGCCAGCGTACAGCTCGTTGGGCAGAATTAAACCTCATACTTACAGATTATATCATCCAAATCAACAGCACAACAGTAAAAGCAAAAGGGACACTTTTACTGCTGCCACCCCAGATTCTGAATCCTTGAAGACCAACCATGACAGCAACAGTGATGTGGCATTTTCTTGTATGCTCTTTTTTACCTTTGTAATATTAAAATCAAGTGGAGACAACGAGCAGTGGAGCATGATGCCATTTTGTTGTGAGGCAGCAAGAGAGCCACAAAATGGCTGAGACAGTGCTTGCCTTCACTTCTCAAGGCCATCCAAACAGCTCAAGTGTTGCTGTTAGTCGATGTTTTCTTCAGAAAACACTCAAAACTTATGATGCCTGTATTACCAGATTTTAGCAATGGAAAATAAAATCTGAATAGTGTATGGACATATCTGTCAACATATAGAAATGGAGCCAAGCCTTTCCATGTGCATCCATTTGGGCTTTCTGACATTTTTAAGATAGCCTGGTGGCTTTAAATAACATTGGAAATCAATTAACTTACACATATGCAAAGCCACATAGGTGCCCTTTTTCTAGTTGTCAGCTGTAGTTTCCTGAGATAGCAAAATGACCCAAGCATGGTCACAGGACCATGAGAAAAGCCAAATCACCTCTTATCCCCATCCCACGAGAAGCTTTCAAATTGCCTGGGTTCAGATTTGGGTTCACACTTTTGAAACCAGACATGGTAGGCAAACAAAATAATGCAGAAAGCAGAGCCAGTCCTTCCTGCGTTACAGATGCCTAGAGAAACTGCAATTCCTGTTGTCAAAAACTGCTCAGTTGTGTTTGCAGCTAATGCTGCAAAACCTTTATAGAGCAACACGAGACTATAGTCACCTTTCAGCCTCTTTCAGGGAACAAGCTAATTCATTCACCTGATGAACTTTTCTAGAAAAGGATATGTGTCTGTTCCCTGCACTGTGACACGAGGGGGAAAAAATGTATTCTTGTTTTCTCTGGGTTTTTTCTTTCTCCAATACTGTCTTATTACAGCATTCAAAAAGACTGGGGTTCACCAACTTATTTTAATGTCTTAGGGAAACATTAACATTTTTATTTCAGAAGGTTTTCACAAAGAACGTACCTGTCTTTTTTTTTCCATTTTGAGAACAATCTGACTAACAATTATAAAAGCACAGCCCTACAAGAGCAGTAGTGTTTGCCTAACATGTGAATACTGCTATCCTTCTTAATATTTTATTTTGTGTTTTTTTCCTGAAGCTGCAATGTTTCTAGTATGCATTCAATGGCTTTGGATGATCACTGTGCAGCAAAAATTGTTGTGCACAGTGTTATCAGATGGTACATCCAGAAGACCACAGTTCCATTTGGTACCTCAGAGACTTTTCTAAACAGATTTTTTTCCCCAGTTTCTTTGTTGGCTAAAAGTATGAGTGCAGGTATCCATCTGCATGTGTGCACACATGATAGGAATAAGGTATAATAACTTCTATGTTATATATTATAGAAACAATGCACATTTGTATTTATATAAATACACCTTGTAAAGACATCAAGCTGTTTATTTCTTTTGAAGCTTTATATACTTATAAGCAGGCATAAGCAAGCGAAACACCACAACAGTTACTATCAGCCATTAACTCTCCTGGTTTCCTTTGACATGAGAAATATACATCCCACCCAGGCTGAACCCAAAAATCCCCTTGCCCATTACAATGGACTATGTGCCCTTCATAGACAAAGAACGTTCAATTCCAGACACAAATTAGAGAATATTTTCACAGCTATGCTTCTAAAAGTAGTGAAGTGACCACTAAAACCATAGCATTTCTGTGTTTTGGGGGAACATTACAGCACCACCCACCCAACCATTACCAGAGATACCCTTCCCTTTGCAAAACCTCTTTCAGTAAGTGGCAGAAGAAGAGCAGGGCAAAAGCCCCTCTCATCAAACCTTTCAGGAGCATCTCAGCCAAGCTGAGGGTTGCCAGGATGAGGATGTACACCAGGGGCACCTTCAGTAGATCATTCATGTTTGATCCAGAAGGCATCCAGCTTCTTCAGACAAGGCGTGTGGACCTCCCAGCCGGCTGCATTTCAGAAGCAGTGCACAAGTAGAGCTTCTCTGCTAGTGAAAGAGTGGGGTCTGAGGGATCTAAGTATAATCAGGAATTCTCCCACCCAGCGGTGATGATGGACGTGGCCAGCTGGTGCTTATCCACTTCGGTCAGTGTGAAAGCGTGGGGCTCATGAAACAAGAGAAAGCAAATCCCTTTTGAATTCCATCTAAGCAAACAGAGAGCAGTACAATGGGTAAATGCATTTCCAGGGCAGTACCCTACCTCGGTGCTGCAAAGTCAGCAGACTTTTATTCCAGCACCATATAAGTGCAGTAGTGGAAAAAATGCTTGCCATTAGATTTTCCTTCTGATTAGTCGCTCTGTTTTCCATTTTTTTATCCTCTCCCTCTCACATACATCCCCTCTTATTATAACCTTTCAAGATTGGCTGCAACATGCCACCTGTTGTCCTGCTGATAGCATTTCTTTTCTTAACAGATGCATTTGCTGGAGCAGGAGAGGTTGGCATTGGTGGTTGAAAGTGCCTTTCTTTGCCAAGAAGGTTAGCAGTGTTTGAGAACCACTGCAGTATCCTGAAAAAACAAAGTCTTGTCCTGAAAACAGACCCCAAAATAAGTAAATAACCACAGCAGAAATTAAATGTATAGCATAGGAGAAAAGGGCCATTTTATTTCAACATCAGCAACAGCCAAGGGAAATTTAACATGGAAATTGCTGTTGGGTATAGATATAGACTGCTGGGTATGGATATTAAGTTTTAGAAATATCTTATTAACCACCAGGTCTCTGCCTAAGGTGAAAAACTGAAAAACAGTGCTCATTTTCTAGGAAGATTTAGAGGAGCATAAGAGTCAAGATGATCTCCTGACTACCTCTGTCTTGCCCCATCCCAACACAATATCAAGTCATTTGTACTGGTAATTTTTCCAGCATATATATCTATATGAAGAGTGTTTGTAAAGAGGCTTTACCACTTTGTAAGACTGACTTGGGGACAACAACTGCATGAGCAGAAGAGAAAAAGTTGGATAATCTAGCTGGGAGGAACCTAATTGATGATAATGGTTTTGGAACATGACTCCAAATAATTTTCATCGTGTTATCAGCAGAGTGGATGAGAGCTTTACATTAAATCACATGGTTTGAGAAATGGGAATGCACAGTCATAATGTATCACAATAAAGGGTACTTTAAGATCTCTGGAATTTCCTTTATTTGCTGAAACTCCTGGTTTGAACCACTGCTTAACAATTGTTTCTGCCATGAACCTACATAGTTCTGCAGTGCTTCTTCTCAGGAGCAAATAAAGTAAAACTGGTCAGTGTTCTAAGCGTGTGAATCCCTATGGTTTGGCATGGTTTGATAGAGGCAATGTTACTTTGGGGACATGCCACAGCTCTGAAGATGAATAAAGCCTGAAACACACAGGATGTTAAAGATATTTTGGGAATTCTGAAGCTAGTAATGGCAACAAAGCAAAGCAGAAGACAACAATGAAGCAACAATTATCCTACCAGGGAACACAGAAATCCTGATTCATGGCTGAACTTACAAATATTCTTTTGTTTTAATCCAGACATATCCAATTAATCTGCTACACAGAAATGCATCTTGGTCTTTAGGGTAAAATTCTCTTCATCTTTTGTGAGGATGCCTGTATCTGAGAGGCCAGTAGCTTCGAGGAGTGAAGCTGTAAGGGTGCACCAGGCATCGGGTTAGTGCAAGTAAGGATGTGTGCATGCATGCACCTCAATGAAAGATCACACAGTACATCCTTTTAGGCTCTGCTGGATGGAAGAGGCTTGGAGCTAAGACATGGGAGATTGGGATTTGAAGATCACGTGTCTTTTTTGTCTGTACACATCTGCTAGCTTGGCAGGTTGGGGCACACTCTCTTCTGACTTGCCTTCATCAAGGCACAAACAATCTAAGAGGTTCTTGGAAAGCATTTACCTGCCTGACCTCAGACTGAGCTGAGGCTGACTGGCAGGTAGTTCCCTGGGTCCTCCTACTTGACCTTTGACTTGGTGACATTTGCTTTCTTCCAGTCCAAAGACTGAAGACCTTTACATCAGAGTATTCCTGCAGGAATACATCAGAGTATTGAAACTGCGTCATCCATACAAGTGTAAAAATTAATATTTCCCCTTTACTTGCCAGTTGCAACATTTAGACATTACACTGCCAGCTATGGATGTTAAATTTTCATAATGCCTTCACATTTTTAAGATTACCAAAGTACTCCTAATCTCTCATTTCCTCTGCTTCATAATTCTTTTCTTAAGGATCACAGTGAGCTCCATGGCTCTAAACTGACAGTATGTAAACTTAAGTAGTACATGGGAGCAGAGAAGCTATGAGTGCACAAGGTGCACAAGTTCCAGCTACACATGCCATGTACCTAACATTCAATATAGATGGGAAGCTGATGGTCGTATGTGTCCCTCATGGAAAGATGTTTTTATATGGAGTGAAATCAGTGAAAATTAAATTCTGGTGACACCAAAACTTTTTTTGATTCCAAGCATTTTCCAGGCTTACCTTAAAAAAGTAAAATGCCCCTTTAATTTTAACTCCCAGTAGTTGTGAGTTTGCTGCTTGTTGGTTGTTGTTTTGGATTTTTCCCTAACAAAGCTAGGTTGTATACAGTTTACAGCTAATTGTATTTTCATATGCTGTTATTTTGAGTCATGCTCCAAGGCCTCCACTCAGATGAGGTCCCAGCAGTCTACACAACGAGAAGTAGACCCCAGCTTTCAGACATTGCAAGTGAAGCTTTGCTCCCACACAGATTTCTGCAACAGCTTAGCTCTCTGCACTAACATTTTCACAGAAGTCAGTTCATGAAGTTCAGTACACAAAGATAAGGAGTGCTGGAATATTCATTCACCTACCTACTATTTTTCCCTTTGTAAACTGTTGGCAGAGTGACTTTTAAAAAATAGAGTGTTTTCATATAAATGCATAAATACAAAGAAAGTAATAATTTCTTAGAGTTTGCTGACTAGTTCAGATAACTGTCTTGCAATCAATTAATTGCTTGGCATCTGCCCCAAATTGATGAGCAGGAACTGTTTGCAGGACAGGACCATGCTGGACATTTTTCTGTACACTTCTGTACACCTCCCTCCTTCCAAGTATTCTGCTGGAGGGTGACAGTTTCAGATGTTAATGTAACATCATTGGATGTCACTGAATCCTTCGAAAATTGCCTTTTGTCCCACTTCACCATTTGGGATATCTTCTCCCTAGGTAGACCTAGCTGTTCATCCAAATAGACAAGCCAGGACAAGTATTTCCAGCAGAAAGTGTCCAGCTAGGGAACAAAATTCTGCTAGAAAGGGGCTTGATGAAATTTCTTTGGCAATGGCCCTAGGCTCTCAGCACCTGATGATTCACATGGAAATAATCCAAGTCAACATTAACCCAGCTGACCAGTGATTTACCTGCCTGACCACACTGAGGTGAGTCTGACTGGCTGGAGGTTCTCTGGATTCTCCTTTGACTGCATGACATTTGCTTTCTTCCAGTCCTCAGGCACTCCTGGTCACCACGACCTTTCAAAGATGTGTTGTTGGTATGAGGTTCAACACTGCACCCTTTGTCATTGGCTCCTCCACCTCTTCTACCAGAAAGTTATCCTCAGCACTTTCCAAGAACCTCTTAGATTTTTCGTGCCTTGCTGAAGGTAAGTCAGAAAAAGAGCGTGCCTTAACCTGCCAAGCTGGCAGATGTGTACAGGCAAAAAAGACACGTGATCTTCAAATCCCAAGCTCCCATGTACTGTGTTTTCTTGAGGTGCATGCACGCACACATCCTTGCATGCACTAACCTGATGCTTGGTGCGCCTTTGCCACTTCCCTCCTCAAATCTGCTGACCTCTCAGATACAGGCATCCTCACAGAACATTTGATAGTGGAACCTGCTGATCATCTAGGGCTGCCCATGTGCCTTCTTACACAGAAATGAATCAGGGACACATTGCCATAGGGTTAAGGTCGCACCATTCCTCCCAGTTCACACTGCCTACTTTGCCAGCAGTACTTAAAGGCAGCACAAACTGCTGGGTGTATGGTATAGAAAGAGCATCTTTGTCAATGCATGTCAGCACCAAAGGAGGAGAAAAACATCATTTTAACTCTTTATTACACATTGCAAATCACTTCTTTATGGTGATCTTGAGTGGAAGCAGCTGATACAGCCACTGGTTCCAAGGGATTTAACCCAACCTGCAACACATACATGGTCAGTAAGGTATTGCTGATTGTGTCAAAATAGTGAATGCTGGTATTCAGTGTAGCATGTATAGATATAAGCTCTGCTGCTGCTGTTCTTTACCCTGAACTTGAGGCTTTTTTGTTTAGTGTTTTGGGGTTTGAACTGTCAAAATGAAGGAAAGGTTTTTCTCTAAAGTCCTGTAAGAAACACAGACTTATTCCAAAGCCCCACTTACTGTGTTTAGGTTGGAGGGTTTCAGGCACACTTGGCTTGGCTCTACCCTCAGCGATATGGACTGATCTCTGATGTCTTACTAATATTTCAACATTTACTGAGCTCTGATTCCTGAATCAAAAGAGGTCCTCTTCTTTTTCTCTTGAGATTTTGTGGTAATTTTGAAACCTAACATTTGCACTGATTTCTTGCTATAAACTTTTCCGTAATTTTTCAGCTCACAGGATCTGACAGTACTGACTAAGGACAATCTAAGCTGCTGTACTATGTTTTGTGGTGGGGGAACATTATGTAGTTTATGAGATATAATTACTGTAGTGAAATAGTGTAAATACTGTAATGAAAGAGGAATATCCCTTGTCATGCATCTAGCTAACTATGCACAGCGTATATAACCTGGAGGGTGAGTTGAATATGGTTATTTCATAATATACAGAATCCTTTACCTCTCTGAGAGGATAATGCTGTCACAGTGCTGAACTGGGGTAAGCCAGAGATGCCCATCTTTTCCCAACCAGGGGTGCCACAGGAAAATACAACTCTTTACCTAGCCTCTGATTTTAGTCTTTTATCCTCTGCTTGCCATCAGAAGAGTGCAGTCTGTGGGTCCAGGATGACTGCTGACACAGAAAACCTGCTTTCCATCTCATGGTACCACAACCCAGCAAGTGAGAAACAGGACCTGCATTTAGAAACAGTTATAGCAGAGCCCTGGCTGAAACCCCTAGGGATCAGGGATCTGGGGCAAGGAGGGACAGTGTAGATTTCTGGGTTGTGGGAGCTGCATGAAGGAGAACATCTCTCTACAGAATCCCTTCTTGATGAAACAAGGAGGTGCTTGAGGACAGCAATGCATTAGGATTTAATAGAGCCCACTGATTTTGACTGCAAAATACTGCATCTTGTAAAATCTCACTCTCAACAAAAAGTAAATTCAACCTCAGCTTGATCCGACTGTAATGCTGGCAGTTACTGCACAAACACAGTCAGTACAAAACAAATTCTGACTGTTTCATAAAAGAACTCCTGTGAGTAATATTCCAATTTTTTCAACACCTCTTTAAATTAAAACTAAACCCAAAGAAAAGAACAATTAAATAAATATATGTACTGTGATGTCTCACGTGTCAGATTGAAAAATTTTCAATTTTCAATTTTTGCCTGTTGTTGCTCTATATTGTTGTTTTAGATTGTAGAATAGCAAAAGCCAAGAAGCTGGAGTTTATAGACATGTCAAAAGCAGCCAAACAGTTTGGTTTCAAACATACAGCTTCTAGCACAACTGTCTTCAAGTGAAGGATTGTGGATGTGTATACAATGCAGAAATTGACTGTCCTGAGTGATCATAGAATCATAGTCCCCCAAATACCTTTTCCTTCCATCTCTCTGGCATCTCTAGAACTCACAGCATCTCTCTGCAGCTGAATAGGATCCAAGAGGTGTTACAACATATGGGTGTGATATGAGGAACACTCAAATTTCAAAAGTACCTGCACCCATGCAATAGCATGTCTGCCAGTGGAACTAGACACCTGAAATGGAGCTGCCTCATCCTGCCAGCTGATGGCGGGTTGCCATGAGTGGTTGCAGGAGATGTGCAACACCCAGGTGCCAGGGGCATCTTATCCCCTTTCATTTCACTGAACTGTGAGTAGCATGTTGCGACACGCAAAACAGCTCCAAGAGCTTTTCCCACACAAGATAGCTTTTTTCCTGTTGCTGCAAGAGCAAGACCTTTGCAGCATGTCTAGCTGAGTAGTAACTGATGACATTTTTAGACACTGTACCATATGCTAAAAAGCATTTTGGCGTGTTTGACTATACACAAGGCTAAAAATGAGGAATTAAATTGTGCTCTGAGTTAACCCCAGGCAACACCACTGACGTCAATGGAGTGTAACTGAGAGCAGAAGGTTGCCTGTGATCTTTATTTCTTAGAGTTCACCTGCTACTCGTTTGAAGCCATAATCCTTGGTGACATCCCAGTCGTTTCTACAGGAGAGAGGCTTGCACTGCAGAGATTGGGTCCCAGTGTGAACTTCATTCAGTGAGGCATTCTTGACTATAGTGTTTTGGACCATTCCAATATCTCCCTGCTACAGCAATCACATTGACTGCTGTTTAAACACTGCTTGCATTGCATGGAAGCACCACAACTAGCATAATATATAGGTATGTCTCCTTAATTAAACGGCAGATCTTTATTGAAAAGATGCATTCAACACTTTCAGCACATTTAAAAGCAAGCACTGCAATAGTGATATGCACCCAGATGATATGAATCAAGAAATGGGAGAAGAACTAAAGACACAAGACTCAAGGAAATATCCTTAGCAATGCACAGCTCCCCATAGTAATTGGGCTCCTGCAACAGCTTCAGAAGTATTGCAGACATCCACTGCTTTCTGCAAGAATCACAATGGCATTTTGTGCCACTACACAGCTTTTGCAGCCCTGAAAAAAAGCCTGTGGAGCACTCAAAAATGAGAGGAGGAAGTTCAGGAGCCCATAAGATGCTACAAAAGAGCTGTAGGTATAGGATTTTGCATGTGCCTGATGAGCCTAAGGAAGAAAACTAGACACTGAGAAGAAAATTCTGCAGGTTCTGCATAGCAGGTGGCATTTATGACATTATGGCAAGAGGTGTTATGCTATCTTGCCCCATATTTATTTTTGCTTAGATTTAGTTCTCCAAAAGAACTAGAAGATCTGATGCAAATAATGCAGATGTCAATGTGGGTGTCTTCTATAGACATCTCAGCCAGGACAATGCCAAATCAATGAATTATTCTTTGGGAAACTAAGGGACATCTCCAAGTCAACTACCTTTGTCCTTATGGAGGACTTCAACTTCCCAGAAATGAACAGGGAGCAATCACACAGCTGGTGCAACCCAGGACAGAAGATTCCTGAAAAACCTGGATGACAGCTTCATGGAAAAGGTCCTGAGGAAGTTGACTCAGAAAGATGCACTCCATGATCTGCTGCTTGTCAACAGAGTGGATCTCGTGAGGGCAGTGGAGATTGGTGGCCATCTTGGCCACAGCAACCATAAAGTGATCAAGTTTAAAATCTCTGTTGACAGGAGGAAAAGTGCCAGCAAAACCTCAACTCTTGACACATGCTTCAAGTTGTTAAGGGAATAAGCGATTAAAGTTTCCTGGGAAAATGTTTTTGCAGATGCTGGGGCCCATCAGTGCCGGTCATTTTTTAAGTCACCTCCAAAGGACACAGGAGCCACAAATTGCAAATGTCAGAATTCAAGCAGCAAGGCATAAGGATGGCTTGGCTGAGCAGGGATCACCTAGTTGATCAAGGGAAGCCTGATATGACCTTTTTGGATTTCAACAAAGCTTNTATGGATTTCAGTAAAGCTTTCAGTACTGTCTCTCACAGGATCCTTCTGGACAGAGTGTCCAGCACACAGGTTAAACACATCACGTGGTGGGTGAGCAATTGGCTCATGGTTCAACCACAAAGGGCAACAGTGAATGGGGTGACATCAGACTGGTGACCTGTCACTAATGGGGCCCTGTGCTCTTCAACATCTTCATAAATTATTTGGATGCATGACTGGAAGCAAGTTTGCAGATCATACAAAACTGGGAGGAGCTGTTGACTCCCCAGAAGGCAGGCAGGCCCTGAAGAGACACCTCGACAAATTAGAGGACTGGGCAATTACCAACCATAGGAAGTTCAACAAGGAAAGTGCCACATTC
>VWZD01011931.1:43830-54059 GCA_013396695.1 Sakesphorus luctuosus | reverse complement strand
CACTACACAGCTTTTGCAGCCCTGAAAAAAAGCCTGTGGAGCACTCAAAAATGAGAGGAGGAAGTTCAGGAGCCCATAAGATGCTACAAAAGAGCTGTAGGTATAGGATTTTGCATGTGCCTGATGAGCCTAAGGAAGAAAACTAGACACTGAGAAGAAAATTCTGCAGGTTCTGCATAGCAGGTGGCATTTATGACATTATGGCAAGAGGTGTTATGCTATCTTGCCCCATATTTATTTTTGCTTAGATTTAGTTCTCCAAAAGAACTAGAAGATCTGATGCAAATAATGCAGATGTCAATGTGGGTGTCTTCTATAGACATCTCAGCCAGGACAATGCCAAATCAATGAATTATTCTTTGGGAAACTAAGGGACATCTCCAAGTCAACTACCTTTGTCCTTATGGAGGACTTCAACTTCCCAGAAATGAACAGGGAGCAATCACACAGCTGGTGCAACCCAGGACAGAAGATTCCTGAAAAACCTGGATGACAGCTTCATGGAAAAGGTCCTGAGGAAGTTGACTCAGAAAGATGCACTCCATGATCTGCTGCTTGTCAACAGAGTGGATCTCGTGAGGGCAGTGGAGATTGGTGGCCATCTTGGCCACAGCAACCATAAAGTGATCAAGTTTAAAATCTCTGTTGACAGGAGGAAAAGTGCCAGCAAAACCTCAACTCTTGACACATGCTTCAAGTTGTTAAGGGAATAAGCGATTAAAGTTTCCTGGGAAAATGTTTTTGCAGATGCTGGGGCCCATCAGTGCCGGTCATTTTTTAAGTCACCTCCAAAGGACACAGGAGCCACAAATTGCAAATGTCAGAATTCAAGCAGCAAGGCATAAGGATGGCTTGGCTGAGCAGGGATCACCTAGTTGATCAAGGGAAGCCTGATATGACCTTTTTGGATTTCAACAAAGCTTTTGATATTATCTCTCATAGGATCCTTCTGCACAAAGTGTCCAGCACACAGCTGGATAAAAACATCACGTGGTGGGTGAGCAATTGGCTCATGGTTCAACCACAAAGGGCAACAGTGAATGGGGTGACATCAGACTGGTGACCTGTCACTAATGGGGCCCTGTGCTCTTCAACATCTTCATAAATTATTTGGATGCATGACTGGAAGCAAGTTTGCAGATCATACAAAACTGGGAGGAGCTGTTGACTCCCCAGAAGGCAGGCAGGCCCTGAAGAGACACCTCGACAAATTAGAGGACTGGGCAATTACCAACCATAGGAAGTTCAACAAGGAAAGTGCCACATTCTGCACCTGGGATGGAGCAACCCTGTATGTCCATACAGACTGGAGAATGAGATGCTGGAAAGCAGTGCCACGGGAAGGGACCTGGGGATCCTGGTCAAGGGCAAGTTGAATATTAGTGAGCACTGCCCTGGCAGCCAGGACGGCCAACCTGGGGGTCCTGGGGGTCATGAGGCACAGCATCGCCAGGCGGGCAAGGGAGGGGATTGTCTCATTCTGCTCTGCACTGGGGAGGCCTCACCCTTAGTATTGTGTGCAGTTTGGGGCACCACAATATGAGAAAGACACTAAGCTCTTATAGAGCATCCAAAGGAGGACCACAAAGATGGTGAAGGGCCTTGAGGGGAAGCCATGTGAGGAGCAGCTGAGGTCACTTGGTCTGTTCACCTTGGAGAAGAGGAAACTGAGGGGAGACCTCATTGGAGTTACAACTTCTTCTGAGGGAAAGAGGAGGGAAAGCTGCTGATCTCTTGTCTGTGGTGGGTGACCAGTGACAGATTCCAAGGGAATGGCCTGAAGTTGTGTCAGGGAAGGTTTAGGTTAGACATTAGAAAAAGATTCTTCACCCAGAGGGTGGTTGGGCACTGGAACAGGCTCCCCAGGGAAGTGGTCACAGCACCAAGCCTGACAGAGTTCAAAAAGCATTTGACGGATACTCTCAAGCACATGGTGTCACTCTTGGGAATGGTGCAGGTCCAGGAGCTGGACTCAGTGATCCTTGTGGGTGTCTTCCTACTTGGCATATTCTGTGAAAAGATTTTCAATTTCCTTTGTTTCAACTAATTTTTTTGTTTTAATTTGAAAATCACGCTCTGAATCTAAATGCACTGAAATTAAAAGCTGATTTTCCTAGTGGGTGACAATTCTGTATTTTATACTTTCATGATTTTTACATACAGAAGGAACAAAGCTACCATTATTATTTAAACAGGCATTAAATAAGCATTAGAACTGTTTATTCTAAATTGATAGGTTCTTACATTCCTTTGAGGGACATTTTTTTCATATTTTTTAGTTGGACAACAACAGAACATGGAATTTGACATGCTGGTTGGCCATTTGTCATGCATCAAGCCTGGCAGAGTTCAAGAAGTGTTTGGATAACACTTCAGACACATGGAGTGACTCTTGGGGATGGTACTGTGCAGGGTTAGGAGTTGGACTTGATGATCCTTGTGAGTCACTTCAAACTCGGTATATTTTGTGATTCTGTGATTCTGATTCTGTGCCTTAAGGAAGTGTCAGAAGCTGAGAATTTTTGGGGGGTTGAACCAAACTTTAGGTTCCCTTAAAAGTCAAGCTGTTAAGCAAATAAATAAATGCATTTTAGCCAAACCTAATGCTACACATGAATGTCATAGGGGACAAGTTTTAGAGGAACAGGGTGCATTTATCCAAATACAGTGGGTCACATTCTCCCTGAACAAGGCCCCTTAAACCTCAGAAGGTCCTTTGAAATACTATGCTTTGTTCTGCTAGTTAATTTGTCACTGCATTTGTTCCTCAGGGGCTTTTCTTTTCTCCTATTCAGACTTTTTCCATTGAGTGAAACAGAACTGTCATGCAATTTTTGACAGCCACTATCCAAAAACTGTAGCCTGGAAAAATTATGTCTGTGAATGACTCTATCAGAGCACACTACTCCTCTAGATGTGGGTTGGCAAACCAGCTCCCAAACCTATTGCCAGGGCTACACAAGTTAATTTATCTCCAGTATTTCCAACTGTTGGGATTTTATCACATTATCTGATGTTTTGTTTAATGCCTCAGCTCCTAGGGCTGTTAGCTTATGTAAGAATCTCTGCTTTTATTACAAAATACAGTTCAATTTTCATTTTTTCCAGAAGAACTTAGAAATGTGACCATTAATAGTGCAGATGATACAAGGATACTAACCCCTACAACTATTATAGTTAAGCCAGCTATGTTTTTCTTAAGACCTGACTCATGGTTTTTGAATTCCTGAGGGGCTCTAGTTTATTTTCAAAAAAATATTTTTCAGTTTTTCAGCTTGATTTCTTATTTCATCAACCTGACAGAATTGCCTAATTTAGAGATCTTTGTTTTTCTGAATGTTTTGAACCAAGTAGCTCTGTAATGCATTACTGACATGCCAGAAGCAAGCCCCCAGGAGCCTCTGTCATGCATCTGTCATTGGAGGTGCCTTAACAAGTGTGCTATCACATATCTACAGTTTCAAGAACATGCTTATTAAAAAAAAAAACAAAAACAAAAAACACAAAAAAACCAGAAAACAAAACCCCAAACTGGTCTCTACTGTGAAGCACCCATATATGCACCTTAATTATGTGCAGCCAACACAAGTGCTTTTGTGACTTTACAGGTACAAATCACACTCCCTTTATCTGGCCCAGTATCTGGGGAGATTAAATTGTGCAATACTCAGGAGCATGCTCTTCTGCCCCCAGGCAGACTCCTGGAAGAAATACATGCCATGTTGTTTGACTCCTGATAATGCTGGTGAGTGGTGTTGTCTCTTGCATGAGTGTGCAATGCTTTCCTTGCTCATAGGGGAAAAAGAAGAGAACTGAGTGGGAAGAAGACAATACATTCATCAATGTGGGGGTGAGTTATTTTGCTATAGCTCTGGGCTAAAGCTGATACACGGCAGTGTTTGAGAGGAGTCTACTGGGACAAGTGCATGGTATGGGACAGGCATCCCCATCTGGCACTGGTGACAACAGCCCCCCAGAGCTAGGGCTATAGTCTCTACAGACAGCTGTAGACAATTGCCTAATAACTGCCCAACTTGGCTAGGTCTAAAGAGTTACTGTGAAAGGCTGTCCAGAGTACTTCTGCTGGTGTGAAAAGCCACTGGCACGATATTTTTCAGTCTGGACTAAAATTCTAGACTCCCCTTGCTGAACTAAAAATGGGTCCCTGACTTTGGTTGGACATTGTACCTCCATATATGCCTGTAGATTGCACAGCAAGAACTGGTCCCAGTGCCTGAAGCTCCAGGTCCATACTATTCAGTGGCTTATGCGTTTTGGGCCATGTTAAAACAATGATCAGGGTGGCTTGCATTTTAGAACAGGCCCTTGCCAGCAGGCGACTGGAAGGCTGTCCACCTCATGTGGTTCAACACCACAGATGTAGACCAGTGGGTGGTGGTTGCTGTTACAGAGCTTTCTCTTTTCTTCTAGGCCCAGTGAAAAGGAATTGCATTTTGCTTGACTTATAAAAGATTCAGGCACTTTAACAGAAACTTCACATTTAGAATGCAGAATCTGGTTCCTGGCCTGATTTGGTGTAAAGTAGGAAGATACATCCACCAAAGTTTTAATGTAGATCATACACAGCCTCTGTGGCACAAGTCTTCACAGAGACTTGATTTAAAATGTATTCATGGGCTAAACCACCTTTTTTCCACTGGAGTTAGGGCAGAGGAGAGCGGAGTTGTTTACAGAGAATAGCAGCTGCACAGGGAAACACTGAAGTGCAGATTAGACAAAAAGCTGAAGTCTCAGTGATGCTAATCAAATATGAACTTCTTAAACAAGGTAAACTGGCATAGCTCCACTATTGCCAAGGGAATTATAAGTTCACACCAGCTGGAAGTTTGTGGACATTTTACCATCCTGCTTTTTTTGTCTTTCATCTTTAACTTTCTTATCAGGAGTCATAGAAATTAGATTCCTGGTGTCAGTGAGAGTGGAATTTCCAGCCTCTGCTAAGAGAGGAGTGAGTCTTTGTGCATACTTCATTGACATCTCCCATGTCCCCAGATGGCTGAGGAAGAGTCATGGATTGGGAATGCAATGATCCATTCCTTGATGTAGGGCAGAGAGGTCGAAGCACACAGATGATTGCATTCTGTGGAGCTATGTGGCCTGTCCCAGCAGCGTGGATTATTCTGCAGTTTGGCAGACCTAGTCTCCAACCACACAAGGGTATTGCCATGGGAAAGCCCATGCCTGCTCCAGACTGCCAGCAGGCATTGCTCAGCAGCTGCAGTGCATTAAACATGGCATTGGGGAGGGGGAATTCCACCCACGGTGCATGCCTGATGCAGTGGTCAGAAGAGATGAATTTGACCCAGTGAATTTTTTATTTGTCAAGATTGCTCCAGATTTACCACTGCTACTTACAGAAGAAAGGTATTATGAAAAACCTCCAAACAAAAGCTCTCCATGGAAGCACTGACTGGAAGAACTGACTGATTGGTTTGTAAGCTATTTTGGGAACCAAAGCTCGGTGCTGCTTACCAAGGACAGGATCAAACCTTGGTCACCACTGAAAAGATTCTCAAATGCCTTACTACTCCTGAGGAACATGTGAATCCATACCAGTTACCCTAACATGACCTCCTCTCCCAGGGACCACCTGCCCCCAGCAAATCTCCCACTGATGAGGAAGAAAGTCCAAGGTGGAAACATGCTGAAGCAGTGACCAGAAGCCCCCTATCCATCTGGACTGGGATGGAGGAGGTGGAGGGGAGAAAGGAGCCTCACTCAAGTAAATGTTTACCTCTAGCTGTACTCTGGGATTGGCTTATCAGGCAGTGCAGATGTGTGTAGGAGAAGTCACTGCCCATTGGCAGCAGTAGCCATTGCTCCTGGAAGGTATTCTAAGCCTACCTTCTGAGTCTCAGCCTCTTGCAGAGTTAACCAGGGTAGCTTCTTCCCTGTTCAGTGTTTGAGTGAGTGTTTTTGAAGAGTTAGTTACAAGGTAATTTCTGTTAGGCATAAACCTTTGACCTCCCTCTGTATTATCTCCTCAACAGCTGTACAGCTGATGCACAATTAATTAATTACTCACAATATATTAAATGACAGAAGCACATCATGTTGGCCAAGCATTTGGGCTGTAGGGGCAGGCCCACAAACAGGAAATTGTCCTTATTTCAAACATGTTTAATGATGCTATGTCAACAACAGGCAGGGACAGGACCTTCAGGCCAAGTTCACTGAAGTCAAAAGGCTAATCTTGTGGATATGGCAGCATTTTCACAGAATCACAGAACATGCTGATTTGGAAGTGACTCACAAGGATCATCAAGTCCCACTCCTGGCCTTGCATGGGACCATTCCCAAGAGTCGTATCATGTTCCTGAGAGCATTATCCAAACACTTCTTGAATTCTGTCAGACTTGGTGCTGTGACCACTTCCTGAGGAGCCTGTTCCAGTGCCCAACCACCCTCTGGGTGAAGAATCTTTTTCTAATGTCTACCCTAAACCTCCCCTGACACAACTTCAGGCCATTCCTTTGGAATCTGTCACTGGTCACCACAAAGAAGAAATTAGTGCTTGCCCCTCCTCTTTCCCTCAGAAGAAGTTGTAACTGCAATGAGGCCTCCCCTCTGTGCCTTGCTGAACTTCCTATGGTTGGTGATTGCCCAGTCCTCTGATTTGTCGAGGTCTCTCTGCAGGGCCTTCCTGCCTTCCAGGGAGTCAACAGCTCCTCCCAGTTCTGTGTCATCTGCAGACTTGCTCAGTATCCCTAGTCCTGTTATCCAAATCATTTATGAAGATGTTGAAGAGCACAGGGCCCAAGATGGAGCTCTGTGGAACACCATTAGTAACAGGTCATCAGTTTGATGTCACCCCATTCACTGTTACCCTTTGTGGTTGACCCATGAGCCGATTGCTCACCCACCACATGATGTTTTTATCCAGCTGTGTGGTGGACGTTTTGTGCAGAAGGATCCTATGAGTGACAGTATTGAAAGCTTTATTGAAATCCAAAAAGATTACTTCAATGGCTTCCCCTGATCAGCTAGGGGGTTACCTTGTCATAAAATGAAATCAGGTTTGATAAGCAGGACTTTCCTGTCATGAAGCGGTGCCTGCTGGGACTGATGATTGCATTGTTGTTCAAGTGTTTTTCAATACTTCTCAGAATAATCTTCTCCACAACCTTACCAGGCACTGAAGTGAGACGGACAGGCCTGCAGTTTCCAGGGTTCTCCTTCTTGCTCTTCTTGGAAATCAGGTCAATTTTCACCAGCTTCCAGTCATCTGAGACCTCTCTGAATTCCCAAGACCGCTCAAAAATCGAGAGAGGTTTTACAATGATGTCATTTGCTATTTGAGGATTCTAGGGTGAATCCCATCAAGCCCCAGAGATTTTTAGGAATCTAGGTTGAGCAATACATCCCATACAATTCAGGTTCAATTTGTAGGAGCTGAGCATTCTCACAGTCATGGGCCTCCAGCTGAGGGCACTGAGCCCCCTTGGTCCATCATCTGTGTTGAAGACAGAGGCAAAGAAACTGTTCAACACTTCTGCTTTGTCTTTTGTCCCTGTTTGTAAGGTGATAGTTCTCATACCATAATAGGCCAATGATATTTCTATATTGCCTATTGCCATTAGTTTATTTGCAAAAACACTTTATTGTCACCCACAGTTCTGATCAGCTTCACGTCCAATTGAGTTTTGGCCACATGAATTTACTCCCTACAGCAGCAGGCAAGCATCTCTGAATTCTGAGGATGGATCTGGGATGGGTTCCAGTCTTTAAGGATGTCACCATGAACTTTATGCTGGGACAAACACTTCCCATATTTGACTAGGGACAATTCCATATTTAGAAACAATTCCAGAAGCACAGACATATCCTGAATTTCATATCCTCCACCTGTTTGGGGTTTTTCTTCTGGAATACTGTCACTATAATCCTCTGCCAGACCTTTCATTCATTGGCCTTGGATCCACCCACCCCTGGTTTGTTGCCCTATATCACACAGTGACCAAATTTACAGTATGGTTTTCAGAAAGCTTTTATCAACATTACCAGCAAACATGCTTTATCACAACTTCTTTGCCAAGTGATGTGGCATGTAGCTATGGCTCTGTTATGAAAGACAGAGTAACAAATGCACTTGCTAAGAAAAGGAATGAGACTTCTTCATCAGACATTGTCCTTAAGAGCAAAGGTGCTGCCAGTATAGCACTCTGTGCTGAGGTAATCCTCACTGACTGCTCCCCACCTGTCAAAATCACAAAATTATGCAATCCTTTCTGTGCAACTACTATTTGAGCAATGGTGGTAATCTCTAGACTCTCTTCTGTCTTGTGTGAGCTCAGAGGCATCATTCGACCCCAGCTGAAGCTCTCGCAATGCTTAATAAAAGGTCTGTGACCCTTATTATGTGCCAGACAAGAACTTACATCCATCAAAATAGTCCTTCAGTATAGCAGGATTTAGGCTGTCACATACAGAACCTCATTTCAGTTCTGTAAGAGAAACTGGTGCAAGGACTAATGAAGATCTGTTTTGTGGCAATGACTCCGGTGTTCTCTCTCTGACTGTACTAACTGCCTGTGACAACACAGAGCCTTCACTGATGTTCACGTGGGATGGGACACATTCCTTTGCCTCCGCCCTGCAACCACTTGGCCTCAACATCAGCACCAGGGAAAGAAAGAGGGACATGAAACCAGAGATGAAATTGGTTGTGTCACTGGCAAAATACAAGTTACATGTGTCAAGGAAGCAGTTAGCACGGACAACAGTAAAGAAAGTGAGAAACAAGCCCATTCACATTGGACAGATAAGGGGAAGGACCTAAAAGATGTGGAGTTCATCAGGGGCATGAGGAGAAGCAGAGTTTGGCCTTTAAAGATGAAGGCACTCAGTGGGCTGGAAAAAGGTCTCAGACAAAGGGGATTGTCCTGATGGAAGGAATCAGTGCTTGGTGATGTCTGGCTGAATGAGACTTGGTATGGTAAGCAAATTCATTTCTTCTCAGCAGAAGTTCAGAGAGTGGTGCTTGTGGCATACAAGCTGAAAAGCATAACCTGGGGACCTCAAACTGAGAAACTAAGGACCAATCAAGGGTACTAGAAGTCTGTAGAAAGTTATGACGCAACCCACAAAGCCTGTGGCTTTTTTCCACCCTTCTGCTGACAGTGTGAGTCTGCTTCCAGCCTGCTGGCTTATGAATGCTCTTTAACATCTTGATTCTGTATGGAGGCATTAATCTGTAAGTATCCACATCAATCACTGGGCACCAGCATGAGTCAAGTGGCCATGGAAGTAGTTAGAGGCAGTGATTAAATCTTGGCACAGTAGTAGCTTCTCTACTTAGTAGATGTTGTCCTAAGTTGCCTTGTGTGCAGACATTTTAGCATTAGATCAAGAATGTCAAAAAAGAAATCTAGCCAGAAAATCCCTGACTATTATGGCTGAAAGTGTGGGAGCATTTCCCTAGTGGTACCCAGCACCATGACAGCAGAACCAGAGGGCACAAGGCTCACACAGTTCTGGGTGGGAAAACAGAACAGCAATGAATAGGTCTAGTAGATTTTCATCCTCCTATAGGTAACTGGTGACCTGGGAGCCAATGTGCATGACTGGCTCCTCTTGCAGGCTTTTCCAGAAGACACTCTTTCCCTCAGTAGTGTGGCCATTAAGGGCATGAATCTTTCCAGGGGCACCCAGCATGAGAGGAGCTGTATCACATACATCATCATGGCTAGGCTTGGCAAACGAAGATTTGGGAAGGGCACTACCCTTGCTTGCTGCAAATGTGCTGGTGGCTAAAAAGGCTGATGTGGGATAGGCAAGTCCAGTCTCAAAAGGCACAGTGGAACATCTCCTTAGGCGATATCAGCAAGGAATGGTTCTTTCTGCGTTGTCTTTTTTCCTCAAGACTGATTCTGCATGAGTTCTCAAAGGAAGCAGCAGCAGTGTCATGAACGGTGTGTCTCCACGAATCCTGATTGGAGGTCAGAGTGGACCACTGATGGCAGTCAATATGGCCAAGGCTGAGGTATTGTTTCTGGAAGTTCTTGTATCTCCTCTTCGGGGCTCCTCTCTTGCAGCAGCCAGTGGCGAGTTCACCATAGAGCACAATCTTAGGGAGGCAGTGGGTGATCCTCCATCCTGGAGACGTGCCCTGCCCCGCACAGCTGCATTCTCATCACCATGGCCTCGATACTGGTAACCCCTGCCTGTTCAAGAACGGACACACTGGTCACATAATCAGTCCAGTGGAT
>VWZD01011931.1:10613-36161 GCA_013396695.1 Sakesphorus luctuosus | reverse complement strand
TTGGAATCAGCCCATCTCTCAAGTCTATCCAGATCCCTCTGCAGAGCCCTCCTGCCTTCCAGCAGGTCGACACTCCTTCCCAACTTGGTGTCATCAGCAAATTTGCTGATGATGGACTCAATCCCCTCATCTAAATCATCAATAAAGATGTTAAACAGGACTGGACCCAACACAGACCCCTGGGGAACACCACTAGTGACCGGCCGCCAGCTGGATGCAGCTCCATTCACCAGCACTCTCTGGGCCTGATCCTCCAGCCAGCTCCTAATCCAGGAGAGGGTACACTTGTTCAAGCCATGGGCTACCAGCTTTTCCAGGAGTATATTATGGGAGACAGTGTCAAAGGCCTTGCTGAAGTCCAGATAGATCACATCCACAGCCTTCCCCTCATCCACCAGGTGGGTCACCAGCCATGTCATATATGAAAAAGATAAATTTCTATTCCTTAGAACATCCAGCACTGCTGAAAACCACCTTCAGCTGTTTGTTTTTTGTGAGCATACTGACATCTTGTGGTTGCATCTGCAACTGTGATCAGTTCGTACACATAAATGTAGTTTCTGCAAAGGACAGTATAATATTTTTATATAAGTTGCACTGTTTTGTCTGATTTCAGGAAGGTAGGTCACTGGTAGAGAAAAAAAATCAGGTGCTAAAATTCCAAAGCGGAGTTTTGATTTTAAACCAGCTGTTTCTAAAGTGGCCAAACAGACTCTGAAGCCTAATGTAGTTCAGGAATTCAGTTTCTGGCAGAGCCACCAATGGTGAGACTCAAATCTATGTCCACGTTTCACTGCACTGTCTTCAGAGAGGTAGGTGAAGTGATTGTCTGGGGGATGATAACTCAGTGTGACTCAGACTTGTCTTTTTCTCCAGATCCCTACAAGGCCACTTACAATGCACTGACCTAGACGACTGGTGAGATCTTGCATGCCTGGAAGATCGGTTCTGGTCATGCCAGAGAGCATTTCCAAATGTTAGCTAAATCAAGAATTAGGGCAGCTGAGCAGCATGTGAAATGCAGGCCACAAATCATCTCTTTTGTCACTGAATATCTCAACTTCTCAGACAAGGAGTTTTACCAAAGTCTGTGTTTGATATACACATGCAATTTTTACTGTGGTTGTGGGAGGCTTTAAGCAAAATCAAACCTCCTGACTCTGAAAACCTGAAATATTTCATTCAAACATACTGGAAGAAGAATGGTCTGACTTTTTGTCCTTGCTTTTCTTTCTGCATTCCTCACAGAAGAGCTCTTACTGATATTTAGTTGCTTTTCTGATAAGAAAAATGTCCATATTTTATAGCTCCTTTGTTGTATCGATTTATCTGAACAGTAAATTCGTTCAGTGTCTTAGGAAAACATTACTTAGTGTTAAACCTTCTGACTTGGGTACACAGTCAGTGATTCTAGTCAATGCAATTCTGTTATGCAAAAATTTAAGTGAGAAATGTTATTAAACGAAAGTCATACACATGTAGCTACTTCCCACCCATTCTGCTTAAGATATAAAAAGCCTAGAGCAGGGGCTGACACTGAGCTGACCAAGGCATATTCGCCACTTGTCTGGTGAAGGACACTGTGGAAAATCTTCTTGCATCTAACTTGAGTTAATAAATCTGTTTTCAAGAAAATTTGGAAGTTAGTTCCTGATCTCCTGTATGTGTGAGGGGGCATTATTATCCCTTTCAGGGTCCCAGAAAAGCTGGAGGCTTGTAGAGAATGAGGGAAGACCGAGATGGCTATACCTGTTCCCTCCACATAGCCAGACATAAGCAGAACTGGGATGCTGGGGAGGGCTGAGGAGGGCAGTGAAAGCAATTTTGAGTCTGTACTGCAAGCAGCTCAGTGAATGGTTTTTCACCAAAGACCTGAAAAGGAAGGCCTCACTGAAAGGCCTTCCAAAAAGTAAACTTGGGAGATGATACACTCTGTGTTGTTGATGAAACTCTCCTAGATATAGTGCAGAGAAAAGCATTCTCATTGAGCAGTGATGATCCCAAGGAGTATCATGGGGATGGCCAGACTTCCCTTTCCTCATCTCTTGGAAGGAGATGAACTGCCCGCATCAATCAGAAGAGCCAACACAGCACAGTGGAAGCTGTCATAAACGAGGAATAGACCAGGACATGAAGAGAACATTAAATTGCCATGGAGCTACTCCAGATCAGTCATACAAGCTGTCTTGTACATGCAGCCTCCTAAGCATTGAAAGTCAAAACCTGCTCGTCTACACATAGGCTCACATTTCTAAACCGTCTCTCATCTTGAGATAGGACGAAGATACCCAAGTTAGAAAGGTAACCACCTCAGCACGGGAAGAACTGCTGAGCCAGAGAAAAGTTCTGTCCCCTACAGTCTTTCTTTAGAGATTCAGTTTTTCCTTTCCCTTAAAACAACTCTATTGATGTATCTTTTGGACAAATTATCTAGAATAATTTCTGTGTTGATTGAGTATCACTTCTTTCTTTTTCCTGTAATGTGTAACCAATTCCATGAATGCACTGGGACCAGTCAGTGTGCTGGGGAGTAGGTCTAATCTTCATCTCTGACTATCAAAACATGCAGGAATGTCTTGCCTAGAGCCAAGGTATCCTTTCAGGGTAATTAGGTGTGAGACAGTCTGAGGCTCAGACTGTAACTGCCATCCACATCCTAGTGATGCCTGTTACACTGCAACTTAAATTCTCTCTAAGATGCTCTTGTGACTGTAGAAGTTGTGGTGCAGGAGGCAAACTGCATGATACAGAAGAGTTCTAGAGTGTTGTACAACAGGGGAAGAATTGTTGCTTCCTCACTTCAAAGTTTCCTGTGTAAAAGAAAAAAAAAGGCCACAAACAAGCAGAGATCTTGTGAGGGAGACTACTGCAGTTTTCATGTGAGCTCACAGATAATACTGCATTGAACAGTTATTTACTTCTTTCACTAGCCACTGGACATTGCCTCCTTCCCCTGAAAAGAGCATTCCAGCTGTGCACTGCTAAAATTAACTTCATGGCTGGAAATCTGAAAGTATTTACGCAGAAGAAAAGGCTGGAGACTGTACTTCTCCTAAGCCCTATTAATGCTTAGGGTGCGTTGCTCTCAATGCCAGCTTTTCAGGATCTGTGAAGAGTGTTTTACTCTAAGTAAAGCTTTTGCAATGCCTCAGCTCGTGCTGGTTCTGCTACATTTTAGTTATTTTGGAGTGAGTTCTCCTAAGAGTGCAAGAACTTGCAGGCCCAGAGAAATGTGAGCAACCTTGAGAGCACAGGAAGGTTTCCCTCAAAAATATGTGATACTTAACTGTTTACAATCTGCATTTATAACGTGTCATAAAATCCATGCCAGCTCCTCCTGGCTTTCCACCCCAGCTTGGTTGATATTTAATGATGCCCACAACAAGGGGCTCTGGCAGGGTGCATGGCCACCCACAGTAAATGTTCCTGTGTGGGCTCCTTTGATCTGGATGGCAGGCAGACTTTGTGGCAGAGGAAGCAACAAGCAAATGTCAAGCTGTCAGCTCTGGCCAGAAATAAGCAAGTGGAGTGCACAGGCGGGTGAAGAGGCTCCCTGCAGGTTTGGTGTCTCTCAAATCTCTGAGGTTCTCTGCCCAGCTCTGTAATGTAGTTTCTCATCCTTCACTAAGCAATCTCAAAGGCCTGTGGGGCAAGGAGCAAAGTAAAGTTACTGTAAAATGTTGTTTCAGCTCATAAAGTACCTGACAAGGGAAAAATAAGAGCAGCTAACAAAAGTCATACAAAACTGGGACTGGGAAAAGTTCTTATCTGTTTCACCAGATTTTGGATACACTCTTCAACGCCCTTCATATCTAGATTTTGTCCTCATCACTGGCAGCAACAGACTGTGTCCCTTCACCTGAAATGTTGTGACACTAGCAATTCTGATGGATATTTCTGAAGAGTATCTACCAGGGCCTCAACTGCGGGGCCATTTCCTGTGGCTTATCTGTAATGCAAGTGTTAACAGATGTTGCAACTGGGCAGACAGAAGAGAGGACAAGAAAAGATGGGGACAAAGTATTTTCATGTCTCTTCAGCTGACAAGATTGTTTATTCTTCTACCATCCTGAAATGGAAAGGGAAAAGTCTCAAACTTCTGAAAAACAGCATTATTGGACTGAAACAGAAACAAATTAATGAAAATTAAACATCATTTTAAAGTGTTGAAATGGCACAATTTGACAGCTCATGCTTTAAAACATCTGTTTTCTTGCAGTCTTAAAACAGAATAATCCTTCTGGAAAAGACCTCATGAGGAAATGCCACTTCTTGTTGCCTACCCTGCAGCGCATCACTTAACCCTGCCTCTCAAACTACAAGGACTTACAAGATTACACCAGAAGGCAGAAGTGACTAGCTGCTTGGTTTATGGACTTCCTTTGCCTCATTTGTGTTGCTCATTTCAAATCACTCATGGATGGAATAAAAAATGTTTCATGATCTCAGTGACTGGTGATTGCACAGATTCTGCTCAGGGCCCTTAAACACTAGAGCAGATTTAAGTGTCATTACATCTATGGTATGCAAATATTCGCGTATTTGTAGCTTGCCTAATTTTAAGCTTTTCCTTTTATCCATCTCTGGAAAAAATCATAAAACGTGATAATATCTTACAAATTCCTTTGTTTGTTTGTTTGTTTGTTTTTGTTACAAAACACAGCTCTGACTTACTTCTTAGTTTTGATCAATCTTCAGCCAGTATAGCAAGCATGTTTTGTTCAGCAAAATCAGATGGGCCATCACAGAATTTGGTCTTTTTCAGGGTTGGATAACGTTTTAAGAAAGCATTTGTGTTAGTGACTGTCCAAGTAGCTGCTATGGCTTGCGATCTGTCAGCAGTTTCACCAGAGCATCACCAGAGGGTAGCAGGACACTTTGCTACAGCGGCTGCTTCTGGGTTGCAGTGCTGAGCTTGTACAGACACCCCACCTCACCTTGCCCTGCATTTGTTCTGTTGATATGTAAGAGAAGTTAACCTGCTGAAACAGGAAACGTTATTTACTGTCTTTATTCTTTTTAAAGACAGCATGGAAAATTGGGACTGAAATTCCCATCAGAAGAGTTTTGATTGTCGCTTTTGCATGACAGTGTACATCACTGCTTGGATTTAGTGGGAACACCAGGCTTACTCCTGTCATGCACTTCCAATAGCAGTTACCATTCTCTGACCTTCCAATTACAAGAGCAAAACCATGGAAATAGCACTCTGTCTTCTACACTTTTCAGAGTTGTCTCTATGGAAAGCAGTTGCTAGAATGCTACTTTCCAAAATGCAATTTGCACAGCTTTGCATAGTTGCTGCTTACTTTTGAGTACTTGCAGGACACCATATGCCTGCTTCTACACAGCAGGGCAAACCTGTTTCTTGTTTTCTTTCTTGGCATCAATGGTCTTGAAGGGCTTCACAGCTAGAACCAAAGTAGTTGTCATCAAGAAAGTAAGAAAGAGAGCAAAAGGGAAAATCATTGAAGTCACCCAAGAACTTCAATGCACTTAAAAAAGTTCCCACTCACTGGCATAAAGGTAGAGAACTGCAGTGTTCACAGGTGCACTGGCATGATGACACTGCTGCTTTTGCAGGCTTAATTTTGGAATGTCTAGAAACAGCTCTGCAGAAGGAGAGGACCAACCAGGGTGGAGATACTCAGGAGAATTAGCAGCTACTATACAAGTCTGTGTGTGGCTTGGTTGGACCAAGTCCTTCCTAGGTAACCTTTTCTCCCTGAAGGAAAGGGGATATTTTCTGTTCCATGTTAAAAAAACAATGCTATGGGCATTAGTTGGTGTTCAGCAACTGGATCATACAACCATGATCTGTAGTCAGTTTCCACTAGATAATGCTGTAGCCCCTCCAGAGAAGAGAGATTATCACTGTTAAAAAAGGGCAAAATACATTCTTAATGTTAACTACAAGTTTAGCTGAATTACTCTTTCTGCTCATCCATTCACCTTCAAACCCTAGTCTTCCATCTTATACAAAGTCTACTCTAAGTGAACTATTTGCATAAACGACAAGATGTTTCAGCCCAGATGACCACCCACCTACTTAACAAGGATATTCAAGACTGGGTGGCAGCAGATTTCCAGTGCTGGCCAAAGTTCCAGATCTCTTCTATTATCCTCCTTTCTTCAGCATGGGACATTATCTGGGGTATCCTAATGTAAGAGTCTGATGGTCTATTTCCAGCATGTATTTGCCACAGTCAAGGAGGGCCAATGTCCAAAAATTCTGCTTCATTTAGCTGGAGCCTGAAATAACTCTTCTGGTAAACCTGTGAAGTGGCAGAAATGGGGATCATAATTTTAGGAAAACAAATTAAACTTTCATCTTTCATGTTGTAGTCATTGGAAAAAAAACATGAGAGGGAGGGAAATTGTGCTCACATCATCTGTGACTTTCCTATTTACACTCTCATTGTGAGTAACTTCTGCCAAGTGCTGTTTACTTTTTGCTGTCAAATTCATCTGAATTAATCACACTTGACTGAAAAGTGAGACTTGTTCTCCCCTGCTTGCTAAGTGACACACAGACTGAGTGTGAGAAATAGCCTGCCAAGGGCTACATCAGGAATCCTGTGTCAGTACAACAGCTGAAAAATAGAAGACATTTTACCAAGTCTTCATCTTAGCCCATGGTCTCTCCTACTGCTATCCCATGGGTGCAGTTGTATGGCCAGAGTATGGAAAAAGCAGAAACAAGACAAGAATCTTACTTCAGACCAAGCTGGTCACACACACCTTAGGACTCAGAGAAATTAAGCCTGAATGGCAATAGATACGAGTTTAGGAGGCTATATGAAGACAGACTGGTCAACCAGGGAGTGGTACAGAAGATTAAATATTTGTGTTCATTTCCAGGATTACAAAAACTTTTGCAGGCTTTAATACAGTCTTCATGGGGTATCCCGACTCTAGAAGAAGAAGAAGTCTTCAGGTTCTCATCCTGTGAACAGCTCCTTTTCTACAGTCATCTGTTCAATATAAATTGGTGGTATTTTTTCTGCCCTTACAGATTAAATAAGGAATTTTTCTTACCATATTTACTTGCAGTTATGTCACAAAAAATAAATGCACTCTGAAACACAGTGTTTGTTTCCTCTCTTCTCAAGACATCTAAGTCAAATGCATTTACATTAAAGCTAAAATATCTGATTTGTCCTTGGCCTTCCAGGTACTTCACAAGGAATTAGATCCATATCTCCCCAAGTCACATGAGCAGTTACAGCTGTGAAGATTTTTTGCTGACCTTGATGATGTACAAAGTCTTTTTGAGCTTCACCAGAATGCATGACTACTCAGTGCTCCAATTAACACAGAAGCAAAGAGTGAAGAACTCAAATGAAAGTGAAACACCTTCTTTGAACTACCCATCCCAGGAAAAAATGCTGACAAATGGGAAGTATAAATAATATTTTTTTAACTGAAAGAGAAGAAAATTAGCATGTCAAGTGATTTTAGATGCTTCTATATGAACAGCCAAAGCAGTGCTCAGAAAGCCCTTGATCTCCCCCATGGGTTACATATGTTTTCAGCAACCACCAGTGCTTTTTTATTCCCCTGTGCACTTTCTACAGGACAGAGGTCTGTATGAGCATGAATTATAGGAGACAAAAGTTTTGTGCCAGCTTCTCTTCACTTGATTCCCATAGAGAGTATATTATTGTCCCTGTGTTGTCTCTTCCCTACGTGACTAATTCCTCTGNNCTACGTGACTAATTCCTCTGTTTAAGAGAAGCAAAAAAGGAAACTTCACAAACTTACATACTAAGACAGAATTATTGGGAATTAACTGTATCACAGTCTTAGAAATCTAGAGGATTTTGCATAGCCATCCTCTGCCTTTGCACTGCTAATTCTTTGTCTAAAAAATTCCTGTCAGTTTGACAGAAAGAGCTAATTCTATGCAAAGACACTTTATGATTTAACTGACACTAGTATGGTGAAAATCTGTTTGTTCTCTGCACCTCAAAATCTCTAAGTCAAGTATCATGGCTGTCATCCAGACAAGCTTTTAGTATGAATGTACACTCTAAGCATGTGCATCATCTTATCAGATGTAAGCACTAGCATAAATAAGAGCCACCATAACATAAATGTTCTCTGGTTTGCATATATAAAAATTCATCTCATCAAAATAGATGCCGAATATCCACTTTGCATGTACGTTGCAATGTTCCTCACTTGAACAAAAAGCTACCAAGTGGGGGCAAAGAGAAACAGATTAAGAAATGCCCCTGAAAATGGGTACAATGACAATTTCAAGCTACTTTGAACTTGTATGAAGTCTGTACAAACTTTTCATAAGTTAGCATAGCGGGGCTTCTTCTGCATTATTTTTGGAAGCTAGTTGGTGTTCCTCCACTGTCATTTCCAAATCTCTTCTGCTCTCTGTACAGGCCCATCAGGCTATCCCCTCACTTGGGTGGTATATTCAGGTCTGTCTTCTATTCCAAGGCTCTGACCTAACAATTGTTATGTTTAAACAACACCCCTGGGAGAGAGCTTTCCTTCCCTGCCTATCTTTATGATGGGTGGGAAACAGACTTTCAGTTCTCAGATATGCACTGTGCTCTGTTCTCTCTGACTCTGTCCAGGTTAGTTGGATGCACAAACACACTCAAGAACACAACTTCTGCAGTGACAAACTAGATACGGCTTACAACAGAATGTTTTATGATAAACTATAAAGCTACTCTATCATGTTTATTGTACTTTGAGGCACCTGAATAAAGCAAGACTTTCCATCTTGGCACTGTTGTACAGCTGTGCTAAAAGTATTGACCTGCTTACAAGCAGAGAAACATTCCAGTTATGTAAACAGCAGATAATTAGTTTTCTTCTCTGCATTCCTAGAGTAAGCTGGCTTTAGCTGAGTCCATAATTTCTGTGCATGCTATTCCTTTTGCTGTTTCGACACACATAAATTGATCTCACCAGCTGTTGGCCACTGAAACAAGGGGTTTCAATGTGTTCTTGTAAAAGCCAGCAAAAGATTTTGAAAAGACTTTGAGTGATCAGCTCTAAAATGCTGATCCAAAATAAGCAAAAACTTCTACGCTGGATGAGGCCAAATGCTGCTTTGAGCAGCAATCATTTCCAAAACCAGTTGCTAATGACAGTTTCGGAAAGCCTCAAAACAGGACAAGTTAAAACCCCTTTGTTTTCTCCTTCTCCTTGTTTTCCTTCTCCTCCTCCTTCTCCTTCCCCTTCTTCTCCTTCCCCTTTCCCTTTTATCTCTCTTCTTTCCCTTCCCCTCCCCTATCCCTTTTCCTTCTCTTTCTTCAAAATTTAGACTTGAAGTACTGACTTCAAGAGAGTTTAATAGACATACATACTTCTCTTCCTTGAATCTATTGAACCTATTTTAACCCGTTCACATCACTGTCTTCTATGCTATTCCATCCTAGTGATCTTCAGAATCTAACTTTTGTAGTGTATATAACACAGAAGAGGTCAAAAAGGGGGTGGAAAGAACTTAGTTTTTTTTGGTTTAAATTGACTGCCTCACATTTCAAGTCTGTTGCCTTTAGCCCCTGAATTATTAGCAGTAGTAATTCTTCATTCNTTGATTTGGATTGGACCTCCATGTAGACCACCACAGAAGGTAGGTTGAAATTATGTTTGAAATAAAAATACAAATGTGTGAGTTGTCCTCTGCAGCTCAAGTTCATTTCTTTGCTCATCCCTTTAGGAATGCTGTCTACAGTGTGCATTGCAGTTCAGTTCTACATACATACTATTAAACTGACTCTACCCTATTAACAAAAATGTTATAAATTTTCTGGTTCGTTGCCTTTGTAAATNCCCCTATCCCTTTTCCTTCTCTTTCTTCAAAATTTAGACTTGAAGTACTGACTTCAAGAGAGTTTAATAGACATACATACTTCTCTTCCTTGAATCTATTGAACCTATTTTAACCCGTTCACATCACTGTCTTCTATGCTATTCCATCCTAGTGATCTTCAGAATCTAACTTTTGTAGTGTATATAACACAGAAGAGGTCAAAAAGGGGGTGGAAAGAACTTAGTTTTTTTTGGTTTAAATTGACTGCCTCACATTTCAAGTCTGTTGCCTTTAGCCCCTGAATTATTAGCAGTAGTAATTCTTCATTCTCTACACTTCCACCTTATATAGTTGCACTTTAAGTCATCATATCCCCAGGAGCAAGAGTTATTTCACATATATGATAATTTTTCTGTTCTATTATTTGGCTTGACTTTGAGATGAGGCAAAAAGCAGGCATATTGATGTGGCTACATGGCAGGTTTATATAGGACTGCAATATTTTTTTATTCTGTTTTCTCTTTGTAACTATAACAGGAAGCTGAAATTNACCCTATTAACAAAAATGTTATAAATTTTCTGGTTCGTTGCCTTTGTAAATTCAGCTTTATCAAATAACTACTTTCTATTAACCTGGAATGCAACTGCTTCACCTTTCAGATATGTTTTCGGCAAACGACAGAGCAGAATAGACAATTTCACCTATTTAATAACTAGTGCTCTGGAATGTCAGAGATAGTGAAAGCCCCACATAACTAAACAAACAGCTCAAAATAATAAACCGATCCATGCAATTTCCTGTATTGTCTCTTTGGAGTCAGCTGGCTCATGAGGCTCTTAAGTGAGCAGGAAAAACACAAATAGCTCAGACAAAAAGAGAGCTACCACCATGAAATAAACACTCTACAAGAGCTGTATCAGCTGCAGTGGGTGTTATACCATCTTTTCAACCAGAAATCAAAATTCAGATTAGTAGGAAAAAGAAGCAGTGTTGAAAGTTTGATGGATGTGTGTGTCAAGGCATGCTCAGAAGCAGCAGTTCTACTCTGGCCCCAGCATTTATTTATGTTGCAAATAAAGTGTGGAAAATACATTAGGAAAACCTACTTTTCAGTTTAATTTCACATAAACACATGGAAGTGTGGGCCATGTTCTGAAATGTTGAATACTGCCCTCTTCCTACTGAAACCAGGGAGAGTTGCATTGATGGGTGCACTATTTTGCATGACGGAACTTATCTCAGAAGCATGTAGCATTATATATGCACCTATTCGCACTAATTACCAAAAAATTCATGGATCTGTAGAATGACAAGGAGATCCTTTCTCCTTACATCTCTTCTATTCCTGTAGGATTTTCTTTTTTGAAAAAATTACATGAAAAAAACCTCACAAACTACTGATCCCTTTTCCAGTTTGGAGATGAAGTCTGATGCTTTTCTAAGTAAGCAGTAAATGCTTGCTTACCACACTGTGCTTGGCATTTGAGTGTAAAACAATAAATCTGATGCTCAGCTTAAGCTGGCTTGAAAGGACTCTCTACATCCACATAATGCTGCATCTTCGCTAAGTTATAAATGAAGTCAGAAGAACAGCATGAAGCCAATAGACCTGCAAGCCCCTCGTTCTATGAACAGATATGCTTCTTAAGTGTTTGGCAAGCTACTATGCATATTTATTGGTCTAGTTAAAGAATTCAGCAATATTTGTACGGAGTAGCTAGACAAGTGAGAGGCACAGCCTTAATTCATTGTGTGCATACATGTAGCAAGATAAATTATGTCAGCACTCATTCAAAATAACTCCTGCCTTGCTTAGTGCAAGCAATTTTGTCCAAAGAGTCAAGAAGACAAGCTGGCTGTGTTATTTCCCAGCCTCTGAGTAACCACTTTCGCAACCTGAATGTACCCCTAAACTTTTCATTGGTCTCAAATATAGGACTAAGGTAGCAGTCAGAGATTGCATGTTTCTCATGGCTCTCTGAAAAAATGGTGTTCCAGACACAATACAAACTTCAAAATATTTGGAAGGCAAAAGCAGCAGAGCTTGCCAGAGGATGACTGTTTCACAACAGCTCTCAAGGTTTCAAAACTTGTTTTCAATGTGTGCTAAAGGAAAAACAAAGCTCTTCCAATGCTTCCAGGAGGCAGAACTATAACAAATGGATCTCCCCAGACACAGAAATTCTCCACTTCCCAGAAGCAAATCTCTCATGTTCAGCTCAAGAATCCTCTCAAACTGCAAGTAAGACTTCATCCAAACTAATCTTTTTGTTAAATGAGGACATTTTGAAAGCCTTTGGGTACATCTGGTGGGTCTATCAGCTTTAAATCAAGTGTCACCTTGTGGATCTGACAGAAGTTGAATGTTCCATCACACAAGCCTGGACCCAAAGGCAAAGGTGACAGTAGAAACACTCTGGATACCTTTTCTAGATTATATTGGGGGGAGGGCAGGAGGGGATGGGGGGGAGGCGCAATGTTATGTTTTTTTAGTCCTTTCTAAGTCCTACATATATTGCCTGAATACAATTTTTCCTGTTTCTGTTGCAAATAGATTTTTCAATATTTTTTTTTTAAAAATCCCGTGGTGAGGAAAGCATGTAGAAAAAACATCAGAAGAGCAGTGCCATAAGCTTTCCAGAAAGCCACATGCACTTCATGCTGCTTTCATTTGTTCTCATAGTGTAGGAGCACATTTTGTATGACCTGCATGTTCACTCATAAGATGCCAGGATCTTTACTAGTGAACTTACCATATTGCCATTTAACCTTTTGCCACAACTATGCAGACTATTTAACAACCAGGCCAAGGAAGTTAAAGTTTTTAGGCATCCTTGTGCAGTAATCTTAGCATTTTAATGTGTAAGTGGTCAAATCTGTCTATATTCAAAGCCCAGAAAAATAAATGAGCTTTCCTATTTAGCTTCATGTGACTGTTAAAGATTGTTTAATGAAACAACAATCATTTTGACTTTCCAAGGTCATGTGCATGTTAGTGACAGAATTCAAATATAAAATGTCAATGCACTCTTAATTAGGTCAAGATGTCTGAGAAAAATTCCTTCTGTCAAAGGGATCCTCTTATTTCATGTGTAGGAAAATTAAAATAAATTATGCCCATGAGAAAAGCCACACTCTAACATCAAAATCCCATTTATATAGATAACTTTCAAATCTCTCCTTGTGTTATTCACATAAAGTTCATCTGTCTTTATTTGCAACTGATCTGGCTTTGCTTAAGCTTAGTGCATTGGATTCTTTGGGGTGTTTTTGCCTTTGTAGCCTCCATGATTAGGTTTACATCATTGAAAATATGAATCCTTAGGCCCTTCTGCTTTCCAGCTGCCCTCACACTCTTTATCCTAACCTTTGCAAGTGACCTTTTAGGCCTCCATATCTGGCTATCCTTAAGAAGCAACAATCCAAAGAGTCATTAACAAGTCCATCTTCACCCTGTGGTTATAAGGTGAAGCAATGATTAGACTGCAGGAAACATCACACTTTTCTCATAGGTATTGTGGCAGATAGTACACTTCACTCTGGGGAGATGTCTTGAGACACACAGTCGTGCCAAAGACCTAGGAAGAGGATGAAATGCTCTAGTATTTATTTTTCTAATAGATACTTCATTTCCTGTTCTTCCTTTTCAGTATTTACATTAGAAAGCATCTCCAGCTCCACTGCGTTCTATGGCATAGTTCACCAGCAGTAATCATATGAACAGATCATAATGGTATATTCAACACCAAAAAGGATGGTTGACACTAGCTTTGAAAACAGGAAAAGTACCCTGTCATCTTTCCTATCATCTAGAATAAGAAACTAGCTCCCACATGTAAAGGCAACTCTTTCCCTTACTCCTCATAGCTTTCCAAGAGTTCATCACCCTTCTACTCTAGGTATTTCTGAGCTGGGGCAGCGGGAGAGTGTTTGCCTCTAGGTTTTAATGCTGAAGAAAGATGTTCCTTTACTGTACACTCTTAAATGTGCTTGCAGGAGAAATAAGCAAAAGTAAACAGTGAAGCAATGAAATTATGAGAAAAAACTTTCTTCTTTCCATCTAATGNNCGGGAAAACCTAATCCCTTAGCTAGGTCCTAGCTAAATTTGTTATTTTAGAAGGTTCTTGCTTGCTGGCTTGTAACGTATGCAGCTAATAATAAATTAACAAAAATTAGTATAAGGAATTAGCAGGTTTAAAACCTCAGATTACTATTTCGTGGAAATAAATATTTTTGTATTCTTGTACCATTTCATCAACAACAAAAAGCAATTTCCATTATTATCTCAATTTCAGCTCTAGAAGCTTTACTTTTGGAGTTGAAATTTTATACCTCCACTCTAAATCCAACTATTTAATGACTTCAGAGAGAATTTTAGTTGTCATTGAACTTGGCTTTGTTTTTTAGTTTTTTATCATTCATTTTTTTTTGTCTGAATGGGACCATTAAATGCATATATGAATATCAATTTCTTTATGACTTTCTGTAGGCATGAACTTGAGCTTGCATAAGACAAAACAAAGAGAAATTGATAATTTTGGTGTTCAAAAATCAGTGGGAGTTCAAGAAACACCTGCAGCATCATAACTAATTACTTTTTTAAGAATACCACAGTAGTAAAACTCATTTTTAGATTTCACACAGCATTAGGCTTCCTTTTCCCTGTTGTCTATACAGATTTGTTTTCAGGGATTAACAGTGTGGTAGTTTTCGCTTTAGTTTTAGCTAGGCCTCAAATTAGCAGGCTCAGAGAATGTACATAGATTAGGAGGGGCAGGTATCACCTGACTTAAGCAACCAAAGAAATATTTCATACCAGATGAAGCAAACCTGAGATATGAATAGAGGAGTAGGAGGTGTTCACTCAGTTCCATCATGGTTGAAGTAGAGGCAAGACACGCAGCTGCTTTCTTGTTGTCTGGGCCCTGCTGCTGCTGCCCCTACTTGCATTTTGTTTGAGTTCAGGGAAGTAGAAACATTTTGTTGTTATACTTTCTGTTTCTTGCTGGGCGTCTTTTGGGGTGCTTATGGATCTAGAGTGATGGAAACTGTTTTCGGAGGGAGGTAGAAAATTGTTATATCTAACTTGTGTTAAGTGTGTGTTACATTATAGTTTTCTTTTAATTTTCTCTTTTCTATATAAATATATATAGTTAGTTTAAGTTTAAACCTAGTTGGAGGGGTTTTTTCCCTTTCTCCCTTTTCTTCTCAGTGTGGGGGGGAAAGAGACTGACTCTGTGTTGGGCAGTTGGCATTTTGCCAGCTCAGCCCAAGACAAACAGGTACAGGGAATTGTTTAAAAAAGTATGTGAATACATTTTATGCTTCATTTTTTAACACTTAAACTTTCCCAAAGTGTAATAAACCATATGGATTTGTGAGGTACTGTGTTCTTTTTTCTTACATTATTTTTAAAATACAATAATTTTACATTCCTAAACAGTTTATTTTTGCAAAGGTAACATGAAAATCTGCAAAATTCCTGCTCATGGAAACTGGAAAATTCTTAGATGGTACGAGATACTTTGACTTTCTATAGTTCTTGAAGGGCTTACCATCTAAATGAGAATAAATCTCCGTGGAAAGAAAGACCTTTTTTCAGTGATTGTGGTTAAGAGGTCTGAAAATCCATTTAACACCTCACTGCTGTTTCTTTGCTCCTCTGATTTTTAAAGTAAGTAATATTTGTTTCAATTTTTTTTTCATCACCATGTCTACTTGAAAATTACAGTTTTCATGAACAATGAGAAAAAGAGAGAAAAAGACAGTAAGCTTCTGCCAACATGGTTCTAGCACACAGAAGCAGACAAAAATGTGATTTTCAGGGGAAAGCACCATTTTGTGGTTGGGTCCTAGTGAATCTAGTGTGGTTTAAGGTGCTTAATTATGGGCTAGTTGCTATGGGCACTGAATCCATCAACTCTATTAAGAAAGTTAACTCTATCTATTTGAAAGGACAGGGACAGTCACTGCTGGGAGCTTGTCCATTCTTCAAGATAGTAACACCAAAGACTATGTGCCTCCATTGCTTTCATCAAGTAATAAAATTGCTTCTAAAACTCTTGGCCTTTCCTTTTTAAATGATGTGATATGATACAACCTGTAAATACCTTAACCAGCTCCATCAAACAAGTGTGACCCATGGGCTGACACTAGCACGTGCACATATGAAACAACACAGCAACAAAAAGAGAAGCGATTCTTGTATATTTGGAGAACAGAAAATGTGTTCCTTGTAGAATGATTTTGAAAGTATGTATAATCAATTGCAAATAAATAGGAGGAGTTAATGTTTATAAACAAAGAATTCTGAGTGTAAAAGACAGTTTCAGCTGGGGTGAAATAAGCCATTGCTTTCATTCACAAAAACTGTTGTCAAACGATTTATACTCTGACACTTCTCCTGATGTCAAGGAAGACACTTTAGAGATTGTACCTAACAAGGAATTCTGTCATTTTGTTGGCTTATTCTGTGAATAATGGTCTCTTAAAGATATGAACAGAAATGTACCCATTTTCTTGGTGTATGTATATGAACAGCTCATGCCTACTCCAAGTTAAAATTAGAATTTAGAATCAATTTAGAAGCTTGTACATGTGCCACCTGCTATTTGAAGATCTGAAGGAGCTATTTGAAAAATCAGAATACAACCTGGATACTGAATACTGATATCACAGTATTGCACTAACATGTTTAAAAGAGGGAGCAAAATCAAGAGCCTGTGTTTCATGTGTACATTCAAATGATGAGGAGGGAAAATGCAACTACCAAGTTTGGAAGAACTTAAAACCACCAATGGGCAGGAAAGAAAATAACAAAAGAGAACAAAAGTGCCTCTACATGCAACGCATGATTCAGGACCTTCAGTTACTACCTAATAGCTACTAACAATCCCTGGAATTTCCCTCCCAGCATGTGAGTAGGCATTATTTATGTCTTGCTACATAACTCTCCACATTGCCCTAACTGATTGTATCCCACTGTGCTAGTTTAAAGGTAAACTGGCAGGAGAAAGACACCCAACACAAAAAATATTATAAATCAGAGTTACAATTTAATAAAACTATTACCATAAATACAATGATATAAAGAGAAATTGGTTTGAACCCATAAACCCCAGAAGTATAACCCAGCACTTTGGGGCACAAACACAGTGGTGTTCGTTGGACCCTGTGCTGAGCCCCACATGGTTCCCCTGAGTCCAAAGTAAAAAGAAGGGAAAGAAAAACCTGGTGGTGCAGGTGACAGTCACAGTCTGGTCAAGAGTGGCAGTCACAGTCCTGTCGAGGTTCTGATCCTCCTCTGGATCCAATGAGCAGTCCCAAAAATCTCCAAAGCCTAAGATTATATGCCCTGTGGTTCAGGTGGGAATACCCAGTACCTCCCCCAGGGCGGGGAGCTCCACAATGGGTGATCTAATTTTATGAGTCATGGGGTATTTTTGGAATTGTTGCTGCCCATTAGCAGACACGCCCCCTGAGGCTGGGTGTGGAGGTGCTAATGACACCCCGGAGGGGAGTTATCACAGCTCCTATCTCACAGGCTTCTTTAACACCCAGCTTGTAGCCTGAGGGGTCAGATGTGCCCTGGGCAGTTGCTGCGAAGGGTTCATCGTTAACAGCTCATGAGAAATTACATAGAGGGTATAGAATACACAACTTTGGGCACATCCACACAGTGATAAACTGGTCCTGGCTTGCTGAACTAGGACACCTACATTTCTGGTAAAAATGTGTGCTTAAATCTTCGACTCATATTTTTAAGAGCCTTGGTCTAAGAGAACTTCAAGTTGTTGATTCGCTTAGAGGTCAGTGAGCCATGAGACTTATACCAGGATCCATCAGGCTTTTATAACTCATATAGAAAAATGGAGTTGTAGTATCCCTGATGATGAAGACTGCAAAGATGCAAACCCCCAACAGTTTCTAATAGAAGGTGAGCGTGCTCAAGCAGTGCTATTTAGTGCACAGCCCTGATAAGAGCTCTGTAACCTGGAATGTCTGAGAATGAGACACTGCTGAAGCAGAATGAAGGTCCACTCTGTTAGACACCCTTAGCCAAAGTTCTTCCCTCCCTAAGCATCTCTTTCCTTGCCCAAGGCACTTGCAACAGAAAAGACCTCTGTATTATTTAGCCTTTGTTAACCAGGCAGGAAAGGAAACACTTTGACTGTTAAGAATAAGAGGATGCAACCCAAATGCCCCTTCAACAGGAAAAAAAGCCACATGAACCAAATAGGTCAGATTGCTAAAAGAAGTACTAAGCTTACTGCAAACACTTTTTTAGTTTAGCCACTGCAAACATATAGACTTCTGGTGTGATTTCAAGTGGGTGAGGGCGTCAAACACAAAAACACATCACGTCCTCCTTTATGTTTGCTTTACCTTCTGATAGGCTGATGAAAGGAACTCCACATGGTTGTCTGCATGACTTCAAACAAGGGTTTGTAAGCTCTTGGAGTACTGGGTGTACCTGCTGTTAGGACAGAAAAGATGTAGCAGATGTCTGGAAGAGTACAGGATGGAAGCTGACACTCTTGCAGCAGTGACATGACTGCTGGCTAGGATGCCCCAATGCTGTCCTTGTTAATGTGTAATAGAGGTAACTGAACCTTCCTACTGCTCTACCTCTCATTTCAGTTTTTCCCTGCTCCCATTTTAACATCCTGACTTCAGTATTAATTATTTCTGCTGTTCCACAAAGTTAGCTAAAGAACTCATATTTTTTTTTCTGTAAGAGAAAAAAGAGCATATTCTCTCCTTAACCTCATTTATTCCCGTTCTCTTGGCACAGCATTTTGAAGAGCCCATTGTTCTACATGTGTATCACAGTAATTCTGAAGGCATTTCCATTTTTCATGTCTTCAGTCTTGGACTGGCTTCATTTCAAAATAATATTTTGTGTAATACACACATGAACTCTAATACATAGGGAGAGTGAGGTTATATGACTATAATATGAGCCATATCCGTCTAGATTAAAGATCTAAGTTTGACTCTTCTTCTTAACACATTTTAGGAAACAGTTTAAAACTAAGCAAGTGTAGTTAATACTCCCTTAAAATGTGGAATAGACCACTCCAAGTTTTCAGAGATGAAAGAGATACCTTTGTACTATATTGGGGAATGCTGGCACTGCAAGGATTTTTATTCCACAGTTTTTCTGCACACAAACTTTTAGTATCCACCGCATTATTATATGGCTTGGGTTCAATTGCTTAGGTACACACTGATATGTGAAGGATCTCCTTTTGAGAGAGGTCCCTGACATTTTCACTTAATGACATGTAATTTTTTTTATTAGAAATGATAGTGAAGCCTCTCTATTCATCCCCTCTGTTTTCCTCATAACATACTATCTATCCTACTCTTTTGCCTGTCACATCTCTTTTCAGTTATCTCTTCCAGGATGAAGATAATTTCTTGTCTGAGAGCAGTATTTTCATCATAATATACTAAATACACATCTAAAATATTTTATATTCACAGGCAATACTGAAAGTTGTGTGAATTTTAATGAAAAGTTATATCCCTGAAGACTGAGGTTGTTTGTTATCCACAGAGAAAAGTCACACTTCTCCTGCTTGGGAGTTTCAGTTGCAATAGCGAAGAACTGCTCCACATACCTCAAACTCTCTTTCCTTGAGTCCTTAAAACTGCAGTATGTCTGGAAATTACTGAACTAAAATCCTGACTCAGAAAAGCACTTTCTAAACATGTTTGTGGAGGCCTCTGGGCCTGTTTGATTTAGTGAAGAGAGTTTAGAAATTTACTCTCATTTTTTCAGAGCACCATCCTACTTTGTTGGTTTAGTGCAGAACATCTTGTGAAACACATATGCACAATGAGCAGAACCTGTGCACTGTAAGCAAGAAGAGTGAAAGACTGCCAGTGCTTTTGTATGTTAAGGCTACAATACACAGCAGGTTTTGAAAAAGTAACCTGTCTATCAAGCCTATTTTTTAACTGTGCCAGCCTATTAAGGAACAAAAAATGCCATAAGCAGGCTGCACCCTACAGACCTTGTCTGTATCTTGTCCTGTCACACTAGAGCTTTCAGAGTTTCTAGTTACCTTGAATATGAACCTGTCTTTTATGATCAAAGACATCTTCCACATTTTCCCCACATTAACTGTCTGCCTAGATCTTTACAAAAACCATACAGCACATGCTTCAGGGTGTAGAATATGGTAAAATATACCCAGTTTAGCATGAACGTACTAGGCCAAAGACAGACTGACTTTGTGTTTATGGACAAAGTATGCTTCATGAACTCTGATGAGCTTATCTTAAAAGGAAGTCAACATCTGCTGTGCAGACAGAGACCAGCAGATGTTTTGATTTTGCCTGCCTTTTTTTTAATCTTGGAAGCTAGCCATATGATATTCTTATTGTGCACTGGGTCTTGTCCACCAGTGGAGACAAAAATTTTATGACTAAACATTGTCATTGTCTGAATACTGAGAAGCAATATGAATTTTGCTTTTCTTTTTTTAAAGCTTGAACTAATAACCCATAACTTGGCTCATTCAAATGCTTGTTTGCTCTGCTGAAGACTAAAATGCCTAGACCTCTGCCTGAAAGGAGAAACTTTTGGCAGACTCACTCTCCTCCTACATAATAATCGTTTTCAAAGTCATGTGGACAGATATTTTGCTTTCATTTAAGGGCCATGTATTCTCTTCAGTGTGTGTCAGAACTCCCAAAGGTGTCAATGGGATTTGCATGTATAAATCAAAAGTGACTGCCCTCAATTTTTGTGTGTTTAAACAATGTTTATGTGGGAAATCTGAACTTCAAGTTTCTATTCTGAAAAATTTATTTTAAAATCATTAAAGCCAGTGAATTAATGCTATTCACAAGGATTGCCAAGTATCTATCCCAGCTTTTAATAATAAACAAATTATAATTTAAGATATTAATATCTTTTTTCCCTTCCTTTTTGAGAATATTATTATATTATAGAAAATACTTTGTTTCTTCCATATGTTTCTTCATATTCTGTTTAAGCCAAGGGCTGAGGCCTACACTGGCAAAAAAATTCCACTCAGGTTTTATGACCAAGATCTTGATAGCCTAGCTTTGGTTCCTCAATGCTGAGTGTATAATGCATCCTGATCTCTCCTCCATGCTCCTTTCACTATTGCCATTAAAAAATTAAAAACAAAACAAAACAAAAACCCCAAACAGTCAGAACAGCTACAACAGTGTATTCCAGTAACACATTCTAACACAGGGACCTCCCCAGAGTAGACTTTGCACCGAGACTGCAATCTTGCCTGGTCTTTTTCACAGTTTGGGGGCAGTGGGAACTGTTCTTGCTGCCCCTCCTCTCAAAAGGCACAGGAGAAAAGCACAAGAAACAATTTCCCAGAGCACCTTCTTCCTTCCCCTTTCCTAGAATAGATCTGCTGCTTTCACTTAGACCACCAAAACTGGATATACCAGGGACTGGCATTTCTCTGATATTATCAATGGCTCCCGTGTGGCTGATTTCAGGGGTCATTTTCTGGGATTGGAAATATTTCTACTCCTACTTTGTAAATATATTCCTGAAAGCTTTGGTCCTCATATAGAGCCTTAAATACACCCCACTGAAATATTGCCTGATATCTGCAAAAAGGAAGTGGACAGCACCAAGGAATTCTGTACCCTGGCAATGTCTGAAAGCAGAAAGAAGACTAGCTCTGCTAGCTACGTATTGTGTGAGGCTTTCCTAGATCAACACTGTGCACTTGAGCACAAAGAAAGTCTTAGAAAAAGCTTAAGTAACATCAGATTCTGACTTCTGTTCTTAAGCTGTCATTTTATGTCTAGCTTAGCTAAAATTTAGAATGCTGCAAGCTTCCTGCAGAAGACAGCATTTCAGTTGTGATAGTGTTTCCATTGTGGCATTTCCATTGCTAACAGAACATCCTTACTTTAAAAAGCAAATTGACCTGCATTCCTTCAAAAATTGTAGGGTATGTGATATTGTGGTGTTGTCTCTGCAGGCACAAATACTGTGTGGGTTGAGTACAATGATGTGTTCTGTCCAGCTGTATTTGGGGGAACACGAAGGGGAAGGATTACAATACTTTTCTTCTCCATATTTGGAAAGGTGCTTGGCTGTGTTTCATTGAGTAATTCAAGCAAAAAGCTATTTGGCTAAAGGACAGCAATCCTCAGACTGTTTGCAGAAGGGTTTTTAACTGGGGGTAAAGCCTTCCCTTTTGTTTAGTAAGCAGGGTGGTGTTAAATGACCATATGATCTTGTGGGGAGACAGTAAAGAATTACTGGAATTCACGAAGTCTGTGGATTTTAAGAAGACAATTAAAGAGATACAGTAACGTCATTGTAAAAGCAGTTGAAGTGCTGCTCTTAAGTTTTCTTTAAGACAAGTCAGCCCTCTTCTGCCACATGTCAAAGGCAGTTTATTCACAAGATCTGATATTTTTCTGTTACCTGCTGGTTTGTAATGAAATAGAGTCACAGACACAGTCACAATCACAGTCACCTTCTTATGCACACTGTCATCAAAAGCCACATGAAACCTGCATTTTCTATTCAAATAATGAAGCCCAGGGCAGATATTTTGACCTTCAGGGACACTTAAAGTGGGAAAAACTCCTTCTGCTCTCCATTTCCCATCTGCTACAGATAAGCATGAACCAAAGCACAAATAACATGCATGAATACAACAGGGAAAAGACCATCAAAAGAAGAGGGCTTAAGCACACCAACACGGAAAGGATTTGTAAAGAGCTGGCAAATAGGCTCAGAGAAGGCAATTTCATTACAACAGAGATTTCCCCTGGAAATGCTGCTTTCAGAAAAGCTTAGTGAACATACAGCGAACGGAATGCCTGCTGTTTACACACACACATACACAACCTCCACCACCTGCAGGATGATTTTTTTCCTCTTGCAAGCACAGCCCCACAGAAAGAATTCCTTCTTGAGGATGTCACTGGATGAATTCAAACTTCTAAGTTCATATCAGAAATTATTCTATAGTTTTCTTCAATCACATCAGGAACACACTTGAATACTTCGGCTGCCCTCACTCTCTTCTTCATTCTATTAGATCATGTTTACTACAGATGTTGATGCTAACTTCACAAGAGAGTCTTGTAGTGCTTTACTATCTCCTCTCTGTACAACTAGATTGAATGTCAATGTCAGTAAAAAGAGTTCCCTACATTATATACAAGGGAAAATATATGAGGGGAGTTATTCACTATATACAGGTCAGTGGTTCTTTTCAAAGTCTTTCTCATGCTAATTATTCATGGACTGAAAGGAAATTTCTCCTCATTACTCAATTTTTCCTGAATTTTGCTTCACTTCAGTACCACGCTAGTCTCAGTCTTGCATACAGAGTCAGAGCTTAGCTGTTCACCTATTTACTTCTTTTCTACTGTGAACTCCCTGTGTGACAAATATATTTACATCTTATACTGATGACTTCATTCTGCTGCCCTGTACACATACAAATACAGCTTTTCTTTAAACCAGTAACAGCTTCTGTGTAGTACGACTGCAGGACTTGCATGATCTGATAGAATAAACATTTTTACAAATTGTATGGGTATTGAGGATTAATTTATAATTGCCCTGTTATATTTTTGCATTCATAATTCTGATGAGATCACTAAGACTGAAATTAACCACTCTGTTCTCACAGTTAATCACACCCGACTGCACACTGGCAGTACAGGAGATGCACATGAAAGCTGGTCTTTGACATTAACTGTTGTTCTTTTGCTAAAAATGTTTCCAATACATCTTACTTTCCTTTTCTTTTTGAGTCCTGACATGTGTGGCACTTATAAAAAGAAATCTGGCATTATGTAAACATAAGGGAAACAAGGGAACTGGGAGTTAGCTTTCCAACAAACTACATCAGTCTAGAGAGAAGTACTCTTTATGATCTGAAAATTCAGGAGTAACAGCAGTACATGGTAACTGCATTGACTCGCTTTAAGCACCTCGCAGAAACCAGACTCTTCTTGGTCATACTTTTCCATTTTTTCACTCTGGTTTGTGTGAAGACCAAAACGATTTATAACTCAGTAGAGTGTAGGACAGGAGCATTTCGTAAGGTGCACTAGTGGTGTGACTCAGACCAGAGTGGATGCAATTACAGCATCATTTCTTTAGTCTTCCAAAGATCAATGGTCCAAAACAACTTTCTGAGAATTCTAGTGGTTGTAGCAACTTTCAGCTACCTTTTTGAGACAAGAAGTTTGCAGAGTAGACCAAGTGTGATGTAGAGTAATGTTATATCCTCTGTTTCAATGTAACATTAGCAGAAACTGGTCCACCCACCAGCTGCTCACTCTTCAGTACCAGAACTACTCTGCACATTTGCCTCTGTAAGAGTATCTCATTGCTATATTCTCGTCAAGAACTAAGTTGAAGAACTATACCTTCTGTAGGAGAAACAGATTTTTGTGAAGCACTTGAACTACTACATACATATAAAAATATGTTGGATCCATATATTAGATGCATCATTTCACTAATTAGTATCTTCTGTGTCTTAGTCTGTAATTTGCAGTGGAATTTGATCATTGCTGGAAAGGCAAAAGGACAGTATTGGATCAATTTTCCATCAGATGAAGCCCCAGTGAATAAATAGTAAATAATTCAATTCATTGTAAATATGGGGTTTGATTTGCAAATGCTCCAATGTACCTGTTCATTCAGTTGCACTGTGATATGTCAACAAAAGTGAACTAAAGCAGAAAGAAGTATAAAATGTATAAAAGAAGGAAAAATACCAGCTAAAGACAAAGAGTCACAAATGACAGGTTTACAGAGCTAAACTATCCCAAGGAAATTTTTCTGAGACTGAGTGACTCCTGGAACTGGAGTCGATCAGGTAGAAAACTGTTTAATATTAAAATAAGGTCTAAAATAAACCCAAGTTATTGTCTCATAACAGTCTAGAAATTTAAATCTATGGTGAAGTTAATTGAAGGAGTCACTACAGGTTTTGAGTTTGTGTGGGAGGTCTCATTAGGAATGTTTCTCCCTCCCAGAGTGATTCACAGACAGCATGACAACACAGGAGCTCTTCCAAGAAATGGCTTGCAATCTCACACGTGGCTACCAGGAATTTTTCACAACAAGCACAGGTTTTTATCGCTGTTGCTACATCTATGTATATATATGTTTATGTACACATATCAATGTATATATATGCAAGTGCGGTCCTTGCCTTTCATGAACACACCCTTGTGGACACTCACCCCTCTATATCCAGACACCTCGCCATCACTTTGGTGAGAAGTAAATCAGTAAAGTATTGCTACATCTTGAAAGTTGGAAAACTGAGTACACAGATGGTTGAAGTCTGCCCTTGAACAAGAGAAGGAGACCGTGGCAGAGGCAGGAGCAGGACCAAAGCATAAGGGACCCTTCAAACCTCCTAGCCGCAGGCGCATCCTCCACGCAAAACACAGGAGTAAATTAACCACGACTAATTCAGCACGTGTCAGTGCAAGCCCTTGCTCAGTCGCCGCGAGCAGCGGCTCCAGCTCGCGCGGCAGGGGAGCGGAAAAGGCGCTCCTCGATTTTCGGGGGGGTCCTGTCTCCCCGCCTCCTCGCCTTCTCCGAAGCTGTGTACCGCTTCGCTTCAGCTCGGCGTGTTTCCAGTGACCGCCACCCCGCCCGCTGCCGGGCTGGCCCCCGACAGCAGTGTGGGACCCATCGGGGCGGGACGAGGCGGCGGAGGCGGGAGGGACGGGGGGAAACGTTACCGAAAGCCGGGG
>VWZD01011930.1:1390977-1401500 GCA_013396695.1 Sakesphorus luctuosus | reverse complement strand
ATTTTCTGTGAGAATTTGCTATATATATCTTCCAAAGGGATGGTAGTACAGAGGCTTTCATGTAAGCTGAAAACTGGAAAAGAAAATCAAAGTGTTAGAATAAAATGACAAAGATACATGAAGTCCTTGCTGCTGGCAAGTTCTCTGTAATTTCAGCAATATTTTGAGAGTTATAGTAGAGCTTCTCTTGCTTATTGTTACCTCAGTTATATGTCCTACACCTCAGGGGAGTCTTTGGCCTTCTTCAGAGGAGAAGTTTTTAAGAGACCTTGAGCCATCTGCCATTTGAATCTGCAGTTGTGATAGGGCTCTTGTAGATAAAAGTAAAATATGTATTCACAGGTACTGAAATATGTTTCACATTGATGGGCCTGCCAAGAACGATTGAGCTTTGTATTTTATTCCATAATTAATATTTTTTAATGTAGGAGAAACCTGTCCAATGCCCTTCAATATATATGTTAGTTAATTCATTATAAAAATAGAAAGGAAATCTATTGTACCTTTTGTACCTTTCAAAATACTTCATGCTTTTCGGATGTGCTCTCCACCTTGCTGCCTGGACCTGGACAAAATTGACTTTTCCACTGTGTGGCAGTAACAGAATCCTGTAGGAGACACTGTTTGCTCCACAGTGCTCTTCTTGGAAAGGGAAATGTTTGACTAATCAACTTTGTCAAACAATTTAAAATGCAAAAAAGGAAGTTCTATAAATGACAAGTACAATGTATTAGCCTCTTGTCTTCTAAACATTTGCATGTTTTCATCTAGGCTAAAACTGGAATCAGGGCTTAAGAATAGCAAAGTAATTTGACACTGGACAGACTGGACAGCCAATAAAGGCTTTTTAGTGTCCTTCGGAAGAGATAGTGCTTTCTGCTTGATAAGTGAGTGAATAGGACAGCTGGAGTCTTGTTATTTCTCTTCTATTGTTAAATTATGCTTTGTAATATTGCAGGAAATTGAATTAATCTGGATGCAAAGTGTGACTTGTGATTCTGACAATTTCTATTTAAATAGAAATGCCAGAAATGTTCACAGGTGTAGGTGCTATGAAGCTCTTTTTAATGGCTGGAATGGAATAAAAAAAAATAACGATGTTCTTCGGACACCAATTCTGCCAGCATTGCAATGAGCTGAAGAAGGGAATTTGGTATAATGGTGTTGTACAGAAGATAAATTGAGGTCCTATGAATTGCCCACTGGATGAAGCCAATATTTCCCACTTTTGACAAGAATTCTCTGTTAGTGATTGTGCAACAGCATCTCCTGAATGTATAATAATAATATAATAATATGGCCAATCTTCATGAACGAAGGTTTGGGAAGGGCTCACCCCACGTGGATGTGCCCTTCCAGCCTGCGCAGTGGATGTTTTAGGTGAGGCACAGCGTGCGCAGAACTGGCCCCACTGTTTAAGTCCTAAGGTTCATTTGCCATGGCAGAGCAAGCTTGGACAGTGACATTGAAGTCCTTAGGACTATCTACAGCACCCGGTACTAACCAGGGCTGACCCTGCTTCGCATCCGAGATCTGACGGGATTGGATGGCAGGGAGGCATTTAACTGCCAGGGGCGGTCCCTTCACTGAGACTCGAACTCGCAACCTTGGGAGTCAGAGACCAGAGTGGTCTCCACTACGCCATGGGACCGCCCTCCTGTACCTGCTGTGTGTGGGGTCTAACACTTTTTGTGCACATATTTGTGCCCATGCTCAGAAACAGCTACCTCTGTGACCACCATAACAGATCTGAAGCCTCCAGGAGGCCAAATTGATTCAACCTGTTCAACTTCTTCAAAGACTGAGCAAAAAGAGACCGTTAACTCAGAGCTCTTTAAAAACCTTCCCACTATCCCTTAGCAAGTGAGCCTTCCCTTAAAAATGCTCACAAAACTCTTCTAAATGAAGATATTTTTTCCTGAATTATTAGGTGTAAATGTATTTTGAAAGCACTGGGAACTAAGAGCACGTACTAACAGTTGGATTAGTGATCTTAAAGGTCTTTTCTAGTCTTAACAGGTCTATGGTTCTACAATAGAAAAGAATTATCACCCAGACAGAATGACTAAATCTGAGGGGGATGATTCTGTGGAAGCAGACAAACCGTGATGTATACTGCTCATTACTAGGAGCAGCCTGCTGCAGGTGGACTGAGCCAAGAGGTTTAGGAAGCTGCCCTGATTTTTGTTTAAGAGAATCTGACTGGGTGTCCTGGACTGTCACCGTCACACCTTTGATCCCAACTGTTTTCCTGCATGGTGAGGTACATTCAGTACTTAATTTTTTGGATTCAGGGGCATGCTCCATGCATAGCTGCTCCCATGGGTGCTGGAGTTCCCAGTGTGACCTGTGTGAGGACACAGTTCTTTGGGAGATAATGCCAAGGGGAGGACAGCAATGCAGATACATTGTAAGTGTCACCTTCATAAGAGCTGTACATATTGTTCTCTTGTTGTGGAAATACAGAGCACCCACTCTTTGGATGTGTGTCGGCTCTGTTAAGTGGTTGTTGGCACTTGGTCAGGATAATCCATACATGAAACCCTAACCCTAACCCTAACCCTAACCCTAACCCTAACTCTAATCAATGTCCGTCCAGTGTTGGAGTTGATGATGCTGTTGTTGAACTTACCACTGACTGTAATAGATGGGTTGGCATTGTGTGACATTCTCACTGAAGAGTTCAGGTCATGAACAACGTGCTCTCAGATCCTTATTTGTATCCAGAAAAATTGTATTTAATCTCTTCAGGCCTGGTCAGGGGGAAAGATTTCGAGTGAGTTACTAGTATATCAGAAACCATGGTATCATCTCCAGCCATAAATAATATGATAAACTATTTGATTAAAACATTTTGAAGTGCAATCAGCCACCACATCCTAGGACACTACTGAACATAAGGTCCACACTTCACATTAATGAATATTAATTAACTTCAGGTATGTTTTAACATAATAGAGAGATTAGCTCAGGTTAGTTTGCAGGTTTTGTCTAAAAAAACTCTTCCCTCTTACGAGTTTCAGTCACTATCTTGAATTTATTTAAAAACAATCCTTTAATTTTTAAATAATGCTATTACTAGAACTGCACAATTGAGTAGAAATATAGTTCTTCATGTATTAATTTTTGTATTTCTGAGCAAGAGTAACTCCTGAGTATTCATCTATCTGGCAAATTTTCATTCACCTGTTTATATTTTTATTATCAACCAAACCAAAAAGCAAAGAACTTTTCATAAGATTAACAGAAATTCAATTAATTATATTTCATGAGAATCATATTAATTTGCTAGAAATATAAAATTTAGATTTTTTTTATTGTACAAGTTAATTATTTATATTTTACCTTGATTTTCATTATTTTTCAATTACTTTCCTTGATTATGATATGTCTGATTTTTAGTGAACAGTGTTTCAGTCCAAGCCCTCAAGGATGGCTCAAATTATAATATTTAAGCAGTGCTATAGTTTGGGTGAATTATACTTCTTCTTATCTCTGTGGAATATGTCCACAGCAGCTTTCCAACAAGAGAGGAAAAAGAGACAGGCAGCTGTCCCTGTGTTGTCCCTCAGTGGAGCTGATGACCAGAGCAGGGTGGCTGATGCCTTCTGTGATACCTGTCCTGTCAGGATAGCAGCAAACACAGATTTTATGCTGCTTTTCTCTCTTCTGTATTTTTTATTTTTATTTTTTATTTCTAATAGATTTTACATATAAGATTTGACCATATTTCAATTAAGGGCTAAATCCTGCTCCCTTAGAACACCAGCAAATAGAACTTTTCATTAAGGCTAAGCAATGGTGTGCATGTACGTGTCGGTGGCCAGGAGGGAGGTAAAGGAGGATTCCTTGGCACCATGTTTTCTTTACAGTCCATGGCAGTATTCTTGCTGCTGATTCTCTCCTCATCATCTTCTTTTTTCATCTTGAGCTGAACACTGGTACATGTATTTTTATCATGGCAAAATAGATTTTCATTTATCCAGAGAGTACAAGATATTTCGTATTGAAATGCAGTGGGAAGTTTATAGAATGCAGAGCTTTGCAAGCAGGTTGCTATTTTACAGTCTTTGCAGTTTCTGGTATTAAATATTTTGTTGAAAATGAAAGGAAAAGAAAAATGCTTAACTGTATTTTATTGCTCTTAGTATTTTGCCCTGTTGAAGCTGCTGCCATGTAGCCAGAACAACCTATTTTAAAGAGTGTCCAAGTAAATTAGGGGCCCACAAGCCACTTCCTGCAGTGATGTAGACATGCTGAAACTCCAATGCTGGTGGTTAAGTGAAGATGGATCCAAGGCTTCTAAATCTTCATTCTTGCACATTTATGCCTGATTTGGTTTATAATAATGGCCAATCTTCATGAACGAAGGTTTGGGAAGGGCTCTCCCCACGTGGGTGTGCCCTTCGAGCCTGTGCAGTGGATTTTTTAGGTGAGGCACAGCGTGCGCAGAACTGGCCCCACCGTTTAAGTCCTAAGGTTCATTTTGCCACAGCCAAGCGAGCTTGGACAGTGACAGTGAAGTCCTTGGGACTGTCACAGCACCCGGTACTGACCGGGGCTGACCCTGCTTCGCATATGAGACCTGACGGGATGGGATGGCAGGGAGGCTTGAACTGCCGGGGGCGGTCCCTTCACTGAGACTCGAACTCGCGACCTTTGGATTCGGAGATCGGAGTGCTCTCCACTACACCACGGGACTGCCCCGATTATGATTTGGTTTATAACATTGTTATAAATCACAAATGGATGTAATCTAAATCCCTACCTAACTCTGTAGGCATTCTTCAACTTGGAGATGTTTTAAATGCTGTTCCAGCATGCTTTATGAGAAGCTGCAGACAAACTTTGAGTATGAATAACAGATTTCCAAAAGCAAGTAATATTTTTGCAGCATGGCCACATTGTCTCTGAGGTAGTTTACACCGTGGAATAATAGTTTCAGTGTTGAAAATAATGTTGGCTCTGCTTTATGCCTTAGCCAGAAAACCACAATACCAGAAGTGTAGGACATTAATAACCTTGTTATTGCTGATGTTAGAGATAATATTGCAGCTCATCATTCTTTGCTATCATAGTGAAAGTTTTGCTGGGCTTTTGGCTGTATCTGTTCTTCCATACCCCTGGGAACACTTACTGTTAAGACGGATTTAAGATGATTTCCTTCCAAGTGCAGAATGGTACAAAAGAAACAAACATTCGATGTTCAAAAGACAGACCTATAGACACAAGAAACTGAAAAAAACCATCCTCTTAACAGTAATAATTCCTTGGGAAGACAGATACAGTGTAAATAGTATAATTCATTATGTGTTTTGTTTAATATACTGTTGAAGAACAGGGTAGGGAATCGATAGGCTGTTTTCATTATGTCATTTTAGGAACAAACTAAATCATATGTCCTAGTCAACTTGTGGTCTGTAAGGCCTTACACTGCAAGGCATTTCCAGTCACATGCATTTCTTGTAAGGTCACTGCAAGCTGTACCTGTTGCAGGCACACTTGGAAAGATTTGAGCACCTCTGAATATGGGAACTGCGAGCCACAGGAGCAAATCTCTGTGTCTCTAAATTACCCGTCTCTAGTGCATTTTCACACAGCTCTCCTTTTTCCTTTGCTTTTGTAACAGCTTTGGTGTTACCCACCCCGGAACCCCCTAAAGCCTTTGGTGTTACCCCTAAATTCAAATGCCATGAAGGTTTTATTTTGTATTTTTCCTAGTTATTTGACTTACTTCCTAACTTTATTAAAGCAGGTTAATGAGAGGGAAAATGTGAAATAGTTTGATCCATTACATAAACAATGAAATGTAATAAGTGGGAGAGAAATGGGAGGAAGAGCTTCACAGATCCATCTGATTTTGCTTGCTAGCCCAAGGATGATGAAGCCATCTAGAGTTCATCTTTTTCTCACTCAGAAGCAGTAGGCTATCTTCTTTTAATCTTGCACAGTTATTTTCTATCAGTGACTAGTAATCTGCTTCATGCCTGGTACAGACTACAGAACACAACACTCTCCATGCTCACCTTAATGCATCTGGAATTTACTATAGTTAAAGTGTAAGAAGAATGAGTACTACTGCCACATCCGGGCTATCTACAACTTCTGCACATTTGTACAACCTCTGCCGTTTGCATTTCCCTCTCTTACTGTGCTTCAGAATATGAGCTTGGCTTCGTGGCTTTGGGATGAAGTCCATACATAGGAACCGGGTAGGGACTGTAGGTGCCAAGCTACAGAAGACATCTGTCTGCCACTTCTGAGAAAGAAAAAATTTAAAAGGCACCCTTTTCCTTTTGTGTTGCATTATTCATATGCTCAAAAGAGCACAATGCTGTCTTCAGATGGCTTCTCCTCTTTCTGGTTGCTGCAGAACACTTTCTTTGCAACCTCTATATGGAAGATAGCTGCCTCACTAGAATTTTAGGTTCTTCTCCAGGAACCAGTAACCTTTTAATCCAACAGCATTCTGAGGCAAAATTTATAGTTACCCAAGTCAGTTGTTACTGGGTCAAGCATCCTGTACTAGTTTAAAGTTCAGCTAATACCATATTTGTTTTTCTGCCATTCACACGGGTATTTGGCTTTGTTTAATTTGTGATGGTGCCTGGATTAAAGTGTAAAAAGTATAATTTTTGTTTCTGTAACAAGATATGAATAACTGGACGTGATAAATAATGGAATCTCTTGTAATTGTATCTACATGAATATTTCACATTCTTAGAGCTGTGAATTTTTCCCATGTCTGAGAGTGCTCTGAAGTATCTGACAAAACTTAAATGCTTGCTTTTTCTCTGTCCCTCATGCTGATGACACAAGTCCATGGCTGTTTGAGATCAAACCATTTTTCAGAAGTTCCCTCTGCCTACATGTGTATGGAAAGCCAAGGAGCAGACTGTGAATCTTCACCGTTTTGTTGCAAAGTCTGTAACAGGGGAAGTGGAAGGAAGTGAGTTGAATTGGTCTTGTCTTTCCCTTTGGGAGTCTGCTTTCGTTTTCTATAGATTGATATAGGGATTGGCTGCAACAGTCAATACAAGTTTCAAAGAGGTCTCAGAGGCCAAATATGAATCCTAGCTGGTAAGGATGTACAAGGGATTTCTCAGTGTAGACATATTCTGAGAGTGAGAGACAAGGAGTTAGTACTGGGGATGTTTCAATACAAAACTGGGTGAAAGTATTTTTTCCAGCAGCTACTTTTTGAGTAACTGGAAATTAACATATAGATCAAATTGTGGTTTTGTATTTCTCATCCTCTTGTGAGGGGTAAAGGAGAAACGGGAAAATCAAAATGGTGTTTGAGATGGTAGATTTCAGTAATCTTTGAGAATGTTTTTGAGAGGCAGATCTGAAATTGAAAAAGAGATCAAGTTAGCTCTCAACTCCTTGGTGAATTAATATTAAGGGTACACTGGAAAGACAATTATGTAAATAACCAGCTTGGAACAATTTTAAGTTCTTCATTGACCTTTAACACAAGGAGAACACAGAAGTTGGAGTGTAGGTCAGAGAGCTGGGACAAGTCTCCAAGTGCAATGCTGGTAGGCAGTGAAGAAAGTACCAGGAGGGTCAGAGAACAAAATGTGATGCATTTAGTGAGGGACATGAAAAGTAACTGGAAATCACTTGAAAACTACATTAATGATAAGACAGTTTGTACTGATTCAGTATAAACATGTTAAAATGGTTAAAATACGTGAAAATGTTTCATTTGTATCTGTCTTCACTTAGAGCTCAATAACCATCTTTCACAATTAATACTAATGACAAATGAAGATAACCTAAGTCTTCAGAGGGGGTACACCAGGCCAGACCACCAAAGATGTACCTGATATTTTAAGACTGATGACAAGTTTTGTCTCTGTTGAACAAAGTTATTTCAGTTGTCTTGTAGATTCATGAATGATAGAGGACATACCAGGAGACTGAAATAAAACTAAATGTATTGCTTGTCTGGTTGGAGGACAAGAAGTGTTTGGGGATTTATAGTGAAATTTAATCCTCAGAAAAAAACCTACACAGTAATGAGACAAATAAAAACCTCCCACCTCTTGCCATCCCTTTGCCTCCCTGCAAATTCAAGAAAAATGAGTGTAATTAAATGGCAAGGCAGGATCTGACTCTACACAAGTCAATACTTGGTTGTGGCAAGCCATGTAATTCTGCTTTCTTGCAGAAAAGCGGAACAACAATTCTGTAAGCACCAATAAAGTTCCTGTACTTTCAGATGTGGAAATTGCTATCAAATCATCCAACATGAATACCCAGCTGGCACTTTAAACAACCTTCCTGGACTGTCTTGTGTAGGACCATGATGGTAGGTTCTTGGTGGAGAATGTCTTTCTTTCTTTGATTTTTGTCTCTATTTCATATTAAGTATTGCCAGCTGAGTTTTAAATGCAGAAAGAGTTTGACCCCCCCACCACATTCAGGAACACACACTCAGGTTTCTGTGTGTGTGAAGTAAAGAGGAAATCTGCATTCACATATTATCTGATATTGAACAGAGGATGTGCCACCAAACCTATAATCGCTGTTTATTAAAGGAAGGAGTAAATAATGTTCCAGTCCTAGATAGAGCTGTCTCTTTCTATTTAATAAGCAGAGAGGTTTATAGTGTTTGCCCAACCATTTCCCAAGATATGTTTTTTTTCACTAGGCTTTGTCACAATGTGACTTTATTACTTCTTGCTGTATTAAGGTTCTGCCTTGTCTTGTCTATTCTCTGATTGAGATACATATGTCAGAAGATCATCTGCTATGAATCAATGGGCCTGCAGTGAAACTGCTGCAGGAACATTGATTTACAACAGCTGAATGTTGGCTCTCATGGCTCACAAATTGCTGATGTTATTAACTATTGAGAAGCCAAGTTTAAAAAAAATATCCACAACACAGACTGGCAAACCACAGTAATTTTAATTCATAGAAAATGTAAAAAAAGAAAAAGAAAAGAAAAAATTATATTTAGCAGGAAATGAAGGGAAGACGCATAAGTGGTGGCAAGCTGATTATCCTGGAAGAATGAATATTCCCATTGATAAAAATATCTTATTTGGACATCTACATGATATTTGAGAGACCTCTGTTTTTCAGCTTGTTTCAAATCAAATACAGTGGGGATTGGAACTTTCTCTGTTCTCACTGAATTACCTAGCTGCAGTTATTTTGTTACTTTATCCCAGTCCAGATTCTGTCCTGGATTTGGTTCATTTTAATTAAAACCCATGTTTCTGTAAACATAATTTTTGACAGCACAGCCATTCTCAGTGGGAAGTAACTAACTTTGTAAGTGGAAAGCAATTATCTATACAGTGTAGTCATTATTTTTTGTCTGAGCTCTAATTGTATCCAAATCAAAGCTCATGTAAGTCTGGTTTGAGCCAGTGTATTTTTGTTCTAAATCAAGGGAGGATCATTTGCACAAATCACCAAAACCCCTCATTAGACTCCAGTCTTACCCAAATATCAAGATTAATTGTAAAAGGATTGATTACATCTTTGTGCTGACCACTTTTCATCTGCCGCTGAAAAGTAAAGCACGATTTGTGTCCTTCCTGCTTTGATATGAACACAGACCTTCCCCTAGCCTGGTTTATAAATATAGCTGTGTAAAGGAGGTTTCAAGGACAAATTAAATCTTTCTAGTTTATGCCTCTACTCAGTAATTTTCTCCCCCCTTTTCTGCAAAAGAAACTAATGGTAATTCGAAAATTTTTATGTTGCATTTCGTTGGCAGGTGACAAGATGCCATTTGGGTCCCAGATAAGTGAAGGAAAATGAGAAGGGAGGATCTGGTGTTCTCTAATACCTTGTGGGCACTTTTCACTGGATGCTCTAGTGCAGAAAAGGGAATGTATTCCCATTTACCTGTAATGAGAGGTAAGTGGAACTTGCTTTCTCAGTCTCTTATTGAAAGGGAGAAGTTGCTTAGCTTGTCACTCCTGATCTAAAGTACCAGGCTTTGCCTGTTGTATTCACTTCTCATTTGATTTGCAATTCATTCACTATCAGATAAAAGTCAGGATTGAACAAATGTGGTCCTGTCCTTTTACAGGTTTCTCATTATTTTAAATGTTGCCACAAAATTTTAGTCTTTTTTTCCAAGAAAAGTTACAATTTTGTTCTTATCTAGTCTAATAATAGTAATTTTAAAAAAATGGATTTTTGTTCAGTTGGGCAGTTGTTTTTTGTTTTGTTTTGGTATGGTTTTAAACAAAGGTTTTACAAGTTGGGGTGTTTATCAGAAAAATCAATGTCATAGAGAAGCAACTTCCCTTTCTCAGCTAATAATGTATCTTTTAGGGTGGAATATGGAACCAATATGTTTGTTAGCAAGAAACTTCAACACATATATGCTCACACAGAACTTCCTTTGAAATCAAATGAGATGGTGAAGGTGGAGAACTTGGGAATCACACAGATAAGGGGTTCGTAACTGAGTGGTTTTGATGGGGGAATGATCTCTGGATTTGTCTGAATGATGAAGGTTTATTTTATTAGCCCAATAAAATGGTGATGGT
>VWZD01011930.1:592933-725002 GCA_013396695.1 Sakesphorus luctuosus | reverse complement strand
TGCTGCGGCCCTGGCTGTGCTGAAAGACTGCAAATTGAACAACAACTCGAGTGGGGGGGGGGTCGCACGAAGACCACGTGACAGCAAACGTAGAGAAAAACAACATATAGGTCTGGACTGCCCCCGGGACGACTTCTGCCCTTTCCTCGATCAGGATTGGACTCTGTATATTGACAGCAGCCTTCAGCCTATGAGATGGCTTGGACAGATGTGTAACACCCACGGGGAGTGATTATTGGGGTATCAATATGTTTGGTAATTTGAATAAAGTTGGATTTTTGCTTGAGACATCATGTTGTTGTGAGTGCAAATTCCCACTGGCGGTCAGCAGCATCTGGTGACCCCTGACGTGATGCTTGGGGGCAGTATGTGCCAACTGTAGACGAACCAGGATCCTGTCTGGATAGCCAAAACAGAGGTGGGAATGCCAAGAAGAGCGTGTGTGGCCACAGTCGTCTGATCCGTGAGTCAGAGGTTAAATACGGGCGGGATGGAAGCCCGCTGTATCAGTGCTGAGCAGTTTATGCTGAATAACCTTATAAGGTTCGCTTATATTACTGAGCAAGAAATAGATAAGACAGCATTGAAGCAGCTTTTACAATGGTCCCAAAAGAAGGGACATCTAACAGATGCCAGCGATGCATACAGCGTGGAAACATGGGATAAAATAGGCATGAACCTGTGGGACGCAGTTCAGTTTGCATCCGGAGAAGCATTAGAACTTGCTCCACTTTACAGAACTGTTAGTGGTACTGTCTCGCCTGCATGGGAACGCAGGCGGAAAAGGTTCCTTCCCAGCGAGCGTCCCCTCTGCTCCGCTGCTGCCCACTGCTCCCCCCGTGCCTGCCGCGTGGAGCGACCCCGGGGCCGGGAGGGTCCAAAATCGGGAGGCCCCCCCGCTCCGGGAAAGCGGGATCGGGGACGCGGCGGGATAGGCGGGACACACGCGGCTCTGGAACAAAGAAAGCGAAAGCAAGCGGGAGCAGGGGGGTGGCCCCCACGCCGCGCCGCTCAACACACCTGAGACGCACGCACGGGACCCGGGGCCCCCGCACCTGGCCGTGACGAGCCCCCCTCCCGCGCCGAAAAAGCGGGGGGAAACAAACCCGGAGACTGCAGCCCCTGCTGAGGTTGGAGTCAGCAGTCATTCGAGCAAGGAGACCGAACAAGGTGATAAAGACACCCATAGCATTATACCAGAAGGCTCAAACAGGGCGGATGGGTGTGCCAAAAACACGGGACACTTAACACCTCCTCAAACAGAAGCAGAAGATCCACACAAGGCGTTTAGAGAAAACGATGGCTGAAACTCATCGTGGAGGAGGGAGATAGGAGCATCGAGGAAGCACAGCATCTTCTGTTCTCCCACTTCGGTCCTGAAGGAATGTTCTCTCCAGAGGAAGTCTTGAGCATGTTGGCTGTGAGGGATAAGCTGGGGGGCGGAGGGGATTGGAATCCGGGGCAAAAGGAATCAAGTGCCTCGGGGGGAGGGTTAACTTCGCGACTTGAAGGGCCAGCAACTAATCCTTCCACTTTTAAGCTATCTGTCCCACAGGTGCCAGCAGATCCTTTGGATGTAGCAACAGCGCCACCTCGTGACCGTACCTTTAATAGTCAACAAAGGTATAGGGGACTGGCAGAAACAGCCCTTATTTCGGGTACTTTTTCTCTCCAGCCCCTGCCGTCAGCACCGGTTGTGACCACTCCTCAGGGCCCGAAATGGGATGCATTAGATTGGAAACTTGTGCAGAGTATACAGTCTACAGTCTTGCAGTATGGTTATGACAATGCCTTGGTTAGAAACCAAATTGCTGCCTTTATGAAGTATAATAATTTGGTTCCTACTGATACAAAAGCATTGATGGAATTTATTTTGCCTCCTACTGCTTACATGTTATTTTTACAAAAATGGGAAGAAGAGTTAACTGAAAAACAAGAACAAAATATACATTTGGCAGTGGGGGATCCACTGAGGGTAGCCTCTCTAGATCAGTTAATGGGTGGAGGTGATTACCAAGACCCACAAGCGCAAGCTGCCCTGCATGCTCGTGTTTTCCAACAGTCAAAAAATGCTGCCTTGTTTGCCTTTTTAAATCTTCCCAGGATAGGAAAGCCTTCTTTACCATACATGCAAATTATGCAGAAGCCGGGACAAACATTTATGGAATTTATGGATAAGGTTAAAGAAGCTCTTGATGCTGCCCCAGATGTTACCACTGACATGAAACCTGCTCTATTGAAACATTTGGTAACTAATAATGCCAATGCTCAGTGCAAACAGCTAATGGCCTCACTTCCCGCTACAACAACATTGGCACAAATGATTGAAGCTTGTGCTAGGTTGCCGTGGGTAGAAGAAGAGGAGAAGGCCAAGCTGTACACCTCTGCTTTAGCCGCAGCCCTTAGCAGTCAGCCAACACAAGGCAAGGGGAAAAAAGGTCCTGGAGTCTGCTTTAAATGTGGTCAAAGGGGGCATGCAAAAAAATTTTGCCCAATGCAACAGGAACATAATGGGACCCAAAAGCTCAATGGGGAATGTAGCCCACAGAATGTATTAATGAAAGCCTGTTATGTTTTGAATTGGCTAAACCCAAGAGAAACTAATGATCTTCCAATTTTTTCCCATTTTTCAGAAAATTTGCTCAATTTTTCTGCTTTTGACGTTCAGGTTGCAGTGTATCAGCCTACCCTGAACATATGGAAGGGTCCATTCCATCTAATAACATGGGGGCATGGGTGTGCTTGTGTATGTACAGATCAAGGCAGTGAGTGGACACCAGCAAAATGGGTGCGACCTTGGATTCGGAAGGATCCAGCCAAGGTTGCGGTGGACAACATGCCTGTTAGCCCCACAGATGGCACAGGATCCGCCACTCATTTAACGAGTAATGCTGATGTATAAATCTGGGTAATACCTTAACAGTAAACAACTTCTCTATTGGATGAGTGGCTAAGGAGCCTAGGCCTTGGACCCTAGCTGATTTCATTGTTAAAAAAGGTTATTACTGTATTGCTTTGTGTTTTGTGTGTTATGTTATTTGTGCCCGTTCCTTTTTTTTTGAAAGAAAATGGGGAGTTGCTGCGGCCCTGGCTGTGCTGAAAGACTGCAAATTGAACAACAACTCGAGTGGGGGTTGCATGAAGACCACGTGACAGCAAACGTAGAGAAAAACAACACACAGGTCTGGACTGCCCCTGTGACGACTTCTGCCCTTTCCTCGATCAGGATTGGACTCTGTATATTGACAGCAGCCTTCAGCCTATGAGATGGCTTGGACAGATGTGTAACGCCCACGGGGCATGGTTATTGAGGTATCAATCTGTTGGGTAATTTGAATAAAGTTGGATTTTTGCTTGAGACATCATGTTGTTGTGAGTGCAAATTCCCACTGGCGGTCAGCAGCAGGTCTCCTGTGGATGGTGGATTCTATGAATATTTCATAATAGTCTCTGAGTATGTGTCCACAGAATGCATTCTGTCCATCTGTCTGACATTGTTGTTACATGTGCTGCATATTTTCTTTAAAAATTTTAAACAGTTAATTGATGTTATATAATGACTGGAGAGGGTTTTGTTTCCCTTGAGGCACTTGAGGTATTTTTTGAGAGTAGCAAACTCCCAGTTTCCCTGGTCACCCTCAGTGGATTAACATACCATTGTAGCTCAACTGAACAACAGGCTGCTGTTCATCATCAGAGACCTTCTGTGACTGTGGGGGGAAAGCTTTGGAAGCGCTTTTTGCATTTGTTTGCATTCTGTTTTGAATAGTTGGACAAATAATTGTCAGTAGGTATAAAGCTGGGAGCAGGCAACATAAAAAGAAAGAGCAAAGCTCTGGAAAACCTCTAGAGCAAATACGGCATTTTAGACAAGGTGACTGAGAGGCTTGGAAGGGTATTTTGCTGATATGAAGTCAGCATCTGAGGCTGACTCCCACCAGAGCACATCGGGTTCACCTCTGCTCAGAAGTGGCTGCATTACTCTCCTGTGTGGACAACATAGGTACCAAGATTTTGAGCTGGTTCAGCTGAAACAGCAGTGTCAGGGGAGAGCCAGGACAGAGACTCTGAACTGGGCAGTTTAAATGAACTTGAGTCCCTTATGTGCATATAGATGGATGGCATATGGATAAAGAGAACACTGAGGTTTAGGAGATAAGGAGATAGCTAAGATGTCTGGAATGATAATTGTCATCAAGAAACAGAACTTGATCTTATTGTTTGGAGGAATGAAACAAACTCAACAAACACAAAAATATTTTCGTTTTGTTACCTCAGCAGTCTCTGACTCTCAGTGAAAATATTTCTGGCAGTGAGAAGTGTGTGCTGTGCTTTGCCCAGTGTTGCACACATTATGAGTGATTCTTGCTCTGATTATGATCAGAAACAAAATTATAATTGATTTTAGTAGGATGCTTTCTTAAATGTGTAGATTTTAAGTTCTCTTGTTTTGTTTAAGATAGTTTGCATTAGTAGTGGAAAGCATTAATTTGGGTACCTGCCTTAACCCTTACCAGTGAGGATTTTCCCTGCTGGCAGTTCATTGACTGGCACAGGCTCTCATGGCTGCAGAGAAGGTGGGAGCTCTGACAGGCTATAGCAGTGATGGTCAGTTTTGTGTTGACCTGCTGAAAATACAGGTAGGGAGAAGGGTCTAATCCAACTAAATTGCTTGTGAGAGAAGCTGTTCTGCCATTCTTACTGGGTGGAACTTAATATGCACTTAACCAGAGCAGCAAGAGCATATCTATTTAATTGTAACTTGAAATTAGTGGTGCCATTCTGCATAAAGGCACCCCTGACACTCTACAGTAGTTGTAGTACTGCAACTATTCAACATGACATTGGTCCCCCAATAGGCTGTGGTTTGCAAAAGCAATTAGTTTGTCCTTTTTCACTTCACAAATTTCTCTCAGTTCTGTATTTCCTCGGGCCACATAATAGTTTATTGATTGAATGAAATTAAAGATTCAAGGTCTCAAGCATTATGTTGTATATAGAGCAGTCTGTTTATTCCAAGATTTGGAGCTCCCAGAAGGAGAAAGATGCATAGACTGCCCATCTCCAGACCTGCACTGGACATATCCAGTGGCTTTAGTAATACAGGTGTTTAATGGCATATGTGTATAAGCAACAATGGAAGCTACACCAACATATTTCCTCTTGACAATGGATACAGCTCCAAGTGCCTTACAGGACTCTATGCCTAGTAGCAGTTTGTAGAGAAGGGTACTTATTACCCATGGCAGAGGAAAGTTGCTTTGGGACTCCTTAAGCAGACTGGACATAAAATTGTCTGCAGGACTGGGCAGGGTGCATATGATGGTGCTGAGGGCATTGCTGACGGGAACTCTGGGTCTCAACAATGGCACATGCAAAGTCCTGCACCTGCAGGTGGTTACCAAAGGCTGAGAGAAACAGTCACAATGTAGTATTCCATTGAATTTCTGAATGTTTATTAGTACCACTTCATTATATCAGGAGGCAAAATATCCACATTCTGAGTTACTTTGGTTAATGGCAGCAATACAGTTGGGTAATAGTAAGCACTCCCATTACATGCTCATATACACTGTAACAAAATACACTCAAGCTACAAATAGATTTAAAAAACTTGTTAAAAACTGGGCAGAGAAGGATCATTTCAGTCTTCTGTGCTTCTGTTAGACTTCCTGACTTTTTTTAAACAAATGTAAATTATATTGACAGTAAAGACTTCAGGGTTGTATGGCTCTAGAACAAGGAGTTGAATGAGAGCTTGTACTCATAGTCACAGTCTGTTCCTCCTGTAGGGCTTTGCTGGTGCCCACGAAGTAGTCCTGGCTTACCAGAATAGAAGAATTTGGACTCATTTGTCATTCAGTAGGTTATCTCTTCCTAATTAACAGTATTGAGTCCCCAGTCCAAAGTCTCTTGAAGCACATAGAGACAACCACATTAATTTCAAATGTTTCTTATCAGGAGACAGAAGCAAAAGGCTGGTTTCCACCACAGCCAGCAAAAATGACTTCTACATTTCGGTGGTTTGTTTGAACACAAGTAAATTCCCCTGTGGGATTAATTAGTAAACCTCAATTTTTCAGGTTTTAGTCAGTAACTGTAGTAATGGGATACCAGGACTGATCTATTCACAAAGGCTCATCTGATGGTAAAGGACATGATATGATCACCTTGTTCTGGCAACTAAACTGAAGCACAAACTAAAAACTACAGGCAAGCCCTACGGAGACTATTTGGGTCTATGCCATATATATTTGCCCCATTCTTATGGTTTTCCTTAGGTATTCTTGCTTCTGGATATAATCATAAATAGGATATTGTACTACTGGCATAGCTGAGTTTCTGCTTTTTGTAAATTATACAGCAACTGTGAAGAATCTGTTGCCTGCTCTGGATGATCTTTAGAGATAAAATGAAATAGCGCAGAAGGAGCATAGACATTCTAACATAGATGCCCAAAAACCCAAATTGTTGCTTAGAACCATTGCCAAAATCTTGCTTGGTATCACTGCAAAACTACCTTAGTTTTCTATACAAATGCTAGGAAATGAAATATTCTGTTTTCCAGGGGCTTTGTCATTCAGCTACGCTGGAGTACACACTACATGTTGCACTGCCTGGAGAAAAAAAAGTCCTACTGAGCTAGCATGAAGAGNCAAAAAAACCCCCCAAACATTAATTTTACAAACTAAGCAAGTTATCTCTATCCCGCTATTTATAAAGCCATTTGCTCTTGCACTGTAACTTATTTAGAAGTTTAATTCTAAGGAGAGAAAGAGCATTTGGAGGCAAATATGCTCCTGCACTGCTCAGGAGACAAGCTGTCAGTCCACTGCAGTCACCTGAAGGGGGTATTTAAAGACTGGAAGAATCCTGCAGCAAGGAGCAGTAACAGGAGGAAAACTGACATCCTACTGAAGTATCTGCCTACCAGTTTATGGTCTTTCTAGCGCTCTCCCCAGCTTTCCATTTCAGACCCAAAAGACTACTTTTACACTGAGCTACTTTTATATATGTCTATCTACCAAAAGATAATAGAACATTTGCACTGAGAACTTCAGAAACTCTGAGGTCTTGTAGCTATTGTCAGGACAGTTAATCCTGAGAGCCCTCCCCCTCGCCCCCCCACCAAAAAGGCAAATTAGTTTAGCACTGATAAACACTGAAAGCATTAAAAGCTATGAAGATACTCCTGTGTTCATTGCTATATACAACTGAAGTATTTTAAGTCAGGCAAGAAAGGGATATGCAACAATATTTGTGTTGAAACAATGTCTAAGCACCCAAAGGAAAAGGCAATTTTTTTCTTTTAAAAAGAGAGTACAAATGAGGGAAAATCCACCTTGCTGTGGGTAAAGTTCAGACTTACAGGCCAATGAAGTGATTTCTCAGCATTCACAGCCCTCCATCCCACTGCAAATACATTTTGTTATTTTGCATACACAGAACATTTGCAGAGAGTAAATTTGTGTGTCTTTCTCAGACAAGTGCCTCTAAGAATTAGAGGTTGTCCTTGGCATGCAAAATCTGAAAGTTCCTCCAGGATTAGTCCTAATAGACAGGTCTTGCTTCAGTAGATGGATGCACCTTCTTGCTGGAATTTGTCTTGAGAGCAGATCCTGGGCCTGGAGACTTGACCATTGCCCGAATGTGAACGGTGACCGCACAAGTTCGACAAATGCCTTTTGAACTTGACTCCAATAAACACATAGAGGACAGGGTTGAGGCAGCAGTGGGAGAAAGCAATTTTACGGCTGATGTGAAAGGCAAGGTTGGAGTCTTTTGCATATTGACAGGTAGGTGGTGGAAAAGTAATCAGAAAGCTGAGGATGTTGTAAGGTGCCCAGCACAGGAAAAAAGCCACCACAATAACGAGGATGAGTTTCACAGTTCTGTGCTTTCTGCGAGATCTTGTTCTGAATAGGATTATGAGTATCTTGAAGTAACAGAATATGATAACTCCAAAGGAAAGCAGGAAGAGTACATTTCTCAGATAAATGTCCACCTTTTTCCATTTCCAGTCAGCATAATCACAGGTCCTGTGTCCTTCCAAGTTTTCTTGCACTGTGGTGTGAATCACCTCAGGAATCACAATTAATATGCTAACTTGCCAAACAACCAAGCACATGAGAAAACCAGAGCACTTCGTCTGGGATCTCAGAGTGGAAAGAGGATTCACTACACACAAGTACCGCAGGATGGTCATGAGAGTCAAAAAGAAAACGCCGCTATAGTAACCAATGGAGAAAACGGCATTCACTGCTTTGCAAAGGAACTCACCAAAAATCCATCCGAAGGACTGGTCCACTACCCAAAAAGGCAGCATGCAGGAGAAGACTAAATCAGAGACAGAGAGATTCACGATGAAGATGTTTGTTAAAGAGGTAAGGTTTTCGTATTTCAAGAGGATCCATAACACTAAAGTGTTTCCTAGCAGGCTGAGCAAAAATACCTGAGTGTAGAGGACATTAGTGAGATGGGTGTTAAGTATGAAATAGTTACCCATTTCACAGATGTTGCTTTCATTAGGGTATTCATATGAGTAATTATCTGAATCGGCTGAATAATATTCTTCATCCATTTGTCTGTGCAAATCTTGCGCTGTTCTCCAGCAGCCGCTTCACAGGACTGCAGCAGTCAAACAAAACCTTTGGTGAAAATGAATCCAATAACTAAACTCCCACTGTGGAGGCTTCTGTTTTAAGGCAGAAAAAGAAGCAGTGAAACTACCTTGTTTGTCTGGGGTTTGGGAGCGAAAGGTCTCATTTCTTCTTATGACTAGAACATGAACAGGTAGATAAAAGGGTAAAAAATTACCCTCCAAGCAACATCAAGATCTTAAATCTTTAAAAAGTCAGAAAATAAGATGCTTCTGAACTAATATGGTTGGTGACAACTGCCATTTATTAAGTTTCTAGTGTGTGAGGGATAAGGGCACATTGCATTTTGATGTGATTATTGCAGGTACTGAGACTTTCAAATGTGCTACTCTTCTTTCAGTTTTGCAGGAATGGTATCAAATTCCTAAGCACTTCACTGTATATGTAATTTCTTGTCATTGAGGATTGGCACTGCATAAATGTAAAAAGCTGAGCAGTGCCAGTATCAAAGTGTAAGCACTAAGAACAGGAAAAGCCATGTTTCTTACAGTATTTTGTCTTGAGGTTTGCTGATATATAAACATGTCCAATCTTTGTCAGAAGCATCATCATGTTGGGTACTCTGTGCATCTCTATGGCCTGCTGATTCCCAGGGGTGCAACAGGAGCAGAGATCACATCAGACCCTTTTTCTGGGGGGTGCTGCCTGTCTGCCTGGCAGCAGTTAGGAATTTAATCCCAGATGGATGGTTGGTTAAAATTGACCAACAGTAACAAAAGTTGTCAGGACATGGAAGATGGCATACAATCAGGTAAACATACATGGTCACAGTAGCCTCATTTCCTTATGAAATTAAGCTAAAATATAGATGCAGAAAAATCAGCAATAGCTCCAACCAATGGTTCAAAGCCTAAATTCACTTTACCTCAGACAAAGGCTTACCTGCAGCACCATGTTTGAATCTTGATTTGACTGAAACCAGTGAGAGACCTGACACTGATTTTCTTCAAAGTAAAGTTGCAAGAAGAAACTCCACAGCTTTGGTCAAAATTGTGCTAGTGACATTTTCCTTTTTGGATTAGTGAAGGCAGAACCTTCCTGCTACAGCCTGGAAAAGACATGCTGCCTTTGGAGGACAGGAGATCTATGTCTACACCAGGAAAGCCTGCCAGGGGGCACTGCTGGCTGCCAAAATTTATTGCCATCCATAGGGGTAGGTAGTTCAGGTCAGCCAGAACATGGCACAGGCAGCACAGGTCAAAGATTGTCTATCCACTGGGATGTGGTTGCTCAGTTTTTTAGGCAGGGGATGTGTGGGACTCAGTACTGTGACAGCAAGTGACCCTGAAACATTTACCAGGATTACATGCTTTGATATTACATTTATACCAGCTGGGAAGCCCTCCATCAGGTCAGCAACAATAAGGAAACCTTGTGGAAACCTAAGGCACTTGGATCTTTTTTACCTCAAAACTCCTGGAATCAAACCCTGTATTTTTACTCTGTTGTATTTTAATTCCCCCTTTCTACTCTTTAAGTAAGAAATGCTGTGCATGGTTTTTCAGTTAAGATAACGCAAAGGAGATAAAAATTTATGTCTTTGAATCAACAGGCTAAGAATGTGTTAGCATCACACAGGAAATACAAATCATGCAACTGCTTTCAGTGTATGTATAATGGTAGAACTGAGAGCAGAAGTTGGCTGAAAGATGGAAATTACCTTATTTTCTATTACCTTATTTTCTGTTGCCAGGACAAATAGGAACAGAGGGGAAATACATTATAGATTTTAAAGTCATTCCTGCCCTTCTGAAGAGCACTCAGCAAGGCATTTAACATTCATTTCACTCTTGTCCAGAAAATCTGCTTTTCCAGATGCCTTCCTTTTCTAGCAGTGCTGTGCTTTGCCTTGGAGCATCAAAAAAAAAAAAAAAGGGATTCTAATACAGAAATGGGGAAGTGATATTATTAGTGGTTCCAGTTCAATTTTCTTTTTCTTTGAAAATTCAGTTAAACTTCTGTCAGCTGAAGGTACATACTGTGCATCAGTTTATTTCATTTTCAAACTGAGCACTTGAAGGGGTGGCTGGGAGGATTTGTCTGCTCACTTTGTGGACAGTGGAGGGACCAAGAGAGGCATCACCCCTCACTGTGTTCCATGCCAGTCTCCTCCTGAGGCAGAGGCAGCTGAGACAGCCCTCTTTAAGAGGATTCCTGGCATTTACATAGACAAACTGAGGTTAATCTCATCTTAATTGGAAAAGACCAAGGGAATACTGTAGACAGAAGCCCCTACCATAAGGCATGCACTGATGGCATTTTTTACTCTTTTTATTCAAGAAGCAATCTGGGTTTCACAGATTGTTCTCCAGGTTTCTTGGTGGAGGAGCAGGGCGAAAGTTATCTGGCTTTGCAGGCTGGTTTGCACTTCAGCTGCCCAGACAACAAAGGTTGACTCAGAAAACAAATTTCTGTTCCGCTAAACTGGAATTTGTCTGGGAGCTGCTTCCTTAGCCAATCTCTTGTTCCAGATTGGGCTAGGAATTAAAAAAAATCCCAAATGTGACTTTTTCTTGGCAGAGAGGGGTTTTAGTTTTTCAAACAGGTTAAGAAGTCATTTTATTTGATGGAAGCCAAAACACATTAATATCTCTCCTACCCTAACTGTGGCTGGTATCTGTCTCAGAGGCACATGTAGAAGATGGACAGCAAAGTCCTGAAGTCATGACAGAGATGTAGACTTGGTCCAGGTCACAAGGGTACTCTGGAGAGTGTGGTCAGTGCTGGTGGATGAACTTCTTATCTGCCTTGGAGGAGATTTGCACATGGCAACAAACTCTTTCAGGACATTGTTAAAGTGAAAAATAAGTAGAACTTCCCATGCCCAATTGAGTTTTGCAAAGCCTCAAGAAGCCTGGCTCCTCAAGGAAACTCTTCCCATATTTTTAAAGCAAAACCTGCTCTGGAGTTGGGGTAATTTTCTGAGACCTATGTTTCCACTCATGCCCCACAGATTTCACAAGGCAGATACAACACTCACAGTGATGACCACAGTCTAGGGAAGCAGAAATATCCCAAAATAAAGGCCTGGACATCATTCTGAAACACATCTATGAGTTCAAATCTACATACTAAGTATCACTATGGCCAAGGCAGGATCAGCTCATGGTGTCTCTGCAGACACACAGAACTGATGGTTTGTGGGACTTGCCATGTGAAGAATGATACTGTTTAGAAGTGCTGTCACACTGCTGAAACAGCAGCCCTTCTCCTCATCCAAATTTGCCATGGGTGTAAAATTAACAGCCAAGTTTTTTTTTTACATTGAAGAAGAGGTTATGATGTTGTCTTCTCTCCCTCTCTAGGTTCTCCTTTCCCAAGAGCCGCAAATGCATCCTCTGGGTCCTTTATTGCAGTTTTGGTCTAGCTTCCTTTTTTCCAGAGCTTTCTGAGGAAAAAAAACCAACATGGCATTTATACTTTACTTTTGAATCAGCTGCTGCCTTTACTTCCATCCCAAACCACATTCCTGGACAGAAGGACAACAGGGGACTAAGATATTGCTATGAGTTACCTGCTGTAATCAAGATGTGCTGGCATTTGGGGGGGTCCCTCTGGGCACTGCAGCAGGTCCTCTTCTGCCCCCTTAAGGGCTGCTGGGGTGAGGGCATATGATCTGCATGTCCATGGTGTGTGATGATGAATCCATGACCCCATGTCTATTTGATCAGTAGGTTCATTGGCACTAAGTCTGGCCAGAAAGGATGTGGTGCCGGCAGCTGGGTGGCAGCTGGGCAGCAGCTGTCCAACGGAGCACAGGCTGCAGCCGCGGCCAAAGAGGCTGGTGTGGAAATGGAGGTGAGTGGTATCCTGTCTGTGGTTTCCTGGGACAGATTTTGTGCCATTGTGGTTCCAGCTCTGAGTATTCCCTGTGTTCCCCAAGGGCAAGGAGCAATCCAGTCCCTTAATTAGGCTGGATGGTGCAAAGCAGAGCATGGCTCCCTCCTTGCAACCAGGCAGGGTTTGGCCATGTTTCTCCTGGTAGTTCCTGAAGGGATGGAATGAGTAAGTGAATGCCCCAGGGATGACAAGAAATAGTCCTCTTGATAATAGCTGGCTATGAGGAAACAGAAAACTGGAGCTTTTGGCTGTTTTCTGAGTGGAGAAATGGTCAGTTTGATTCTACAGTGTAGACAAATGAGACTTTAAGGTGTATTTTTTGCAAACAAAGAGTTTGCATTGATCCCTCTGTCTGACGTGTAATTCTGATTTGTCTTAATAGTAACACTCCTGCCAGGCACTGAACACTAGCTCATTTCTCTCACGCCAGACAGCAGTGACATGACATATCACTTTCCCATCTGCTCCACGGAGAATATAAATGTTCCTTTATCTGGCCGTGAAAAGAGCATCACTTTGGTTCTTAGTAGCTGGGTTTGTTGGCAGTAAAAACCAAGCAAATCCACTTCTTAATTTTCTTGCTAAAGCTGAACATATCTGCAGGTTTCTGCTGCCAACAAAATGTTGATACACACCCCCTACCCTTGTATCTTTCTGTGCAGATGTACACGTATCTGTCTGACAGTATACTGGAAGACAGGGCTGTCCTTAAGGAATCTCATCAAGCACTTCACTATATTTATATAGCAATCTTAAAGCTGAATAAGAAGTCTGTTAAGTAAAATGTGTGTAAAGAAGCTGACTCTATTCTCTCACCTGTGCCTACAGTAGCAAAACATAGATGACCATTAAGACAAAGGAGGACATCAAAATTTTGGGAGAAATGATTGTGTGTCTTCACTCAAAAGTTTAGCAAAACTCAAGCCTCCACATAAAGTTCATGAACTCATTTTTATGGCTTAGAGACCACATGAAAAACAGGATTGTAGTTTTCCATAGAATTCCATTGCTATGGCGTATTTAAGCTATATGCAGGGGCTTTCCCGGGAGGATTATAAGACACATTCCTAAAGAATTTGTGTACCACCCCTTGAGTGACACTTCCAGTGTTCCTGCCAGGCCAATTGCTGCATGAATGATGCTGAAACAGACAGAAACTACACTGACAGCCACTGATATGGGCAATATGTACAAGGGAGTGCAGCCCTGCTCCTGAGGCCAGGGTTCTGATTGCAGCCCTGGGGTGTGGCCTGGGGAAAGGTGATGGGGGGCAGCCTCAGCATCTGTGGATGCAGACAGAAGGAGCTGTGTTTTCCAGAGAGAAGGCTGAGCAGCATCATTGACAGGAACCTGTCTTTGTCACAGAGACTGTCCTCATCCCTGGCAGTGCAGCCTGTCTCTGTTTTTATTAACTATGAAACAGCCTCACTTGTGTCAGGCCATTTCCACTCATGAAGCCATTCTGATGCTGAAGTCCAGGAGAGTCACAAGGCTTTAGCCAAAGGGAGAAAGAAGAGAAAGAGAAAAAAATGCTACCTACTGAGTCATGTTTGCACAAAATGAAGGGCTGGGTATAGCATAAGGAAGGAAACAACATACCTGTGTATGTCACTGCTGTTTTATCAGCACTTTGTAACCAGTTGTGTTTTGCTTCCCCTTCATCACAAACTCTTACGGTTTGCAGCACAACACAGGGCCTGGTCTTGCCTTATTCACCCTACTGATACTTGCTGGTCTCAGCTACTTCCTACCCTGATCTTGGATGACTCCTTGGCACCCAGACCCAAGTGGGTAGCACTTTGTGTGCCTCCACTGCTCCCAGTGGACTGCTCCAGCCTGGGAGCCCTTTCTGCACACTCTCCAGAGCATGCCACCCCGTTGAGGCAGTGAAGGGGAGCCTTTTCTTGCAGAAACAGAAGCCAGACTGAAGAACAAAGGGCTGCAGCTAAGTCAATTAATAAAGCACTGTTGTATCCCTCTCTCCACTGGCTGTATGATAGTCCCTCTTCTCCCAGTATGAACTGCTAGTTGCTCTCTTGAATGGACATACTGCAGCTCTTTGTGAAGACTAAGACTTGAGGTACAAGCAGTGTCCTGTGCCAAGAGGGATAAGGTGGCTCAACATGAGGCAAGTCACAGCATGGCATTTGCCTGTCACCGGGTCAACTTTCTTGGCAGCTGTGTTGTCCTGCTTTTTAGCAGGGTGGCAGCTGCTCTGTGGTTTGGCAGTGGTTTGGATGAGGCAATCTTTGGCACAGACTTCTGAGGCTGTGAGCCTGCCATGGAGGTACAGGGCATCAGGGCACTGCTCATTGCTGCTCTGCTGCCCCCTCTGCTGCCACCCCTTGCTGAGCTACTGGGCCCCCAAAATTGCCACTTCACTTTGCAGCCTGAGAAGAAACTGGTGCTAGAAAACGAGATGAAACAATAAACAAAGACAAAAGAAACCACTCTGTTCACAGCTGACCACTCATGTCCTTCAAGTCTTTGAGAAGATTGTACAGAGCAAGAACTCTTTGCTCCAGGTGGCCATCTGTTTCTGGAAAGAACCACAGGTCAGGACTGTTCTTTGGGTTAAATTTGGAGTCAGAGAAAAGAGAATTGCAGAGCGGTCAGGGGTATAACAGCTTTAAAAAAAAAGTTGCAAGGGAGAATGGGAGAGGAATGGCCTGAGGCTTTATTGGGTTGATAACCTGCCAGCATCTCAAAAGGTAGTGGGAAAATGGCTCAGTGACAGGGGTGGCTCAGTGAGACTTTGGGAAAAAAACATGACTGGGGCAGACAAAGCTTTTCATCATTAAAATTAAATTTTCTACAGAAGGCAGAGCTGAAGGAATTTCCTTGTGCAAGGACATTTCCAAAGCACAGCCACTCTTTCCCAACTCTCTTTGTCTGATGACTCAAGGCAAAATAAATCGCATTTGATAAAAAACCCCACAAAACATAGTACATTCAGAGAAGTGTTTACGTTAACAATGAGGCAATTAATGACTTACACCAGAAACAATTGACCACAACAGAAAACACTACTGTGCTGTTTTAGCCACTACTTCTCCAAACTCCAGCACTTCCTCCTGGTGTGCCTTGTGTGCTCAGAGGCCAGAGGCACAGCCCAGGCAGGGTGCATTTGCAAAGCTTTGTTTGAAGAGGGGAACCCATCTCTGCAAATATTTCCTGCTGGTTCCCCAGAACAGCTACAACAGCAACGACTTCTCAAGCTAATCCTGCATTAATTGCAGTTCACATAGCCCTGGACTGCACTTGGTCCATGCCACCAGGTGAGACCCATCTCCTGGCAGACACTCAGTGCATGCTTTCCTCTCAATAGGCTTTTCAAGGAAGAAATCCCTTTCCTTGGCTAGCCCTGTGAGCACAGCTGTTCCTTTCAAAGTTTTGGGCTGAAATACAGCTGGCTGAAACATTCAGTTTGAGCTCAGCAGCTCTTAACACCCTGCTAGACCTGGCTCGGTCTCACACTCCCACATCTTTTGCTTATTTCCTTGTATCGAAGATTCGCTGTTGTTACAAGAGGCATCTGAAAGTGCTTTATCACTTTACAGAAGGCATCTGCACATTTCCATCTTCCACGACAAGTCGCTTGTGTGCGCGTATTTCAGCACCAAAGTATGAGCAAGCAGGTGGCCAGCAGCAGCAAGTCCACCCAGATAAGGAGTTCTTTAGCTGAAAGTCAGCTGTAGCCCCCGTTCCACAGCAGGAGGTAACATCAGGGGCTCTGTGCGTGAAGCATTGGTGAACCGAGACAAAATCTTAATATTCCAGTTCCTGAGCCATTTCATAACATCTCTGGCCATCTGTCCTTTGGCAAGATCTTGCGGTAAGTGCAGCAAGGGCAAACAATCCTTTATGCAATAAGGGTTGGCATGCTCTTCCCAAAACTGTTCCCTAGCTCCTAGATTGCACTATGTTTATCTCAAGATAGCTCCAGTCACTCAGGCCACCTGCCCTGTTCAATTCACCTGGCAGAGGCATATTCTTCCTCTTTAGTGATATTATGCTCAAACCACTGTTGTGTATCTCAAGGAAAATCAAGTTTGTGAGCTGGGAAGTGGGGCTGGGAAGTGGGGCCAACTCCTTCACCCAGATTAAAGGGCAGAAAACCAAAGGGCAAGAAGTTGGAAGCAGTAAGGCAATAACGAGTTGTTAGCACGAGCTTCCAGGCTCGTGTAAAGGTGAATTACTCTAGAAAACAACCTACTTGTATCTTTTCCCTTTTCAAAGTATTCCTTAGTTAAGATAGATTTAAAATACACTTGTGGATGATAATGAGGAGGAAATTCTGGCTAATTATCCAGGGATGACATGAGGGATCCACTCAGGACAGAGAATTAACAAATATATTTCATTTTTTAAAACTGGGATGAGATCCCATGTACCTCCTCCCAGTCCAAAGAATCAGCCCCATGGTGTCTCAGCCCAGGGGGCACAAGGCTTTCAGGTTCCCCTGCAAAGGCTTTAAGACTCAGGGACAAAACTCTTGGACTTTGCTACTTAGTTTGGACACCATCCCAAGTGAACAGAGGTACTTCCATACCTGTTGGCACTTCTTCAGAAGCTGAGCTGACTGTGGTGCAAAGAGCAAACCTTCACCCCCCCATGTTCCAGCAGGCACTTGCAAGGCTGCACGGTGCTCGTGGGGCCAAGCATGAATGTGCAAAACAACACAGTGTGCCTGCAGAGGCTGCTCCTTTGCTGGGCAAGAGGCAGCCAAGCACGAAGGATGTGGGCAATGCAAAGCACTTGATACTGGGGCTCTGTGGCAGCCTGTCTTTCTTGGAAGGTGTAGCCAAGGCCTTGTGCAGTCGTGGCCATATAAAAATAAAGCCAGCAGACTTCATGAACCACTCCTGAGCTTCATTTCAGTTCTTATGCAATTGTCCCCTAACAGGGGTCAGGACCCTGCACTGCCCAAGACCCCTGTTCAGCTCCAGATGACAGAGCTCGCTGGAAGTGTAGACCTCAGCTCTAAGTGTGCATTCCCATCTCAGCCAGAATTGAAACCTGTTATTATTTCAGAGGAATTTCGATGTTTTGTTCCTTTTTGTCACAAACTACCACTTCTCCTGAAAAAAACCCCCACAATTCTTCCTTACTTTGGAATTCTGATAGCACCAAAAGAGCCAATTTTTGCTGACCCCTACCACAAGCTGCTGTTGTCTAAAACTGTCTGTAACACTAGGTGGTCGGTGTGAGCAAAGTGAGGTTTGCAGAAAGAAGTTTTTGCAAACCAGCTGACACAGAATGAAACATGAAAAACCAAGATGCCTGGAGAGCTCTCCTGCCTCAGTAAGTGCTTCACTTTCAGGTTTTCTTCCGTGATCAAGATATCAAACAGCTCAGCCCTCCATCCACCATATTGTCTCTTTTCCCACTAATATCTCTTGTTCTAGCAAAAGATACAATCTATTGCTGCAGGTAAGGTCTGGCTGATAAAACCTTTTTCAGCCTGTAGCAGATATTGGCCAGGATACAAAAATTGTGCCTTGACTATAAGGAATAAATTAGTAGGGATGAATCATGAAAGTCACTAACTGCAGCTTTTGGAGGAACTTCAGGGCATCTCCTCCATTAAAACACAGTTATTAGGGGCTTCTCAGCTGAAATAAATTGCTAGCATTTTTTTCTGACTTGAATACAGCCCTTCTGATTCCTAGCAGATGGCAAACTGTCCTTTTTTCATAATGCTCATATTCTGCTGTCTTTCTGCCAGAAAAAAACCCAGGGACCTGAGTCACTCAAGTTACATACAAGTAAAAAACATTTTGTGGAAATGAATGAAGAAAAAAAAGCATAAAAAAGATAAAATTAGAAATCTTTATTAATCTGTAAAAATATAAAGTGTGAGAGTTAGTAGCATTGTACCTGTGCCTCCCTGGACTTAGACATTAGGAAGAAATTCTTCATGATGAGGATGGTGAGGCACTAGGTCAAGTTGTCCAGAGAAGCTGTGGATGCTCCATCTCTGGAAGTGCTCAAGGCCAGGCTGCATGGGGCCCTGAGCTACCTGGTCTAGTGGCAGAGGGGTTGGAATGAGATGACCTTTAGGGGCCCCTCCAACGCAAACCATTCCATGGTTCTATGACTTCAGGTATAATGCAGTTCCTTAGAACACATACACATTGTGGGAGACACCCTAAGATCCAGAATGATTTTTGGAGTGTTAGCTTTGACAGCCATCATGTTTAGCAACAGCCCACCCTGTCCATGGCCTTCAGCAGCAGAGCTGTGCTTCTCTATCCAGGTTAATGAGTGTGTGTCCATTTAAGTTTTGCTGCATTTTTATAGATTTTATTGATTTTGTTTGTTTGTTTAGATCTGTAAGTAGAGCTGTAGAGGGAAAAAGAGGCTTGTGAGCCAAGAGATTTGTCTGGTTATTTTGCAGTAGGACCAGCAGATTTGGCCAAGAGCTCTGGCCCCATTATGCCTGCAGTGACTCTGCAGAGAGGAGCAGGGTGCAGGCTGCGTGCAGTGGTCACGGTTAGCTATAGATGGCACACTTGAACAGGGCTAAGCTCTGCCTTCCCTCAGCAGCCCAAGAGATCCCTTGCAAGGCAACTGGATCCAAAGGGAGGATTAGATGAGCATCTGCTCTTCAGCAGGCAGATGCATCCACAACTACACCAGCTGCTGATAAGTAGAGCTGCTGGGAAGCCAGATTTGATCATGTCTTGCACGTGGCTCTAGGCAAGCCCAGGCACCTTGTGCTGTTTGTGGGGCACTGGGGTGCTGGTGGTGAGCTTTCATCAACACTGTTAGGACAAGGTCTTGCTTTTGTCTCCCTTTCTACTCCCCTACTCCCCTCAGGCTCTCTCCATGGGCTCCTGCAAGAGCTGGTTCCCATCCAGTCAGAAGCTCCATTACCCCAGCCTGGACTGGCCATCTTAATGCCGTCTCACCTCCTCTTCCCTGCTGCCTTCAGACTGCCTCTGTCTGGTGTGTGTGAACACTGAGGTAGGGGCAATGCAAGCAGCACATTCATTGTTACAAGTCAGAAAATTCCAGCTTTTCTCAATTCCTTGCCCAGCATCTCTTTGAAAAAGTGAACTGCTGCTTGTCATGAGCTACAGTGAATTTTAAGAATCTTTACCTGCAGGTGAACCTCATAGTTCTACCAAGAAATTGAAGCTATTGTTCAATAATGAAAGTAATTGAGTGGATTGATATAGCTTTGAATTTTACCTATTATGATTTTACATTCGGAGATGAGTAGGAGTTATGTTTAGTGGTGTGACACTCATTCCCTCCATAAAGGCATTCCTGGAACTGGAGTGAGTTTCATTCCTCCTCTCCTCCCCTCAGTCACTCTCAATGAGCCTCTGCAGGACCTGATCTCCTATCCAGTCTGGAGCTCCATCACACTGGTGTAGTGCTGACTGTCTTGCTGCTCCCTAACTTCCTCCTTCTCTACTGCCTTCAAACCACCTGGCCAAGGTGTTTCTGGGACATGGGGGTCTCCCCAAGGAAGTCAAGTTTCTCCTGTGAAGTGCATGAGAGGCGCTGAGCATTGGCTATTTCTGCATGTGTAATTTATGGTTCAGTTCCTGAAGCCAGACTGAAACCTCAGCGGCAACTGTGTATTTTCAGATACACTTGAAATGAAAACATTTGGGTTTTATTCTTACTGAAAAAGTAAGAAAAACACCCATATGTTTAGGACCAAAATATTTCATGGTGGGGAGGCAGAAGGGCACTCCAATCACCCAGTGGTTTTCTCATTTCTCAAAGGTAAACACCATTTTCAAGCAAAACCGCAAGGGCAGAACATGAAGAAAGGCAGGCCTTGCCCTTAAAAGATGAAATCTTGCACGCTGACTTTTCACAACATTTTCTTTTTTTTTTCCCTTTCCATTTGAAACTATTTGCTAAATGCTCCCCATCTCCACAACTTCCCGAAGGCTGCTGGAAGTGACTCAGCCATGCACAGGGCTGACAGGGTGGGGCTGTTGCTGGGCAGTGGCCGATTCCACATCACCTCTGCCTGCCCAGGCTGGACTGGCACCCCCCTGGAGCGGAGACCCCTCCTTCAGGGAGGTGAAGACCACCTTGGCCCCGTTAGAGGAGGAAGGTGCCCTTGCTCAAGCATCCAGGCCGTGCATCCTTGTGCCTCACTGCCCTTGTCCCCAGCTTGCTCCTGGGCAGGAAGAATTACAAGTTGTTCCCTGAAGCTTCTCTGTTGGCATCTTGCTCACGGTGTTTCCAAAGAGAAGGAGTCTCAAATGAGAGGCACCACCTGCCCAAGTCTGATGGACAAAAATACTCTGTTTTTGCTTGAATTTTAGATAAGAAGATAGCACATTCTTTCATCAGAGCTCCCCCCCCCAGCAACCACTTTCACACTCTACCAGATGAAAATCACATAATGTGATAACATGATAATTAGGTTTCAATGTTCCCTTTCTCAAAGACACCTTGATACTTTGCCTTGTCTTGGCTTCCACCAGGGTGTATCCACATTGCTGATTAGCACTAGAATTCTTAAAATACTCTTAATTTATTCTTATAATAAGAAATTAAATTATTCTCAACATTCTTTAAGATTATTAAAAATATTGATAAATTATTCTGTAAAATGTTCTAAATAAGACAAGTGATAGAAGCACACAGAAACAGGAGAAAGAGATAAATATCAAAGTTGTACTCATTAAGGCTTTCTTTGCTTCTAAGATAGCAATAACCCTGCCAACAGTCGACTGGATTTCAATTGGAGGAGAGATTAGACAAACTGAGGAAATATTTTCCCTGAAACTCTAGTTACAAAACTGAGTGGCAGATCTCAGCTTGTAATGCTGTACGGGTTTCTGTGGCATGGTTTTGGTGGCAGAGGGGCTACGGGAGTGGCTTCTATTAGAAGCTGCTAGAAGCTCCCCACCATGTACTGCAGATCCAATGCCACCCAGCTCCAGGACGGACCTGCCGTTGGCCAAGGCCGAGCCAACAGGAGTGGTAGTAATGCCTCTGTGGTGACATATTTAAGAAGGGGGAAAAAGAGTTGCAGGGCAGATGACAATTGCAGCCTGGAAAGAGCGGAGTCACAGTATGTGAACAGCAATGCAGACACCAAGGTCAGTGCAGAAGGAGAGGGAGGACGTGCTCCAGGCACCAGAGCTGAGGTTCCCCTGCAGCCTGTGGTGCAGACCATGGCGGAGCAGCTGTGTCCCTGAAGCCCATGGAAGACCACTGAGGTGCAGAGATCCACCTACAGCCCATGGAGGAACATTGGGGTGCAGAGATCCACCCACAGCCCATGGAAGGACACTGGGGTGCAGAGATCCACCTGCAGCCCACAGACGAACCCACGCTGGAGCAGGTGGATGCCTGTGGGAGGCCCGTGCTGCAGCAGGATCCTGGAATGGACCTGCAGCCCATGGAGAGAGGATCCCATGCTGGAGCAGGTTTTCCTGGTAGGAACTGTGGTCCTGTGGGGGGCCCACGCTGGAGCAGCTTGTTCCAGAAGGACTGCACTCCATGGAGAAGTGTCTCACGTGGCAGCAGCTTGTGAAGAAACGTCACCTGTGGGATGGACTCACACCAGAGAAGTTCATGAAGGACTGTCTCCCATGCGAGGGACACCACGGGAGCAGAGAAAGGACTCCACTCCCTGTCTCCCTGACAACAGCCGGAACAACAACTGACAGTAGCCCCCATTCCTGTCTCCCTGCACTGCTGAGAGGGGAAGAGGTAGAACTTGGAAGGAAGGAGGGGTAGGGCAGAAGTTGTTTTCAAGATTATTTTACTTTTCACTATTTTGCTCTGATCCTGTTAGTAATAAATTTAATTAATATCCCCACTTTGAGTCTGTTTTACTCATGATGGTGATTGGTAAGTGACCTCTCCAGGCTCTTATCTCAACTCATGAACCCTTTGTTGTTATTTTCTCTCCTCTGTCCAGCTGCAGAGGGGAGTGAGAGTGGCTTTAGTGGATATCTGGTGTCCAGCCAGGGCCAACCCACTAAAAATGTAGACAAAACAGTATTTGAAATTCAGGTATTTTTGTTTCAAACCTTCATGTAGGATTTTATGGGAGATGTCTGAGCAACAGGGAATAATTCTGCCCTTTTATGCTGAAAGAGCAAGGTCTATCTTTTTTAAATTATGGCAGAGGAAAAATTACAAAGTTTGCACCCTGCCTTGTATATCCTTATCAGATGCAAGGGAGGTTCAGAAATTTAAACATAGTCAGAAAAGATGGAGGAACTCTTCCTGTATCCATAGCACACAGCAGATTTGACTGTTCTGGTTTTCCTGAAGTGCTCTACAGCTTAGTGTGGAGATCTTCTGATACCTGGTAAATGAAATATGACTAATTGTGGAAGTGGTTTTCCTGAGTGTAGGTTGATTTTGTTAATATCCCTCTACCTCAAATGGCAAAGGAATATGCTTTGAAGAAAACACGTTTGGAGTGGCTTTAGTGGATATCTGGTTTTGGGGCTGAAGAAACCTTTGACCCTAGGGAGGCAGGGACCTCTCCTAGTAAAACCAGACTTCTGAATGCCAGTACAGCAGAGGCAGAGAGTGAGCAAAACTGAAAAACTCCTAAAATGGCAGTAGTTTTACCCCTCTCACTACAAAGGGCCAGCCAAAAATAAAGCCACACCTTGAAGAAAACACCACCAAAGCAGGCTCTGCAACTCTCCTTCTTAAAAGACACTGAATGGGGGTTTAGCTGCACAGCTTAAACTGGCGGGGAAAGTGGGTTTAGAACTAGTGCCTAGCTTTGCTGGCAATCACTGAGCACCCCACTTAGTTGCTTTAGCACAGGACTTTGGAGATAGTAATTTGAACTGCTGGGGAAAAGTTACAAAGTTTGACCTGACCATACACAAAATGGGTGGTTATGAGCTGATCTAGCTAAAGCACCACAAAACCATGCAAGTGAAACCTCAGTTTGATTTAAGTCTGGTTACATCTATTCATGTATTTCTTTATCAGCTTCATGCCTTTTTCCCATCAAAGCAAGCTAAATTAATACAAGCTTCAGTGTAACCATTTGCATACAGGTTCCCCTAAAACCTGCTTTTAAACTGTCTTGAAGATAAAACATCCTACTCATCTTTTCTAGAAACTTAGTCAAAGCATCACTGCATGTTCCTGGAGCGGGGACTGTACATTTTTATCTGCTTCCTGCACTTTGACTGAAGTCATCGTGATACTGAGAATCAGACTTAGTAGAAATATTGCCATTTCCCCACTTGACCCCCCATCAGCTTTCCCCAGGTGCTCAAGATGGCGGAGTTGACTTGTACCCTGTTTAAGGGACACTATGAGGACCTGACAAAGTGTGGCTGTAATTGTACCAACAGGTTGTTGTCAAAACCATATTTCACCTATCACTTTTTGCTCTCCTCTTCTGCCTGGGCAGTTAAATAAACTGGAGAAGAAATCAGATTTGAAAACACCATTTTCATCTTTCTTCCTGAGTTTTTGGTAGCAGAGGTTTCTTGCTTCTGGCCTTTGGTGACTGTCCAGGTAATGGGACTGCTCTGTGGGAGAGGGAGGTTTGCTCAGCTGAGATATGCATGGTGCCTGCAGTGGGGTCTCTTCCCTTGCCCTTCCTGGGATGTGTGAGGCTGTGCATGCAGGGCTGGTGATGGAGGACGGGGACAGCTGCATGCAGAGCTCACACATCCCACCAGCCCCTCTTCTTTACGATGACTCTTTACAGGGTGGTGTTTTGGAGAAGGGGGTGCATGGGAGCCTGTCTGGCCCAGAGGCTCTGGGTGGTGTCTGTGAGTTTGCCCAGATGTTTCAGAGCAGAGCTGCAGAAAGTGCTCAGGCACTGTTGGGCAATGCGACCCAATGGAAGATCTTATGCCATTCCAAATCTGCAAGGCTAGGGAGCATAGGACACAAGGGACACCTTAACCTCTGCTGACTGGAGTTGAGAATTGGAGATGGCTGTAAAATAGAGAATATTCTCAGCAAATCACTGTTTCCTGATGAGAACCACAAAGTTGAAACATTAAGTATGAACCACCTGCCCATTAAAACCTTTTAGGGTTGCCATCAGTTCTGCTTGTGGGATAAGTACACTGAACAAATCACTGTGGTCAGTGGAGGTGCACTCATGTGGTTAAACCTAACCCTGTGATTCTCTGAGCTGCTGAGCTGCAAGGGGGAAAATGGAAAGGGAGGAGAAATACCCAGGAGTGAACCGACTTTCAGCTATGGAATTGGAGTCATTATGATCAAAAATATATATTCTTAATTTTACTTTTTCAAAAGTAAAACCAAGCAGAGGCAATGTGGGCAGGGACATTCTGGACCTCAATGCATCTTCCTCTTCTCAGTGCTTCCCTTGCAATCTTAGCTCTGGACCACTCCTTCCCTCAAGCTGTTTTGCAACCTCTGCTCCTTGTTGTGCCACAACACAAACCACCCCATGATGATGATCAGAGTCTAATGCATGATGGTGACCATTCGGGATACTTTAATAGGATGGGTTTTGGAGTCAGGACCTCAGGCCAGGTGCTGGCTCCAACTTCAGCTAATTTACACTACATCAGAAAAATGGTTTTGTTGGCTCTCTGGAAAACTCTCCAAAATGAAATGCTTATTTTTAATATTTTCTTGGACAAAATAACACATCTTAAAGGTGCCAAAAATAACACTGCAGAATGAGCAGTTGAGAGTGAGATATAAGGCAGGAAGACAAAGAACTTGGGCCAAGGTGGATGGAGGGAGTTTGGCTTGCTTACAGAATTGTTTGCACGCTTGATTGCCATGATCTGACTCAGATTCCCTGTCCTCATGAGCACCACTTATGGGCGTGTTTGATCTTCACAGTACTTTGCCTACATAGATTTGGAAAGCTACAGGGTAATGGGAGAAAGCACATGTGTTTTGGAAGATTTCTCCCCTCCTCTGGAGGATGTGTGAGGAGAAACTCTGCTGGTGGCAGAGCAGAAGGTGTGCCATCAGCTCTGCAGAGCCAGACAGCCACACAAGCTGTGATGCCAAAAGTGGAAGCCAGGGCACATAGTCAAATAGACTTTGCACAAAGGGGAAACAGCGCTCTGGGGCCAGATCCTGTCCTCAATTTACAGCAGGTAAAGTTAAGGGTTATCCAGTTTCAGAAAACCAGCTCCATACCTAGACAGTGATGCTGGCAGCAGAGCTTGGCTCCTTGGGTCAGTGTGGCGCAGCAGATGAGGGAGAGGCACTGGACCATCTCAGGGCACAAAAAAGGAAAGATCAGGTCAAGCATGACCAAGGCTATGGAGCGTGCAAGATGTTCATCCTCATTGACTGCTTTCTGTTTCCCTCTCAGTGCTGCACTGCCCATTCTGCCCTGCCCTGGCTGCCTGTGACCTCCCTAGATCTCCCCTCACCATGCCATGAGCCTTGTGTTCCTGTTGTTTCACTTTCTTTACCCAATTTCATTGCTCATCTCAGCTCTTTGCCTGTTGTCTCCAATTCATGGCTAACAGGCTACATGCGATGACAGAAAAGAGGAGCTAAGATCCCTTTGACTCCTCTGCTAAGGAAGGCAGACAAGCAGCTGTGGACATGTGTGGGGGTTGGCAGGGGAACTCAATGGACTGTCACACCATGTTGGGGAGACATCTCTTGCTGAAGGGCTGTGGGCAGCAGAGGCACCTCTGGGCTGCATTATCTCATGGGCTGGTGAACCCCAGAACAGGTGCCATCAGCACATGTTGTTTGTATCCACCCTTCTTCTGCTCTTCCCGGGGCACCTTTATGCCCTTTATCATCCTCTGCTTGAGGCTGCCCCTCATATCCCCTGCTGGTGTAACAGCAGATATGAAAGGATACTCAGGGGGGTAAATGGGACACAGCAAAAGAGGCTGTGCAAGGGGGAGAAATACCTAACATGTAGTTGCCTGGACTGGGAAACTCACACTGTGCTTCCTACTCCGGCATTACTCCAACATGGAGCATTTTTCCCACTTAAATGCTGTACCGTGAAATTTGTAGGCACTCTGGGACCCCATCTCACAATTAGAGACAGAGAAGCTGGGTGACAGCTGCAGCAGTCAGGGAGACAACAGCCCTCATAAATCGAAACATACAGAAACATTCTTTCCAGAAAACTGGGCTGTATCTGCCGATTTGTTAAGGGGGGGAACCTCAGTGCCCAAAGGCAACGAGTGCTGTCCCCATGCCAGCTTCCAGCTCCTGCCATCTGGAGATCCCTACAGCCCCAGGAGCTGCTGCCCCACACCACAGCACTGAAAGCTGCTCCCTCACAGGCTCCTGCACGGATCCTACTAAAGCAAGCACTGCTGGCCGAGGAGGAAGAGGACGCTGAGGCAGAGCCAGGCTGGAAGGTAGGTAATGCTCACAGGCATGGGAATTTGCTTTACCTACCCAGACTGAGGAAAAACTGCCCAAACTGACACTTTATCACAAAGGGACTGACTGGTGATGGTATTTTATCTTTAGGACAGGCTGTTGTTTTCTTTCTGATGTTTGCCTGATTTTTTTGGACTCTGCAAAGCCTAATTGCTGCTGCACATCTCCTCCTCCCACAGCTGTGTTTGCATTGTCTTGGAAGTGACCATGTTGAAAGATGGTTGCTCCTTCTACTTGGGCTGATCCCTGTATTTTTGCACCCGTGGCTCTGGATGACAGTGACTTGGTGCATCTGTCAGCTCTGCAGTGCTTCTCACCTTTGGTAATCCAGTCCCTAGTGCCTGTGTCAGAGATGAGAGAGGATTTGAAACACAGACATAATGAACGATGTTTTCAGCTCAGGTGCTGTGCATTCACACTTTGGTGACAGCCAAAGGGCTGATCCTTTCTTTCTCTCTTGTCTGGTTCTCTGAGAACACTTCAAAAGAAGTGCAAGACCTCTGTGTCCCTGACTTCCAGCAGAGCTGGCTGCTTTTTGTGGCAGCAAGATTTTCTTTCTGTGCAGCAATTCCCTGCCCTCTGCTCTCAGACTACAGGCATTCCTCCTCTTTCAGTGCACCATCCACAGCTCTGGGGCTGCAATGGAGCCAGAGCAGGATGTCAGGGCAGCAGCAGGCAGCAGCTGCCTGCTCAGCCACCTCTATTCCCCACAGCCTGAGGCTCAGCCCTGCACCACACAGTGAGACAGTGGCTTTGCTGATGCTGCTGAAAACGTTTTGTTTGCTGGAGATTGGATGCCCTTTCTTTTTGCATTAAACTGATTTTTATCCAGAGCAGGCAGGCCTCCCTGCTGTGCCCCTTCAGGACAGCGCAGCCGTGCTGCAACAGGAGCTGTGCTAACTGCAGTTATGGCTGCCTTTTGTTAGACCAACCTCTCTGAATCCTTTCCAAGTTCTGCAGTTAGTTTTTATTAGTTGTGTGCATACCTGAAAGCCTATGTGAATTTATTTGCTGAAAAGTTTCTTGGAGGACCACCAAGCACCCTTGGTATCAGCAGTTTGATGGAGGGCAGTGAATGCTACTTCTGACATGGTTCTGTAACACCTGAAGGCCATTGTGTGATCTTGCAGGCCGTCAGCACCCTCAGACCATAGTTTAAGATTCTAGACATCAGATAGACTAAAAATCAACTTTGTATTAAAAGCAAGGCTGGATGTCAGGTTTTCAGATGATTCCTGAGGCTGATTTTTTGACATAAGTGATTTAATGCCCCTTTTTTGTCACAGTTTCCTAGAGAGCCTGGAGACAAACGTGTAATTTTCCTATGCAATCATTTTCTTCTTTTGTGCAAGGAGTAAAAAGTTATGTTTTATATCAAGCTTAACAGTGAGAGCATAAATGAAACCATGATGGGAGCACACTCATATTGTTGAATAGCATGCCTTACTGGGAAATACATTAAATGTTAACCTCCTGTGGTATATGTGGTCAGCTGCTGTTTGATGTCTTATCAGAATACCTATTCACATTTCAAAGGGCAAAGAAAACCCCAAAATGTTGTGCACCTTTATTTTATGATGTGATTTCACTTTGCTGCGCTGTACTGTGGGTCTATTTTATTACATTACAGGCGACAATTTCTGTTTTAACTTTGCTTTTCAATTTCCCAAACTGAAAGGAGACATAGCAGAAACTAACAAGGGTTGTTCTGTTCCATCCTCAGACCCATTTTACTGATAAAAGTCCTCAGTAATCAAAAAGGCAAGCCTTCTTCAGCCCAGTTTGCAGCAATTATCACTGGCAAAGTGAGCTGCAAAGGCTTCCCAGTGCAGACTGCCCCCACTTCTTTAAAGAGAGCTGACACTGGGAAGGGTTTCCCGAGTTGTAATCACTGACTTTACACATATTTGATAGAATAAAGATGAAGCCAGCAGAGAGCATTTTGGGTTAAGGAAACTTAAACTCTCAGACCACTGAGAGTGGTTTGGACATTATTTGAGATTAATTCAAGAATTTTCTTTTTCTTCAAATATTCCCCAAAGCATTAAGGCTCAGTTCTTGGCTTTGGGATTTCTCAGATGTCCTTTGCTCTGTCCAAAAAATGTGGACACATTGCCATTATTCTTGTCTATAAAAGCTGGTCTTAAGTTAGGTCCTACTCAGAAAGACCCTCAAAGGTTGATAAATCCTTTGACCTTTTACTCTTCTGCCTCCTAACTTATAAGGTAGGAAGTGTTGATGGTCCTTAGAACAATTACAGCGTATCACAAGAGTCAGCAAAAGAAAATGTGTGTTTCGCTAAAGGAAATAGAAATTCTAACTATGCAGTGGCAAAAGTTCATCTGTTTTATCCCACTCATTTGAAACCCACACCAGAAAAACATGAAGATGCAGTTTGGTAATGAGAAGGAAACCTGACCCATGCATCTGCATACCGGAAAGTGACTCCTCCTGCTCTTCAACCCACCTTCTTGCTGGATGTGATACTTTTCAAAATATTTTGCCTGATCTATTATCTTCACTGAGCTGTGCATGTCCATCCTCAGCCCACAGGACAGGAGGATGGTGCAGGTGGCAGGAATGGGAGTTCTGTTTTGCCCTGGCTAGCCTAAGAGATCCTCCCCAGTGCTGTGGTGAAGGGAAGGGCTGATGCAAAAAACAAACTCCTTTCTGTCAGTGCCAGGTCAGCTGTGCTGCAGCCCAGCAGTCAAGTTTGCAGCCCAAGTTGCATTGGCAGCCTCAGGCTGTGGTGTGAGGAAGGCCTCCCTCCCTGTCACCTGTCCCCATGACTTCACCCTGACCTGCCAGCATTACTGCTGCCAAACCTTGGCATGTCTCCCCATAAGCAGCAGGAGCATGATTACTTGCTTGTTCTCTCAAGCAGCACCATGCGAGGTCAGGAGACAGTTTAAATATGGTGAGCATTGATCCCTGCAGGTTTTGTACCATCACTGCTGCCTTCAGCCTACCACAAATGGGGAAAATCTGCTGAACGGTAGTACAGTCTGTCCTGCTTGCTCCTGATGTGTCTGGATGACTTACTGGGTCTGTGCTGAGGTGCTGAGCACTGGTCTTCCCTCTCTCCCCAACACATGGGCTCAGCACAACGACTGTGCTTGTTTGTAGTGGCATGGGTGGTGGACATGCCTGGTGTGGACAGCAGGGTGGGTCTTTGGTGTTGAAAATGAGTTCCCAAGAGCCTAGTGCTACATGTCTGCAGAGACCTATCCCTGGCTGTCTTGAAAGGTTTGAACATGTCAGAAAGGTTTGAACATGCCATCATTGCACAAAAGTGTGTAAGTGTCCATATTCTGCATCCTCAAACTCTTTCAGCCTTACTTTCACCATTGTGAGCTTGACCCATGGGCTTCCAAATTTTACCAATGCCATTGTGATGCCCTTATTGCCAGGCCCTTTGACTCACCACCTTTCGTAGAGCAGGTTGAGTGAACCTTGAGGTTTTCAGCATTTTTGGTATCTTGCACATCTCTGGCAAGAGGTGGCAAAAAAAAGTGTTTCCTGAGATGAGGTAGGTGGAAAAGAATAGCTACAAAAACCAGACCAAAAGAACCAAAAAACCCAAGAAAAATATTAAAGCTGCTTGTCAGCTTCCTGTTTACCAGCGGCTCAGATACAGATTTATCAGCGGCGTTGCCAAGCTCTCTTCACACCTCCTCTCAGACCACAGCAGTGTAGCAGGTGTGTGTTACCCCAGCAAAGCCTCTTTTTGTGCCCCTGGTGAGGGCAGAGGCCTGAAGGAATATGTGAAAGACAGAACAATGCCACTCAGATGCCTGCTTTGAGATCAGAGACACTGTGGTATAAATGGGAAGCATCAGTGGAATGGGACCATTGACCAGATTTCAGTGCATGATGCTTTCGTGCTGAGAGCAGCCTGTCAGTGGCAGAGTGCAGGTTTGAATCCAAGGTCCCCGAGTCATCAACCAATCCTAAACCACACCAGCTTCCCTGTTTTAAGAATATGGTTTCCTGTGCTGAAAACCTTTTTTTGTTTTAAAATCTGATAAGCATCTGGAGTTGCTTCCACAGAAGGTTCCTGCAGCAAAAATGAAGATATACTCAAGAGACAGACATGGGCACCAGTGCCCACATAGGGAGTTACCCACCCTGAGGCCATACAGTTCCTCACAGCCACCAGAATGGCATGGCTTGAGGCCAGTTAAGAGGTAGGAGTGGTGCAGCCACTGCAGTGTGGCAGTGAGCCCTTGTGGGGGTACCACTGGTGCCAGTCTGCAGGGAGACACTGGTCTTGCACCGGGGAGCAAGTCTGGTGGTCTGCACCACATGCTGCTGCTGCTCCCTGAGGGCAGGGAGTGTGAATGGTGTCGAGCTGAAACCCTTCCAGGAACCAGCCAGCCATTTAAACAAGTAGCTAATTGAGTGCCTCACCCATGCCCAAGTGGCATCTGGTTTATCTGCATTCAGAGACAAAAGGTGTTCTGCAGGGTTAGGCAGCATGGCTGTGGTGGGAGGCATCCTGCCTGGTTTCTGTGCTGGAGCTCACAGACTTCTCACCTGAAGGGTCAATGAGCCCTGAAAAGAAAGCCCTGAGCATCAGCAGGAAGGTCAGTTGTGCGTTTCAGCATTGCCTGGCTGGATACTGGGAGCAGAGCTGTGATCTGGCTGGGCTGGGTAGGCTGGAGCAGCTGCAACTGGGCGTTACTGGTGCGAGGTGACCCAGTAGTGGTGGTGGTGGCCAGTGGCCACCTTTGCTCCTAGCCAGCATGGCCAGTGCCAAGGTCTGGTGGTGAGCAGCAGCCAGCACAGAGAGCCTTGATAATCTGGTAGGGAACCATCAGCTTAAATCAGAGAGAGAATTATGTGCTGGTCAGTGTAATTACAGTTGCAGAAAAGCACTATAAGGAATAAAAAGAGTAGGAGCTGATACAGATCTGCCAAGAGGCAGCTATGCCAAACCAGCCCCAATTTCAACCTCATGCCAGCCAGGCGAAGCAGTGGCACATCATACCTCAGAGACAACAAGCTTTCTGAGCCCCTCAACCTTTATGTGGGTGCATAGGTGGTTAGACAAACTCCTGAGTGATCACTGCTGGACAGGACAGCTGCTCAGAAGGATCCTACATCCAGGGTTGTGCCCTGCCCTGGCACTAACCAGCATTTTCTGCTCTGGATGAAGGTCTAGGGCATGATTTTGCTATTTTTACATATGGTACCCTGTTGGGAGGGGGTGCAAATGTACAGCGGGACAGGATGGCTGCTCGAATTGACCTTGTCAGATGAAAAAGCCGGGCAGCGATGGGCTGCAGTGCATTAAGAACAAGTGCCCACTTCTGCAGATGGGCAGGGTCAGGCTAGGCCACAAACACAGTATGGGGAAGGCAACACTTCAGAAGAAAAGGATCTGGGGGCTGACATCCAGCATAAGGGAACTGTGAATCACCAGTGCTACATGATTGCAAAGGGAAACAGCCACCACAGGCAGGTGACTCGAGCAATCCACTTTGCCAGTTTGGGGCATTGCAATGCAAAAAAGATTAAGGAAAACTGGACAGTCACCAAAAAACAGTGGCTACAATTAACAAATTAGAAAGCATGACCTAAAAGAAAAAAGATATGGATTATGAGTTGTTAGGACTGAAGGAAAACATGCTATTAGAATATTTTAAAGCAGCTAGAAGTAATTGTTCCTCAATGGACAAAGTAAATAACTGAATTTAAAACAGGGGAGTTTTAGATTAAGGCAAATTCACTAGGAGTGAGTCTTGAGAAGCACAGGGATGGTTTCTAAGAAGAAGCTGGGGCAAAAGCAGTGGCTTTATGAGCAGGCTGAACAACTGCATAGCAAGAGTAGTTATAGGACGCTGCCTCTGCCTTCAGGGTGGGACAGACTGTGTGATATCCCAGTGTTTCCTGCAGCCCTTCTGTGATTTCTCTGTTCTAACTAATTGCGTCTTTCTCTGTTCTCCATCCTTAGGCAAAGCACTGTCAGGTGCAAACCTAGGAGGTGCCCATGCAGTGGTGGACCTCAGGTTTGAGACAGCAAAGGGCTAAAAAGCTAAGTCCTCTAGGGTGAGAAAAAACCCATCAGGTAAGGGACAGATGAGGAAGATTTCTGTTCTCAGAGACTCCATACACAAGAGATGTATTTGTTTACTTCTTTCTGTCCCACAATTGCCCTGTCGTAAAGCATGAGTGAGAAAATTCCACTCACTGCTGACACAGCTGTGAATGAGTTACTGTGCTGGGAGTTTTGCAACGCACAGATTTCTGCTCGGGTGAAACTAAGCGATTGTGCAAGGCGGCAGCTGTCAGAGCCATAATCCTTGTGGCTTTGGTGCTGGCAGTGAAAAGTCGAGCATGGAGCAGAGTGAGCAGGTCCAGACCTCACCAAACACCTCCAGCTGCTATATAAACTCAGCAACAGTTTTTGGGACTCTCAGGCTCACAGCCTTTTTGTTTTTGCACTGAGCATCTGCTGCAAGAGAGAGAGCCAGAAAAATGCCAAACAGACTTTTCCTGTACACATTCATACATGTCTGCATACAAGCACTTTGTTACTGTAATACAACTCCACTTTGGTGGAGCTTGTCAATATTTTTGCCAACCAAGCCAAAACTAGAAATTTCTGCCTACTATCAGCAGAACAGACACATCTTAGTTCTACTGGAAAGTTTTTGAAGTTTGCTTGTTTTTGAGGAAGAAGGGTTAGAAGAGGAGGTTATTTATTAAAAATAAAAACTATATTTGAAAATGATACATTTAAAAATGGCAATTTTTTTTTCTGGGACTTGTCAGAATTAAGTATTGTAACTCTTCTTGATTTTTCCCCCTTGATTTGGAGGGGGAATGTCCTACTCCCAAGCAACTTGGAACTTTCAGAGATATTTTGGCCAACCAAAATACACTTTTTTGATGATATAAAACCCCATTACTAAAAATCTCACATGGTCACAAAATCTTACACAACCTCTCTGTTCACAGGCATACAAATATGTTATCCCCACTGAGAAAAGTAAATGGAATCATCCTGCCATGTGGCATATTTGTTTCTCTGCACTGGCAATGGTCTGATTAAACAATTCTGATCAAGATGATGCAGTCCAACTAAGATGGTGTGCTGATAACTGATGCTGGTAGACCTAAACATCATAACAATAACTGAAACATGCAAGGATTCCTCAAAGACAGCTCCTTTGTGGGATTTCCTCCTGTATCTCACAGGTCCCTGCCAGCCCTGGGCACCCAGGTCTCAGTGTCCCCCTTGCCAATCTCTGCTGCCCTGAGGGAGAGGGGTGCAAGAGGGAGGGTGCTGCAGCTGGGGAAGAGCAGTCACTGCTCCATGCAGGCAGCAGAGACACTTGGGAGAGGGTTGTTGAGAGAGAGAAATGGCCAGAAGGAGGAATCTGGGGTGGGACATTCATCAGAGTTCTACCTGCCCTGCTGCTCCCACACTGCAGGGTATGTTCATGCTCATCATGACCACCCCTACCACCACCTCCTCCTGCAAAGCTGAGCTGTCCTCATGGTCTTCCTCATCAGCAGTGGTGATTGTTGGTATTTTGCATGGCCTTTCAGCTGACCAACCCAGCATCTCTGCACACAGCATAAACCCTGTTGCAGTTCATCCTGTTTTCTTCCTCTGCTGAACTGTCATGTCTTCCCTCTTCCAATATGACACCATAAGCCCTCTGAGTTGTAAAGTGAGAGATGATGCTCTTTTTGACTAAGGAGCTGCTTTTATTTTGCTTTTGAGCAAAGGCAGAGGAAAATGCTCTTTTCAGATAACAGCATTGGACTTGGCTGGCTCACACAACTCTGGGACAGGTGGGAGCTGAGCATTGCATCAAGGTAAATGTGTCCTTCACTTTCTAACCAGGTTCTATGGTATTAAGCAGATCCAGGAAACATTTAGTCTTTTTTAGCAAAATATCCTACTATGTAGGGTATGTCACTCTTCTTTTATTCCCATCTTTTCCAAATGGCTTCTACAGCAACATGAGAGTCTGTGCCATGGTGTCAGAAATGTGCCTCCCATCTGCCTTACAGAATAACAAGAGCCATACCAGGGCTTGTGGCTGAACTCCTCAGGGCAAAGCAAGTTCTTGCTGGTGATGTCTTCTGTGGCAACCACGATTTCCTTTCTGTGTTCAAACTTAATTCATCTAAACTGTCTGTAGGAGGAAGAAGAGGTTTCTACAAGAGCAGGCATAGCGCTTCTGCAGCAGCTGAGCTGGCCATGACCCCCAGGCTGAGAAGCTGCAGTGGTGGCTCAGGATAAGAGAACTCTCTGGGACTGATGCTAGAGACAGAGCTAGTGTGCATGGGTGGTCTCAGCTGCCAGGGGATGTTTCTGGTTGTAGGAGCAGTGGATGTGATCATGCTGTTTGTCTCAGAGCAAGATTCCTTTTGGTTGTGGCATTTGCAAGTCTCCATTCACCATTGGGCTGCAGTGGAGAATCACTTCCCTGACCCTGGGGATCCCAGTAGTTTGTGGGAGTGGAAGTCTGCTTTACTCTGATATGCTGGTCACTTTGGGTCTGACAGTGTCTTCAGCTATGAAGGGGTGTATGGGATCTCTTCCCCAATGAAGCAGAAGATAAAACAGCGGAAAGTGTAACTTTGTGTGTAAATACCAGAACCGCTGCCCTGCAACGGCAGCAGGCACAGCTAAAGGGGAAGCGTGAACAGTGTGATGCACAGGCACGTGGAGACTCCCCAGCCCTTTTTGTCTGTCTGGGGCTGTGGCTGCTGCTGGCTGACCATGACAACCACTGTCTAAACACAAGAAGACAAACCAGAAAGCTTATCTTAGTGTTTTTAAACTTGAGTGGTGACTGAGATGCCTGCACTAGCCTTTTTGCCAAGTGGTGACTTCACATGGCTCTTCTCTCTGGCAGCTCACAGTCCTGAGTGGATGCTGAGACCCAAACCCAAACTGACCATAGGCTGAAGAACCAGAGATACCCACAGTCAGTTGTCTCTGTTTTGCTCTAAGGTATTTCTTTCTCACAGGAAATCCCACAAGAGTACAGAGAGACATCTCTAGTGCTAGTATTGGTGACCAGCCAGAACTGAACTGGAGGAACATTGCAAGGCAGCAGTTTGGGCTGTGGGAGAGGGAAACTCTGGGGTGGATTTTGGATAGGTTCTTATCAGATAAATCTGAGACCCACCTGTCCCCTCTGCTCTCACTCAGTACCTTGGAAGCATCCCCAAGGCCCTGGAAAGGACTGTCTGGTGTTTGCTGTTCCATCCGGGTCAGGCATCGCCTTCACAAACTCAACTAAGAATCATTATACACCAGCTGGCTGGCTCTCCTCTCACAGGAGGGCTGCTTCACAGCACCAGTGCCCCACTAGCAAACTCACTTGAGCCCAAGGGGGTAAATATTCCTGTTAAATGGCTGTGCTTTTTTTAAGATGAGACCATCCTATTTTCCCCCTGGCCATGTCCTGAATGAGTCGGCTGCATGTATCCCTTCCATGGCTTTGCTTCAGAAGGCTGAGCCAGCTCTCTCACACTGCTGCTTCTGCCACATTGCACCCTCTCTGCACCATTTTCCACTTGAGTTCAGCACTTTCAAGTGTAGGTGACCTTTAACTTCTGTGTTCATCTTAGTGCCTCTTGCTGGTTTACCACATTTTCTGTCTTGTTATCCTCCTCAGGTGGACTACAAAAGACTGTGTGTGGGCTTGGTAGAAAATCCTTGTTTGCCTGCATAGCCCCTGTATAACTCAGGATGGTACTCCCAAACTGAAAAATTGGAAAAGGTTACAAGTTATTACATCCCGGCTTAGAGCTGATGTGAAGAAAATTGTAAGCGTGTACCTCTCATCCTCTCTCCACCAGAGAGCTCCTCTGAGCTTTCAAGGGAAGATTAGCACACCTACAGCTTCCAGCATTTCACATCTGTGAACACACTAGTGGTTATTTATCTCTACCACCCTTAAGCCCAGCAGTACTCTGTCTGCCCATGCTCCTCTTGGTCTCCTTTAGGAGAGCCAGTAGGGCTCAACTTGGAAAGAAGAATAAAACTTGTCTTTGATTCTTCCCTGCCTCCCAGCCCAGGCATCTCCCACTACTTTTCATCATCAGGATTATCACCATTTCAGCCAACATCATAATTACTGTCATTTCAGTTCCCAATCCCACCCTTTGTGGTGTGGATTTTCCCTCCCACCCACCTTCATACATGCCAGTCAGAAACAGCATCTTTCCAAAGCCATGTTGTCATCTCCTAAATCCATCTTCACTCCATTCCTTTCACTGATTTTGACAAATCACATCCTCCACTGCTCTTCCTGTGTTTAGCAAAGCTCAGGAGATGGCTGTGTGCCAGCAATACCAACCAGCCCAGAAGCAGGGAGGGCACATAAACCTTTCTGAAAGCCAGATAGGGCCAGGGACTCAAACCTGTATATCATTTTTCAAAACACAGCAGAGCTCGACTTGTAAATGTCATATTGCAGTCCAGAATTCTGCTCTTTCCCTCCAAAACACTGCTATTACCATAACTCATTACCAAGCTGTTACCCACACAACCAGCATAATCCTCCTTAGTATGCCCAAAGGACCGCAGCCAGCCATCCTCCAGCTACATGTCACCAGGTCTGTTCTCTTCTTTTTTCACTTTTTCACTAGAATTCAAGCTCTTTTCCTCCCTTTTAGATCCTCTGCATCTTCCTACTTGCTCCAGCTTTCTCCAACATACACAGCATTTCCTCTGACGTTTTCCTACTGCACTCCTCCAGCTTCTTGCCTCACTTTACTTGACCATGCAGAATTGTGGCTGGTGCAAGTACATCACTGGGCAGTTTGTGCAACAGAAAATAACTCAAGAAAAAATATAATATTTTATCAATTTTAGAATATACATGAATGTTTTAAAATGCAGAAATAGTCTATTCTTTTCTGAGTTTCATGTCAAACTATTGCTTAATTTTTTTTTAATAACTGATCAAGCAAACTAATGCAAAAAAGCATACAATGGGAAAGGGGGTATCTTTAATTTGTTACTGTTTTGATCCTAAGAAGAATAATGAAAGCTAAACAAAAACATAAATAGAAGGAAGATACATTATGTCTTACTGTGTGTCTTTAACACCAGGACATACTACTGACATATTAGTAATCATATAATTACTATCTAGGGAATATAATAACATAAAGTTCTGTTGAAACAATGTTCAAAAATAATTCTGGAAAAAATACGAACGAAATAAGAGGAGCTGGTCTCCCTTGGGTAATAAGATCAACTGGGTTCTTGTTGGCAGGGTCATGCTGTGGTCACCCATTTTGAATATCTCACGAGACAGGTCTTTTCTTTCTGACTGTGCTGCTGACTAGTGCCAGGTCCGTTACTGGATTTTTTTCCCCAGTCCATTTTCTCACTTTTTTTTTTCTTTCTGCCTGCAGTAGTTATCTTTTTTTTCTTTTTGAGATTCTCTTTCACTATTCATTTATGCAACAGCCAGCAAGCTGGAAAGCTACTTTGGGTTGGAGCTGCAACCAAAGAACATGATAGTAACTTCAGTAACAACTTCTTTGGGGCTTTTGGGTGAATCTCTGGTGTTCTCTGTGTTCTCACAAATCAGGAAAATGGTGCCTTGTTGGGATTAATGGACAAAAAGCTTATAATTTGACTTATAAAGCACCATAGTTTACAGTAATACACTAAACAAAAGTAATTTAAAGCTATTGAATAAAATAAAAAGAAATCAAGCCTGTTCTTGTTTCAATGTTTCATACTTTGCCATGTATCCTAAAGGCACTACAACATACTTTTAAAAATTCCAACATAGCAAAGCAACTGAAATATCTCCACCAAATTAAACTCCTTAAAAAATTATTGCAAAGTGGTATCAGTAAATGTGAGCTCTTATTTTGATCAAAAAGCTAATACATTTTTAAAGGGGGGGGATATAAACAGACTGCAGTGTACAAGTTATTGTTAGCTGAAGAAAAGGAAAGAATAAAATAACAAGACCTGGAAATTATAGAGCAACTTCTGTAAAAAGTTGCCAATTTATTATGGTGTCTCCTGTTGTGGAGACATCCAAACTTCTAAATTTTTAATTTCAGTCGAGGGTGGCTGAGAGGAAGGGCGTTCAGCAAACACATTAAAAGGAATGCTACCATTACTGTCTTCAAAAAGAGCCATATTTGATTTTTGTTTCACAGAATGTGTTTGATAGCCCTCTCACCTCTTTTCCTGTTTACCACAGATACGAAGTCTTCTATTTGCCTCCAGACTTATTGTGTAACTGGCAGTTGTCCCTTCAACACCTGCATATCATCAAATCTCAGCCATCTCCGCAAGTGGTGCCGTGAACCAACCTCCTGTAAACTCCTGAGCCTGAGCAAGAGGAGGAGAAGCTTCTTGCTGTCAAAGGTAAAGTCCATCCATATTTAATGTGCTGCTAATGGGCTAACCTTGGCAACCAGAAGAAAGGGACCTGCAGCAGTTACCTCTCCCTTTATACCCTCTGGGAAACTGCTTTTTCGGTTTGACTGTTTTGCTGAGTGATGTGGAGAGAGGAGAAAATGGAAAGTGCTGTGCCTTAGCTGGAAGCTGTCAAAGGTATTAATGATGTAAGGGTGGTCTGAAGTAGAGCGTCTCCACTCTCTGTTCAGCCCAGGAAAAACACTTGCTGGCTAAAGCAGATGCTTTTTATCAATAACTCTAGATTTATATATATCTATATATCTACCTATTTATAGATCTATATATCCATATCAGAGAATTTATTTTTTAATCTTTTTTTACTTTTGATATCTCAGTCGATGATGTGCTTTTAAGGGGTCCCTGACAGGCACTTATGAGAAGTGAGCCAGTGCTGCAATGCTTACAGTCACAGTGTGTCAGGTTCACACAGTGAAAGAATCAGCAGGAAATATTATTGCCAACATCTGTTGCTGCATGAAGAGCCATTATCTAGTGATCCAACAACTCAATATTTAGAGGCTTATTCTTTATACAAAGTTAAAATTAATAACACAGATGTCTTAGCTACAGCTAAATTTACAATATAGTAGAGAATTACACTATCAGTGTAGACTGCACCACTGCTTTGCTCCCATTACTTGTTATTTCTGAACAAAGAATTCCATAGGGTTGAGTGCTGTATTTGTAACAGGTTTGTCTGCATGGCACTTACCAATTGAAACAGTCCTGGTGCCCCAAGGAAAGCTGAGGCAGGTCAGCAAAGCATGAGCAGCATCCATACCTGGAGCAGAGAATGAGCACTGATTCCAGTGCTCCGCTGTGCTGTGCACACAGATCCTTCTGTTCCCCTGCACAGGTGGCACAGCCAGGCAAAAAAGGGGGAATTGTGATTTCTTCCTCATCAATACAAAAATTTTCACTGTTGTCTTTCTTTTTGTATACCAGAGAAGCAACTTTGAATTCAGGAGACCACATAATCTACTTTTATTGAATGAATCACTTTCATTCCTATTATTGCTACAGCTTAATAGTAATGACTATTACAAATTATTCTTTCTTCCTGGAAACTTTGTGTCTTTGAAGCTCTTTCAAGATGTGGTCAAGTCGTAAGCAAGGGCAACACAGGTGCAGCACAGCATAAATATTCAAATGTCTTAGCAGTGACAAACCAAACTTTTTTGAAAGAATCATTACTTCTTAAAATATGAACACTTAAAACTGCAAACCAGATTCCCTTTTACAGAGGTCATGAACTGACATCTGAAACAATAAAAAAGGTGGCTAAAGCACTGATTCACTTTCAGAGAGTAGGCCGGACTATTTTACTCTTTTAAAGCTGCCTTCGTTGCAATTCTTCAGAAATGACAAAGAGGAAAAATCCCTGTTATTTTGGTTTTCTCTCAAAAACTGAAGTTGCGCTGAAGTTGGGAGTACTGTGCCAGGACAGCCAGCCATTTATCCCTTGCTCTTTCCTGCACAGGTATCTGAGATGAATCCCACAAGCCAATCCCTCAGCACAACAGAATATGAGTATGGATATGATGAAAACACTGCTCCATGTAATGAAGGAAACAGCTTTCGCAGGTTTAAATCCTTCTTTCTGCCAATTCTTTACTGCCTCGTGTTTGTCTTCTGCCTTCTGGGAAACTCCTTGGTCCTTTGGGTTCTCCTAACCAGAAAAAGGCTGACGACAATGACAGACATCTGCCTGCTGAACCTTGCAGCCTCTGATCTCCTCTTCGTTGTGCCTCTCCCTTTCCAAGCCCACTATGCTTCAGATCAGTGGGTTTTTGGCAATGCGATGTGCAAGATAATGGCTGGCATTTATTACACAGGTTTTTATAGTGGTATTTTCTTTATAACCCTCATGAGCATAGACAGGTATATAGCAATTGTCCATGCTGTCTATGCCATGAGGATACGGACAGCCTCTTGTGGCATAATTATCAGCTTAATCCTGTGGCTGGTGGCTGCCTTGGCTTCTGTGCCCAACATCATGTTCAGCCAGGAGCTGGAAATCGAGCAGGCTGTGCAGTGTGTCCCCACATACCCGCCAGGTGACAATACCTGGAAGGTTGCTTCTCAGTTTGCTGCCAACATCCTGGGCCTCTTGATTCCCTTTAGCATCCTCGTTTGCTGCTACGCCCAGATACTGAAAAACCTGCAAAAATGCAAGAATCGGAACAAGATCAAGGCAATCAAGATGATCTTCATCATTGTCATTGTTTTCTTCCTCTTCTGGACTCCCTTCAACATCGTGCTGTTCCTGGACTCTCTGCAGAGCCTGCACATCATCAATGACTGCAGGGCAAGCTCCCAGATAGCCCTGGCCCTGCAGCTGACAGAAACCATCTCCTTCATCCACTGCTGCCTGAACCCCGTCATCTACGCCTTCGCTGGGGTGACATTCAAGTCCCATCTTAAAGGATTGCTTCAGTCCTGTGCCCGTGCCCTCCCCAGCCCTGCCGGAGGTGCCAGCATTGGCCAGTCATTTTCAACACCCACTCAGCTCTCAGGCTGGTCTGACAGTGCAGGGGTCATGTGAGCACACCTGAGCTGCCTTCTGCTGGTGCAAGGGGCTGGCCAAAGGTCTGATGTGGAAGTTGTACCATGTGTGCAGCATCCCCCTGGGATCCCACCTGCACCTGCTTTTGGGATATGCCATGAACTATGACATCATAAGTTGTGACATTTCATTTCCCAAGAGCGCTGGTGCACTTGTAAAATAGTGACTTTACAAGCTTGCCACAGAATGATTTTTAATTATGTTTTTTAGAGCTGTTTCAATACATTTTAGCAAGCAGGGTGCTTCCTCTAGTATTTATTTTCTTCTCTCATGAAAGCATCGTTTCTGCCTTGCCCCAAAATATGCTTTGCTGTGTGAAAGCTGTTCCATACCTGCATCCTTACATCTCTGGGACAGGTGTGGGGCACCCCTCTAGGAAGTGGGGAAGTGGACAGGCATGGGATTTCTTCACATTGCAAAGAGGGAATTCCCTCAGCCACTGTCACCATTCCCCCTTTGCCTCAGCTCCCAGATTAACAGGCCCCTAAGCTCAGGAGCCTGTTGCTTTGCTGCGGGATGCTCTCAGGGACACAGCCAGGGAGTCCCTGGAGCTGCTGCTGCCCAGAGCAGCCTTTGGTGGTGATGCCTCCACAAATAGCAAAGCAATACCTTCAGGTGTCCCCCATACTCGTCACTCGTGGAGGCTCACACACTGGGAAACGTTGCCATCAGAGCAGGCAGGACGTCTGCAGAGGTCTGTGTCTCCTCTGGAGCTGTGGGACCTCCAGCTCTGTGCTTCCAGCGCTTGCTGATAAGTGTAACCACCACAAAATGGCATGGAGCAAGTAGGCTCAACCTCTTTTTCCATTTGAACTTATTTTTTAATGTTTTAGAAATGTTATCTTTGAATAAATGTATCAGCTGCACCTTTTTGTTGTGGCTCCTGGGAGTCTGTCTAATGACTCACAAGCTGAGTTTAGGATAAGGAAAAGATGTTTTTACTGATTTTTGTGTGGCTACCATGTAAAATACATCTGGTGAAAATGAGAGGCATCCTGAAACTCTTCAGCAAAATGAGTCTTACCTCCACTTTCCTACTGAGGCAGATTTGTTCTCCAAATCCTCAAAAAAATTCATAAGAGAAAAGTAACTTTTATGTTGAGATAGTATTACCTTAAATAACATTTTAAAAGTTAAACAAGAGAATATCTGAATCCAGGAAAAACACAACTTGGTTATTGTCAAGGATTGTATTTTCTAGGGTAATAAAAATATTATGTGTTTTCTTAGTTCTACCTTTCCTTCTGAAAATGTTTTTATGTGTCCCAAAAATTTCACATACATTTCTAACCTCAGTGCCAAAATATTCTTGCCATTAGCTACACAGCATAGAAAACATTTCTTTCATTTATTATAGGTAGTGTAATTAACATTTCTAGGTTTTATTCCTCAATGGATAAGAAATGCCTTGCAACTCAATTATCACATTGTTTTACTTGTCAGAAGTCTTGTATAGGTATTTACAAAGCAAGCATCTATTTGTGCATTTGTGTGTTTTTTGGACTGCATAGGCACTTTAAGGATTGAGAAGAAACACGGACCAACATCGCAGGTTGTGTATCTTCCCCCTGTGACCAGAATTTTGAAGTTTGGACAAAAGTTTCTGTTTAAAATTTTCACTGACATATTTACCATCATCTTACCTGTGGATGTTTCAGATGAAAATGGAAGGGAGAAGAAACAGAACTTACATATGTATATGTATATATATATATATATATATGTATATTTATATATTCTAATTGAGACTTTGAGAAAGAGGGAGCTGCCTTCAAGGGTATAAAGTGTCAGTGGAGAGTCTTCTGCACTTTTTTAGGCCTATAGCTTTTTTTTTTCTGATTGAAATTGAGCAGTTCTGAAACAGCAAACAATTTATTTTGTCAATAGTTGTATAAAAAAAGACCAAAACCAAGTAAAGCCTGCTTTTAGGTAAAGATAGAATTTGGGAACTACCTGGTTTTAAAACACAGATGTGGATCATACCTGGAGTCTTGTTAGTCAGAAGAAATAATAAGCAGTAAGGGATAAGGTCAACAAATCCTTGGTTTTCAATAATTGTTTATTTGCTTTGCTGAATTTCAAATTTCAAAGGACGAGACGGCCAAAAGTACTGTAATTTTTAAAAGACCACACCTCCTTTTATGTTGCAGTGCCATTCAAAGTGGTATGCACCAATATGTGCTCCAGACACACACAATTCCTTCCAATGTCATGAAATTCTGCAAGGGTGAACCTAAAATGTCCCAAAGAGACTCTTGCATCATGAATGCAGCAATCTTTTCATCAGTAGACTAGGATTATCTCTGGGTTACAAGATGAGAGTCAGACTCGTTTCTATTACTTTTTTGTCCAGCTCCCACTGAAATCATGCTCTGTGTGTGTGTGTGTGTGTGTGTGTGTGTGTGTATGACAGCAGAATTTAGCCTAAATGATACCTGAAGCCTCAACCTAAGAATGAAAAACAGGCTTTGCTGGGCTCACTGGAGAGTTTATTTCCCATCTTTCTCATCTTCCACTGCTGTGTTTGAAAGACTGATATTCAAGAATCCAGAAGCATAGACCTAAGCCCCAGATCCTCTGCCCAAGCACAGTCCGTCTCTCAGTGATCAAGACTGAAAATTCTTATGACGCTTTCCCCTTCAGAAGGCTCTTTTCTCTGTATAATGTGGCTGTAAAAAGGAATAATACAAGTAGATATTCTACCCCTTTTATTGTAAGAACTACCAGAACAGAGACACAAATACACCCACCATCACCCCAAGCACTTGTACACAGCAGAGCACTCAGAAGCATTGTGCCTCTTCTGTAAACATGAGATTTTATTTTTAATGGTTTTAACCCCAAGACTTCATGCTGCTCTTATATGTGATGGAAAGGATCTGTGGAGACACTGGGTAGTGTTTAAAAATGCTTACACTTCTATGCACTGAAAGAGTTCTGGATAAGAGCACTACACTCAAATGATACTAATAAGGAGCTGGTACTGCCATTTTTTTAAGTACACCTTTTCTTTTAGGTAGAAACTTGTCAGTGACAATTACTTTTTTTCTGCAGGTGTAAAAATCTTCTTGGAATAAAGCAGGCAGCAGATGCACTATTCAGTTTCAAGGGTTCTGATACATGGTAAAATTGATAAAAGAAATTTGGCAATCTACTCATAACCAGATCAACAAGTCTTCATGTGCTGAGATGTTGTCAGCTGCAAATGCCATTGCAAAAGCACCAAGGAGCATTCCGGTTTGACATCATCTGGATTTCCTGGTGCTTCATGTGGTATTGTGAATACATATGCCAAAATATATAGCCCAACCTAGTTCCATTAAATTAGTGGAAAGTTGGCCACTATTTGGAAGAGGATGGAAAAAGGAAGTTACTTCTTTTTGTAGAACTTATCTTCTAATCAGATGTTGCACATTTAAAGCAACTATTGTTTCTCCAGTGACCAAGCTGTGTTGAAATGATTGATATCAGCTTTTCAGCTAAACTGCTAAGTACCACTTTTCACATGTGGTAACATAGAACATTTCCTGAAATGTATTTCTACATCTTAGTGTTGCCATGTGAAATACTCACTGAAAACTGCCTCTTGTTACAGGGGGATCTATGAAGGGAGGGACTTCTGGACCCTGTAAATGGAGACTGTGCTTCCCAAGTATCCTTTCCAGCCTTGTTGCCCTCCAACAGTGTTGTTACTGCTCTTGCTGGGCTACCAGCTTTTTTCTCAGTATGCAAGGCCTTGGGGCTGAGGTTTACCAGCCTGGATTTGTCTGAACCCCTTTTGGTCTGCCCCAAGATTTATTTTTGCTCGGTTTAGGTGTAACAGCAATTCTTCTGAGTAGGTGTCTATATTTAATCTGTCCCAGTTTTGCTTACCTTTTGTGGTACAACCACAGTTTTTACACAGATCGTAGTAAAAAGCAGTTATACTTTCTAACATGATGCTGCAATATAGAAAAATACAGTCTGTATATGATAGCAGGGGCCTTGAGAAGTAGGGAAAAAACAAGTGGTGTAGAGGGAGCATTTCATGAGGGACTGACTGGCTGAAGTCACTGACTTTAGGACTCAGAGAAGCAGTGAAAAAGTAAAAGCATTACACTCAGAAAAGAGGTATATACAATAAATTTAACTATTCATTGTAGTTGATGATACAGCATTATTATTATTATTATTATTATTCATAGTAGTAGTATCATTATTAGCATTAGTATTGCTTAATTATTATTTTTTCTGCCCGTATGTATTTATGTCTTTGTTATTTTTAACTCTTTTCTTTCTTTTTTTGAGATAATTAGGTCTGGACTAATAATGATTGTTGGATTACAGTGCTAAAAAATTCAGTTACACCAAAAATAAACGATTTGTTCTATGTATAAAGTGTTTATTTTCTGCCCTGTGTGAGCATTACATTTGCCCCACAGATGAGGCCAACTGGACGGCATTGAACACCTTGGCAGGCAGGCTGCATTGTGGCACCACTAATCTATTGGTTTACCTTTGAGGTACAGCAGCCCTTTGGGGAAACCCAAAACAGGTGTAAGAAGACAGTGAGCTTGCCTCACCCTGAAAGCCTGAGATTATACAGGTCTGTATCCGATAATCAATTTAAAGCCGTGTTCCGCCACATGTTTGAGACCCACCATTGAACTGAGTAAGGAGGGACACCAATAGTCATTGGGATTCGCATAACACTTCCCAGGGCTGGACATCCCAGTTAAAAAGATCCAAGTAAGAACTCAGTATTACCTTCTTGTCTTAAACTCAAGTTATAAAGAAGAAGAGTTGTATTAGTCAAAATCAATGACATTGCTCATCTGTGCCCACACACTATAACTCTTTGTAGTCTTTACACTAGAATCTTGGCTGTAGAAACACACCTCACACTGTTTTCTTTCTCATACCTTATGTGGGGTTTGCTCTTATCAATTAGAAATACATTATAACCAAAATACATTAGCCCATGCAAACCCCAAATGCATTAATAAATCAACCCAGAAGTGAGATACAAAACTTTCAGTGGTTGCAATTTTTGCTGAAATGACCTCATAATGCCACTAAATTCTGAAGCTTGCTAACTTTAACTTTCTTTAAGACCTCGAAAATCTCAGTGGTCTGCTCAAACTCCTGTGGTCTTTAGATGACTTCTGCGCACAACTGCTCTCTCTCTCTCTCTCTGTCAGCAGTTCCTTTCCTTCTCTTGACCTGGAGAAGGTCATCAGGTGTGCTGTCTCACCCATCCCAGTGCACTCCAGTGTCCGCTGGTCAGTCTGCCTCCCTAATGGGTCATCCTGTTCTCTTCCTTCACACAATCAATTCTCAAGCTAGCAGACAAAACATGTTTTCACTTGTCACAGCTTTCTGATACAGCTATTCCAGGTTGTGGCTGATGTCCAGAGCCTTTGGCCCTAATTTTTTAAGCTTTTTCCTCAGGCAGACACTCCATGATTTCAGGGAAAAAAACCCCAAGAAACCACAGGCTTGTGAGGCTTAGACTTCCCCGACAGTCTTTTCAATGAAATGTGTGGAGGGAGGGAATTTGGAAGTGTCAGTGGTGAGCACTGTATAAGCACTAAGGTTTAATACATCTAACATTTAATGCATTTAGCATATGAACAGCTAGGAGACAAGTCCCTGGTCAGTGTGACAAACAGTATTTGACAGTAAACTTCTTCAAGTATGCAGTAATATTGAAAATATATTTTGACTTGCAGAAGTCTTGTAAAATGGAGCACAAGTGTGCAATGTTAATTCTCCAAACAAACACGCCAGTGATAGTTTGGTTTTGAGATTTCAGGCGAAACCAAGTGCACTTCAGGCAATGAAAATGGGGGGTTTGTGCTAAGATTCCCTTCATATATGCAGGCCTTTATCCAGCATACCTTAGTACAACTTAGGCAGAAATACCAGCTTTCCTTTGAATTCTCTTGCTCATATGGCTTTGTAGTTGAAGGTATTTTTATCACTTACTTGTGGCTTGCCTTCTTCTTAATGCTTACACAATCTCTTCCAAGGAGAATGACAAAGTAGTTTACATGTGCAAAATATACTGACACAAAACAACTACTGCAATGTGATCTGAGAGCTTCACAAATACAGGCTGACATGGCTTCCCTTGGCTCTTGCTGACACTGATGGTGTTTTGCACAGTGGCCCAAACAGCATACCACAACCATCCATCACTTGCCAGAGCAGGTGTAAAATATCTCTCTTGTGGACAAAGCTGTAACCTAGCTCTTCCATTCCCATTTTGAGACAGCAATTAGTACTGCCTTTAAAAAAAAAAAAAAGAGAGAGAGAAAAAGAGAACGCAATAAAGGTTAAGACACTACAGTATAGAAGAGGATACCACAGTGATCCTCATTTTCTGAGAATGGAGAAGAGTATGTAGTCTGTGGTATCACAGACTGTGTGTGGTTAGTTTGCTGTGGACTGTGAGAAAGGAGGTTATGATGACATATCTAAAGCCCAGTCTTCTATTTTCTCTTCAGAAGTTACTAAAGAAACAGTGTCTCCACCTTGTAAATGAAACTTGTCAGAAGATGATTAGGGTCAGACTCATTATGTGTATAAATTGATGTAGTGTGGCTGCCAAGCTGACTTCAGGCTGCCGGACTCCGTAGGGGCTTTCCTCAGAAATAAAGCAGGTTCCACCAGGTAGATGCACAGGAGTGTGAGGCCAGTCTCTGAGAGGAATGTAGTCTATCTGAAGCTAGTTGTGTCTTTCAGGTTCAGTTTCACTGAGCAGCCCACAGACACCTGAGAAGCAGAATCAGGGAAGACTTACATTTCAGAGATGCCAAGTCCTGTGCCACAAATACCACTGGAATCTGCAAGCTTGTCACAGGACAGGCACGAGTTCTGTCAAGGGATTTAGGCTTGATTTTATCCTACCCACCCTTAAATGTCTACTTCTCGGACATAAATTAAGCACCTCCCATTTCCACTTAGATTTTCATAGATAGCCTCTGCAGTTGTGTTCCTGATGTTCCAAGACTCACTGTGAAGACAAAGAACCAGCAGCTACAACTGATGGGAGCCCTGCTCCAGCATAATACTTTGCTTTGGAGAAAAACAGTTCACAAAACATGTTACCCAAATCAATAGATGCTTGTCAGTGTTATTCATAATCTTGGCACTTCAGCTTCCTCATGGCACAACTGAGATAATTGTATAGATTCATCTAATAAGTGTGGTGAGAAGACAAATATTTATGCAGCACTCAGATATTACCCTAACGGAAATAGACACATGATCATGAGGAAAAAGCAAAATTCTGCAGTCCCAGAAGAACCCTGAATAACCATTCTCTCAGCTGGGAGGATGCTTTCTGCAAACTGAACAAAGCATTGTGATATGCGTACTAAGAATCATGACGTTTGTACTGAAGAGATTAACATGAAGGGCAGATTGCACTGATGTTTCCTTGTGTGGTTCTTAAGAATGTGTTGAACTCATAGTTTTGTTATATTTCAGTTGTCAAGTCTTACTTCTCCAAGGCTCTGTGAAAGCCCCAAAGCTGAGGAAGTACCATGACACCTGAGCAGCCAGCAATGCCACTTCCATATGCCCTCAATACCAACTGGTTTGCTTTTATGTATCTACACCTACATGGGCATAAGGGTGAAGGGGAAGAGAAGGATGGCCTTTGCAGCCTTACTTCTGTGCCATGACAGGTAACACATACAATTTTCATGGGCATGAGCAGAGTGCAGCCTTCACAGTGCCACAGTAAATCTGATCCTGCTTCTGGGTGCATCAGCAGCTGGACTGGTCCTTAAATCTACAGAATCGGTCTACTCCTCTTCAGCAAAGGATGTTGACAGCATTACCAGGCTTACTTGTTAAAAAAACACCTCAGCCCCTAAGAACAGAAAATCAAAAAGACTTGACTTGATGTTTTTCCAAAATAAGTGGTCTTTTGTCACCCAAAGCCCTGAAGATTTCATTTAGGTTATCTGAAACAGTTTCATCAAAGTACAGGCTTGCTGTCTACTTTGAGCTTGTTGTCAAGGCTTTTTATATCATTAAGGAGAGCTCCCTGTGTAAGGTGATTAATTCTAGCCTAAGATGCAGTAACTTAAAACAGTTTGTCACCCTCTGCAAATATCTGCCTCTATCCCTTGACTACAGAGGCAGCCCTTAGATCAGCTAGTTGAGTGCCAGCTAAGGGTGGAGAGACAATTCCTACAGCCTACAACATTCAGTTTGAGGGAGTTGGGAACGAACTACTAACTAGCAGACCTTGCAAAGTCATCCTGGGTGCTCCTCCTTGTGTTCAACCAATGTTGCCACATACCCACCCCTGTAAGTGTGAGGACAGTCAGCAAAATGTCTGTTGAGGCCAGTTGTAGGTGAGGATGCTCAAAGAGAATCTACAGCACAGGTTTCATTAAGATGTTTATTGAGCTCCTTTTTTTAACAGAAAACATCTGCTTCATTTAATTTCACCATAAAAAGGCAGGCTGAAGCAGAGGAATGGGGAAGCACCTCATATTGTCCTGCTTTGCCTGAAATTCTTAAACATGCTTTGACACAAGGGCTGAAGTCAGCATTTCTCCTTCCATGTGGAAAGCTGTCCTAGTTCAGTAGGTGGGACCAGTTGTCACTGTGTGGGGGTGATCAAAGCTATGTATTCTACCCCCTCTATTCATTCCCAAGGTCAATGGCCCATTTGCAGCAGCTTCCCAGGGAGTCCATTCCCAGCCTGAGGGGGCGTAGGTGCTAATGGGCCATCAACAGTCCGAAAATAGCCCATGACTCACAGAGTTAATCACCCATTGTGTGAGTCCCCGCCCTGGGGGAGGGACTGGGTGCTCCCTGAGGGTACATAAGGGGTAAGTAAGAAGACCTTGAGAACCTTTTTGTTGAACCCAGAAGAGCAGCAAGACCTTGACAGGAAGAGACCACCACTCTGAACCAAACTACAGCCATCACCTGCACCAACGTGTTTGTCACTTCCTTTTGCTTTGGACTTAGGGAACCATGCGGGTCTCAGCACAAGGGCTAACAAACTCCTTTGGGTTTGTACCCCAGGGCACTGGGTTATACGGCTAAGTTTTGGGAGTTGAAAGCAATTTCCCTGTGCGTCAGAGTATTTACTGTATTATTATTATTAAATTATAGCTCTGACTTATAATCTCTCTTGTGTTGAGTTCATTTCTCCTGCTGGTTTATCTCTAAACCAGCACAAAAGCTTAGAATATGACACGAACTAAAAGGCCAGCACTTACCTTTGCTATGGTCTTAGTGGCATATAGCTGAGGTCCAGTCATTTCTGTTCAGGTAATCTGGTTGGTAACTTTACCATTATTTTTGCCATCAATGAACTGTCTCTAACTGTCTCTAACTTATATCTGTACAAGAAAAGTGACTTCTTCAAGAAATAAAGAAGATTATTTTAGTGCCCTGAGTGTATGTCCTCACCTTGACTTCAGTATCCACAAAACACTTTAAATTTAAGACAACAGTATCATTGTCAGGAAATTCCAGTTCTCTTTTACATTCAGCAGCTGATGGAGTAATAGAAGCACATCATGGTTTGATTCCTCTGCTTCAGTGCTCTCAGTGGAAGTGTTGTGGCAGATTGTAGAAAGCCCCAGCTGAAGAGAGTTTTGTTGCAGATATTTTTTGTTGGTTTGTTTGTTTTTTTTTTTATTCTTCTCTGTGGTACAGTCAGGCAGTACTTCCCCATTTATAAAATTTCAGTTTATCAGCATGGAGAAGTTTATATACTCTTCTTACTGTTCTTTCTAGTTTTATATGGAGATGGAGAACCTAAGCAGCGCTCTAATTTTTTACAGCAAGCAATGCTTACCTGGCAGTGTCTCTGACTTTGGAGGGCTTTTCTCCCACTACTTCCTCTGCTTCTGTCTCCTAGGAAGTTATATGGATTAGCCAATGTTTATAATGCCCATTAAACCCATACAGCAAAAATACTAAGAGTAAATTAATAGAAATTAATTCTGAGAGAGCTCTCCAAAGATCATCTTCTCCTTTCCTCGTAGCCCATGCTTTCTGGACCAATGAACACATCTTTTCCCTGGATTTCTTCAGGGCCACAACATACCTGAAAAAGGCATTTGCAGGGGGCTCTGTCCTCATTTGTAACTGGCGCTATCTTCTATAATACAAAAATAATTTAGCTACAACGCAAAATGTAGTCACAGATGACTAAAGTTAAATATCTAATATAAAAGGTTTCTTTCCTTTTGAATGTTCTTTTTCCCCCCCTGTATTTTAACCTTGATCAGACTTTCTGAAATAGCTTCAGATTATTTACGTTACCATTTCAGAAAGAAACTATACCTGATTTTCAAAGGTCAGAGCAATTTCAGCTCGGGCAGCTTGAAAATACTGTCAACTTGTCTTCAATCTAAGTAGCCAGATTGGAGGCATAAAGAATTAAAATTCTTTCCAAACAGTGTGTGAAAAACTCCTTTTTTTCCTCAAATTAGAATAGAGTTGTCAGTCAGGAGTCACTCATTCACCACCACAAGGATCCCTCAAAACCATTGTGCCAAACTCAAAACCACTGCTTATCTCACAGACTGAAAATAGCACATAGGTCTTCCAAGGAAGACTTCTTCTTTGATCTTCCCTAGAAGTGGTCTGGAGCTTGGTGACTTCAGAAAGTCCCTAAACAAGTCAGAAGGAAGTGCCAGCTTCACCAGACAGGGAAAGAAGAGGCCAAGGATTACTTCTGGTGCTCCCAGACAATTATACTCATGTGTAGACCCTGGGCAATGGATTCCAAAGGAGTTTCACTCTCCAGAGCTAAACCCCTTCTCCAGGTGACCACCCCTCTTTTCCATGGGGCAGCAAAAGTGAAGGGCCTTAGGCAGGATTTTTGATCATGAAAACCAAGTGTTACTTCACCAGGCATAGTGGTTCACAAAAGATTAAAAGTGCAAACAAGACTTCTGAACCAGCAGCCTGTACACGGAGTAGGAGAGATGTACTGAGTGGCAAAACCCGTAACTTTTCAAATCCAGATAGAAACTCAGAGGGAGATGGTATAGCAAAAAATGTGGCAAGTGTCTCTTTCTTATTCACTCTGTCATTGTAGGGAAGGGACTTTCTGCTCAGGCTTAAGTTTTCAATGGTTTGCTGTCTATATCTATGGCAAAATTTACACAGCCCCTTCCAGATCAACAGGAAATGTTTATGTGTTTTCAGCCATCAGACCCCTCTTCCTAAAGTCTTACTTAGGTGTTCATTCTGAAACAGCTTTGAGTCTCTTCTTTACTTCCTGGAACACATGTGGTCAAGTTGTGTATCCCTGATTTTATTGAAACTTCTCATAGTTTGAGTTGTTTTAGGAAATGACAAAATCCAGCTATAATTGTAGCACAAGCCAGTCTTACAACTTTTCAGGAATATTATAGGAAAACACCCTGAAGTCTTAGAATGGTCAAGAGTTGCTGCCAAAAGACTGCAAATTTGAAAAATGCAGCCTTCTTATAAAATTGAAAGACTCCACAGGGAGCAGATAAGTGGCTGTATCATTCATCAGTACTGGTTTATAATGATCCATGGGGCATAATGAGATGCATCCCAGAGCCCTGAGACAATTAGCTGATGTAGTTGCCAAGCCATTCTCCATGACATCTGAAAAATCATGGCAACAGGTGAAGTCCCAGGTGGCTGGAAAAAGGAAAACATTATACTCGTTTTTAAAAAAGGTAAAAAGGAGGACCCTGGGAACTACCGACCTGGCAGCCTCACCTCTGTGCCTGGGGAGACCATGGAACAGATCCTCCTGGCAGCTGTGCTGAGGTATGTGGAGGACAGGGAGGTGATTTGGGACAGCCAGCACAGCTTCACCAAGGTCAGGTCCTGCCTGACCAGCCCAGTGGCCTTCTGTGATGGAGTGACTGCACCAGTGGACAAGGGAAAGGGTTACAGAAGTAATTTATCTGGACTTCTGTAAAGCCCTCAACAGAGTCCCCCCTACCATCCTTCTCTTCAAATTGAAGAGAGATGGCTTCAATGGGTGAACTGTTAGATGGCTTAGAAAGTGGTTGAATGATCCCATCCAAAGGGTAATGGTCAACAGCTCAGAGTTCCAATGGACATCAGTGACAAGTGGCGTCATCAGACATAAGGGGTGTCCTTCGGGGCTAATATTGGGACCAGTGTTATTTAATGTCTTCATTAATTAAGTAGACAAGGGAACTGAGTGCACTCTCAGCACATTTACAGATGACACCAAGCTGAGCAGTGCAGCTGACACACCTGAAGAAGAGGATGCCTTCCAGGGGGGCCTGAACAAGCTCATGAGGATTAACATGACTAAGTGCAAGGTGTTGCATCTGAGTCTGGGCAACCCGTGGTATCAGTCGAGGCTGGGGGATGAACAGATCGAGAGCAGCCCTGCGGAGAAGGACTTGGGGGTGCTGGTGGAGAGGCTGGACATGAGCCAGCAATGTGCACTTGCAACCCAGAAAGACAATCATGTCCTGAGCTGTAGCCAAAGCAGTGTGGCCAGCAGGTCGAGAGGTGATCCTGCCCCTCTGCCCTGCCCTGGTGAGACCCCACCTGGAGTGCTGCATCCAACTCTGAAGTCCCCAGCACAGGAAAGACATGGACCTGTTGGAGCAAGTCCAGAGGAAGCCACCAAGAGGATTAGAGGGATGAAGCACCTCCTATGAGGAAAGGCTGAGAAAACTGGGTTTGTTCAGCCTGGAAAGGAGGCTTTGGAGTGACCTAATTGTGACCTTCCAGTGCCTGAAGGGAGCCTACAAGGAAGAGGGACTATTTACAAGGGCATCTAGTGACAGGGCAAGGGGGATGGCTTTGAACCTAGAGTAAGTTTAGATCAGAAGTGTCTAGAGTAGATAGAAATACTTTTTGTCCTGAGAAAAGGATTTTATTGAATTTAACCAGCCAGTCTTAACCCTGTAGAGTTGCAGTAGTTCAGATACAGCTCCAGTTCCAGTAGAACAACAGTAGACTAGAACAAGTAGATGCCTCTAGAGTCTTCATCCCTCGGTTCTTATCTCAGCCTGGAAATGGAGCTGTTTCAGAAAAGAAGAACGTTACCCTTGATTCTTGTAATGATGTTTTGCAATAGATCACACAGGAAGTGCTATTTCCTATTTTCAGATGCAGGGTTCAAGTATGTATTTGTTCACAGAGAACAAGAAGACACAGTCAGACAAAGCCAGCTTGATAAATCAGTGAGTAGTTATTTTTTTTCCTTATATCTAAATGTGTATATGTGGATGCAGATTCACTAAGTGGGGAAGTATATGTGCCTAATGACAGTGGCAGCAGAGTTAATACTATTTTTAAGAACAATTGGGTCTTGTAACTGTTTTACAATGTGGGATAAGGCTAAATGTGAGAGTAGAGAATTGAAGTGGACAAATGGTGTAGAAAATAATCTTTTTTTGTTCCAAAACTTAGTAGGTCTTGGTTTCAAAGCTGTTCCAGGAGGTCATAGCTTGCAAATGTATTCTGCTAAGGATAGAAACTGGTCAGATATGAAATCCTGCAACTTATCTAACCTCTCCATATCTAAGTCATATCTCGCTCTATTAGATGCAGATGGCAGATATTTTACATCACTATCCTATCATGTGGTCTCTCTGTATTTTTCAAGATTTCATCTGTTAAAGGAGCTATTTCACTATCATGTTTTAAAGGAATATGCTTTTGGGGATTGAGTTCTCTTTTAATATGATGTCTCTGAGCCACCACATTAGAAAGTCTGTACTCCATATCTCAACTAGAATTATCGGGTTTATGTCCAGTCATGATTTGGCTTGCAATTTGTTAATGAGGTTTTACATGAATAAAAACAATCAGTACTACACTGGAATTGTACCACTCACATACAAGGAAAGGTGAGCTCCTGGGAGAATTGCATTGCCATTTACCTGAAACAGTTGACAGTGTCAGAGCAGTGGGCTTGAACTTCTCTGTGCAGAGACCCTCATAGCAATTACAGGACATCACATGATCTTGTGGCATATGCTGGCAATCTCCACTCTAGACTATTAACTTTCTTATTTTGTACCAGAGTTCATCTCCAGAATGGTTGTAACTACAGCTGTTCTTTGAATTACTCTGCGTTCAATGTTTTATCTGAAGCAGTGTAAGAAGACACTGGGGAAAAAAACGAACAAACTAAACCAAACAAACAAACAAAAAAAATCCCCACCAAAACCTAAAGCTCAACAAAATCCCCTCAGCAGACATACTAGCCTAGAACGTAGCCTACACAAGAGAAGAGCCCACTTAAGCATTTACTTATGATTTGAAGGAAGACATTTAATATCTGCCTTGAGTTTCTCTTTCTTAGAATGCTTATTTTCAGTGCTTATGTAACATTTGTTTAAGTAAGAACACATTCCTAATTCTCTTGTTTTGGGGCCACATAGACTGACTCTATTTAAGCTCAGAATTTTTGCAGGACTGTCTTTCTGGTTCTGATGGGGAATAGAAACAGTCAGATCATGAGGGCTCACAGAGAATTAAGCCTGTTCTTTCCAACCCAAAAGATCTTCTTCCTTTAAAGTTCTGCAAGGTTGAAGAAACCTCATCAGTTAGGAGGCAAGCAAATCTCAATGTTTCTAATGCTCAGCTGTTATAAAGGAGGAAGAGGTTTCCCCAGCAAAGTTTATTAGAGAGGGCTCTTTCTCCAGTGATATCCTAGAAAGAAATTCTGTGGTCACTACTACATGAAAAGATGTGTTTGAGGGAAACTATCAGTTCAGATACTTACACAGAGCATTTAGTTTATACTTCCATCTTTTCCTTCTTTCTTGGTAACAAGAAAAGTTCTTACTTTTATGCTTGCTCTCCAGGTAAGTGCAGGTGTCTGTGCAGACTTTTCTCTGTAGTTTTGCTCCTCCTAGAAAGTCAAAGCTAAAGAGATAGAGCTGCTGGAGTGAAACCCTGGATACTCCTCTTGCAACACCTGCTATCAGAATACAAGGTCTCACTTTTGTTATTTGAGTTTCAGTTTTACTCTGTGCTGATTGTACATCTCTCCATGAAGTGCCCTGGAAGCTGCTGACACTTCTAAGCTGACTACAAGTCATCAAGCAGTTTCTCTTTCTGTATGACAAATGCAGGCATTTGTGGAGGGAGAAGAGTGAGGGCAGGGCAGTTGGACTGTGTTACCTGCTCATGCATTTCAAAAGAGAAATCTTGTCTTCGACTATAACAAGAGAAAGAGAACTTTAGGCATCATTGAATTTTGAGCTAAGCAGCTCCAGTAATGCACAGGTGCTCTTCTAACTTGTAGTTATTACATATTCTGATTTCTGTGAGGAAATTTTATCCAAATCCCCTTTAGGGCACAGCAGATTCATTGAGCTGTGACAAATGTCATCCCTGAGTATGTTACTTTAGCAAATTAGGAGCCTCTTTGCTTGAATTACACGGAAATGTCTGATAGTCATTCCAGCACCTGGGCATTTTCTAGCTGAAGGTGACACACTATAGATAGCAGCTAATGCTCAAGACCCAGAATACAGAACTCTGAAAAGACATGATTCAGAGCTACATCTTCATTACAAGAACCTCTGAGACTGCCACAAGTGCAGATTTGTTAAAACTTAAAGAAATGAAATTACATTTATTTTGGCTATCAAACTTACAATTATTTAGCAAATCGATTTTTCTCTCATACAAGACATAATCCCATTTCCTCTGCAAGAACTCTTTTCCAGGGTGCAGGTATTTGGCCCATGGCTTGGTCACACCTCTCCATATCCAGCTTCTTTGGCAACTCAGAACATAACCAGTCCTCCTAGGGGAAACAACAGTAGCCTCTTTCTGGACTGCTTGTATGTGTAGAAGCTTTTGCATGGTTGAAACACAGCATAAATTAGAATGGAAGAAGGGCACAAAGGAGAAAATTCTCCTCTTATATTTCTACATTAGGCTTGACAAGGTTGCCCAGTTTTGCAAAAATCATTCAGAATTTCTGTTAGCAATGAAAACTCCCCTGGGCATGCAGAAACTGAGGGAGTGTGGCCGAGACAGGGGGAACTGATGGCCACATGCAGTCCAGAAAATGAGAAAACCCCTCAGATGAAAATAATTAAGGTTTTCTGAATATTCATTTGTAATTTTGGAAGGAAAAAAAGAGGAAAATAAATGAAATAATCACAAACTCCTGAATCAGAATGTCTCAGAAGAGTATGTTTAAACAGCACAAGAGCAGACATAAACCTGGGTATTTCTTTGCTATAACACACACATCTTCAAAGGTTCATGCCTAGATAATTTAAGAATCAAAACCAGACTACATCTTTTGCAGAAAGATGTTCCTTTCTGCATGAAAACAAGAATTGGATAAATGGTTAAAATAATTTAAAAAAAATCAAGTTCAAACAGCAATTTCCAGTAGAATTTTTTAGCCAGGTCAGTTACCTAGAGTTCTTTCACAGAATCACAGACTCACAGACTATTCTGAGTTGGAAGGGACCCACAAGGATCATCGAGTCCAACTCTTAAGTCAATGGCCCATACTGGGGATTGAACCCATGACCTTGGCATTATTACAACCAGGTTTTAACCAACTGAGCTGATTAACATTGCCTGTGTGTAAAGGAGAAAGATTTTTTTTTATAAAGCATTTCAGAAAATATTTTTAATATTTTGTGCTTGTTGTGAAGAGGAGGATCTGACTTCTAGCCCATGCAAATGCTCAGAGATCAGGTCAGAGACAGTAAAAAGAAACAGTAACAGTACATGTTGTCTTTCTAGCCAGCTTCAGTGCAAATTGCATAGAGCAGGAGCTCAGTTTTGGTAGTAGAAAGGTGAACTTGGTCTGACTGGATGAACTTAAACTTTTCTTCATGGCAGCCCTTATGGTGTTGTCTTTTAAATTTGTGACCACAGCTGGAATAGGCGACCCAAATTGACCAAAAGGATATTCTGCTCAGCAAAAGAGTAGGGGCAGAAAGAAATTGTCCCAAAGTAGCTGTTGCTCAGAGACCAGCTGGCTACCCATCTCCTTGGTGGAAGGTGCCAAGCATTTGTCCTCATATCTTGTGTTTTTTTTCAGTTTCATTTTCTTATTCAATTGCCTTTATCTTAGCCTGCAAGTTTTTCTTGCTTTAGCACTACTAACTCTTTCCCACATCCTGCTGTGGGGTGAGTGACTGCGTGACTACATGGGGGCTTAGCTGCTGGCTGGGCTCAACCCCTCACAGGACAGAAGACTTGGGCGGCAAAGGAGACAAATCTGTAAGGAATCCGTTAACTTTAGTTCTGCTGCTCCCACAATTGTTTTCTGCTGTTTTTACAACTAAGAATAAGCTCCAAACTAGAAAGAAAAAAATAAATTACTTTCTCTGTACACAAATACATGTTCTCTGGACGTCTGTGGGAAGACAGTTTTTAACTTTTCAGAGACCAAGTCACACAAAGCTAGCTATGCTTCTGCACTTGGCTCACAGTCCTACCCAGGACTCGGGAAAGGGGAAGGCTTTGGTGACTGGAAGGGCTGACATCAAAGTCACAATCCTTTCTCTGCTCTCACTGTAACAGAACTTGCTGGGGGCTTTCACAGCTCTGCTGCACCCTCATCTCCCAGGCCCTGACTCCTTCTTGCAAGCGAAGATCAGTTCCTCCAACAGTTCCCAAACCAAAACTGAAGGGACTTGAGAGGTTGCACAAGCCTTGCGCTTCCTCAGTATCGCCTCACTGCAAACACTGACTAACAAAGGATGAAGAACAACATCACATGAAGATCTGTAGTGTGCACTCATAGCAATGTCCTTATCTGCCTTTCACCTTTGTGCCCCCTCCAAGACTCAGCCAGTCTAAACTTTGCAGCTCCTGAATCACATCTGTAATTAGCTACTGAAACAAGGAATCAAAACTCCTTACATCCCCAAGCAGCACTGGGGAGGTGTTTCAGCTAACAGGAAGATGCCACAACAGACACAGGTGTCAGAGACCACCCTGACAGCAACTCTCATCTTTTGTGCCATTTGCCAATGTGTTTGTCTCTCTGTTCTCCCTACAGGACTGTGTAGTGCTTTTATTCCAGAACTACTTGAAACCAGCACATTTTCATTGCCTATGCCTGGCCAGGCTCTGTAAAGGACACAGTGTTTGCCATTTTAACCCAGACCAACTCTGCTGACTTTCTGCTCTGCAACACCAAGGCCAGCAGGTCCACTAGGCAGGTATGTTTAGTATTTTCCAGTGTCCTGATTCCTGTAGGCATTTAGGCTCCCAGGAGGTCACAAGCAACCTGAAAAAGTGCCTGTCAGCTGTCCTTTACCCATGTCACTGTGCCATTCCAGGCACCATTTACACCTGGACAGTGTGTGGTCTTCCTTGGGTGAGGGATACAGGATGGACTGGAACAATGAGCAGGTGTGCAGGTCCCAAGGAGAAGCACAACTATGCTCTGCATGCCAGATACCGGGCTTTCCTGGGCTGCCTTGCTGGCTTTCTACAGCCCAAAACTAACCACAACTCGGAATAAATTCATCTTTCCTCTGCTTCTGGTTGGGTCTGCCAGCTGACAGCCTCTGCTGAGGAGGAAAAATGCTCTAGGCAGTGAACATGTGGGAAGTGACACACAGAACATTTCCAACATGCAGCAGTATGACTTTACAGGTGTACTGATGGGTTTCCTGGGAGCTCTGCAATTTCATTCTCTTTCACATCGTGATGGAGTAAGTAATGCTTGTGTGCTCCTCAGCAGAACACATTCCAGATGAGAACACCAAAATGTTTCATTCTCCTCACTGCCAAGCTTGGACAATCCACTAGTTTAACATCCTTTTTTTTTTTCTTTCCAGACCACAACACCATGGGAAATGGTACAACAGACTTCACTGAGTCACCATGGCCATATACAACACCATTCGACTATGAAGACTCGGAACCATGCATGGGAACTGAGGAAAAGCACTTTGCAGCAAAACTTTTGCCACCACTTTATTCTTTAGTGGTGATATTTGGCCTGACAGGCAACATGCTTGTTGTCCTTATCCTGGTAAAATATAAGAAGTTGAAGAGCATGACTGACATCTACCTGCTCAACTTGGCAATTTCTGATCTGCTCTTTGTATTTTCTCTCCCCTTTTGGGCGTATTACGCAGTTCACGACTGGATTTTTGGGGACGCACTGTGTCGGATTCTCTCAGGTGTCTACCTCCTTGGCTTCTACAGTGGCATCTTTTTCATAATCCTGTTGACCCTGGACAGGTACCTGGCCATAGTGCATGCAGTGTTTGCTTTAAGAGCCAGGACAGTCACCTATGGCATCCTCACCAGCGCTGTCACTTGGGCTGTTGCTGTTTTTGCTTCTATTCCTGCATTCTTATTTAACAAATCTCAGAAGGAAGGTTTACGCTATACTTGCAGCTCTCATTATCCTCCAGAGCAGATACTAGTATGGAAGCAACTCTTGACCTTAAAGATGAACATCCTGGGACTTCTTATTCCAATGTTAATTATGATTTTCAGTTACTCACAAATTCTTAAAACATTATTCAGATCCAAGAGTGAGAAAAAACAGAAGGCAGTCAGACTTATTTTTGTGATCATGATCTTTTACTTCCTCTTCTGGACACCATTCCATATTTCTTGTTTTTTGAGTACCTTTCAACTTTCACTTTTCACTCCAACTTGTGAGCTCAGTGGTCAACTGGAGAAAGCAATTCAAGTGACAGAAACAGTATCAATGATCCACTGTTGTATTAATCCTGTGATCTATGTGTTTGTTGGAGAGAAATTTAGGAAATATCTTTATACCTTTTTCCGAAAGCACATTGTGGCTCACCTTTGGAAAAAACGTCCAAGTCTTTATCGTGAAAAATCAGAAAGAGTCAGTTCCACATTCACAGCATCCACTGCAGAGCATGACATCTCTGTTGGACTGTAAAAATACATCAGAACATTAGTTAGTAAATGTTGCACCACTTGCTTTGCTTTAAGGAGTGCCTGACATTATTTAAGATCTTTATGTCAACCGCTACTGAAAACTGTATGACCCTGAATTCTAGGGTTTAACTGTTTGCTGGGGTTATGGCATTTTCTGTTGTTAAACTAAGAGAATCAATGAGTTCTCCAGGAAATATTAACTGCATAGCTGGATCACATCGAGATTTGAATGGGGCCCAGAATAGTATGATCCTCTTTCTTTAGAAAAATTCTATCCAATAAGATTTACCTGGGACAACACGATATTGTAAAGAGTAAGGAGTAACATGTCAGCCCACAAAATTCATTTCTGTTACATGAACATTGGAAGGAAGCTTTAGGGTTTGATCTACCTTTTTATGATTCAACATAATTGAAGCACATTTTGGAAGTGTCTGCATTCTTTCTGCAACATGGTCAGGCATTTGATAGGGTGAAGTTTTCAGTTTTCTTCATTTTCCCTGTCCTATCTCTTATTTTCCCTATGTGAATAGAAGATGTCTAAATAAAAAGGAATTTGATGGTATGAGATTTATCAACATAATATCTTTCCTCTGATAGGAGACTTGACTGAACTTTATCTTTCTAGGACTATTTAACCCAAGGGTTTATCTATTAGCTGATAGTGTAGTCATTTTTAAATATAATCCTTTTAACTACAGGCTAAGTTATAGTATTTTGATTTTAGTTTTTTTAATTTTATGTCTGCCATATCACCATTCTGTTACTGATGTTTTCCAAAGTGAGCTTTTAATCAGCAACGTTGTGATTTTTGTGGGTTCAATTTTTGAAGTAACTGTGTACAACAAGGCTATCAGCTGCACAACAAGACAATGAATGATGCAACCCCAAAAAACCATGAGTTTGTTTCTGATAAATCATGTCCCTCCAAGAAAACAGACGTTTAACCAATAAAAGCACTTCAGCAAAGATCTGCAAGACCGGAATGAAAATTACCTCAGTATTTGTTGTGCAAGATTCTGCATGAAAAAATATCAGGAACATCTGAAGGATTTAGGAGACTATGAGCACAGTAGTGAGAGGAGGCCCCCCTAGTTCTGGACAGATAAATCATGTGTGTAGGAGAAGGGTTTACATGGCAATACATGACATAAATTAGGTTTCTGCATGACAAAAAGATGCTCTTCATGCACACAGCAAATCTGATGTTTGGGATACACTTGTAGGAAGACAGTAGCCTTGGAATTGCAAAAGCAACCAACTCCAGAGGATTCATACCTGCTCTGCCTTCCCAGGAAGGTGCCTCTAGCTAACTGGCACCTCGATTAGAACTGCATGCTGATTGAAGACTCGAGACCATTATGGTCTATATTGTCCTATGGCCATACACTTATTCCATTATTAGGAGTTTCCCTGTAAAAGAAAGTGGTATTCTAGGGACATGGTGTTAGCAATGAAGAGGAGGGAGGAGCATAGCAGAGAGTTCCTTACTTCAAACTGTATGGAAGTGCAGGTGAGCACTCCTCCTTCCCTTTTTCTCCTCTCTTACTTCAAAGGGCACTGCACAAGCATGTCAGTACTTGCTCATGAAACTTTGGAGGGGCAGGTTCAACTAACCTCCCACAAGGGAAGGACACCAGAGGGGATTCCACACTACTTGAAGTCAAGCATGTGATGCAGATGCCTAAATTAACAGCAAATATCTTCAAGGTGCCTCAGTGGTCAGTAGAGAATAAGAAGTGCCTGAGCCAGAAGCAGACATAGGATTTAAATAGTCTCAGGGGAAGATTAACCACCCAGCTGTAGAGGGAACCTGGAAATGCCAGTCTCTGCGTTTAGGTATCAGATGCCTTTATCTAGGTGGTGCAAATACTCTTCCCCTTCTAGCCCTGTAATGCCAAGGCATGTTTCTATTAGTTGTTAGCTCCTATTCTATCATCTGTTACCACCTGGCCACTACCTTGTGAGGTTAATAGCCATAGATAGACTAAAAAAAAGACCAAAATCTATCCTCACAGTAAACTTTCTTGCTTGGAATCAATATTTTTCTTTTATTTTGTAATTTTTTACTGAACCAAAGTGAAAGCATCTTTTTAATGGTAAAGCAAAAATTAGTTCAGTGTGATACAAATCCTGATGTAACTGTGATAGTACCACTGCTGTGTTCTATTTAAAATCCTTGTCTTGTTGGAATTAAGTTTCTTCCTGTTTTCATGTTAATGCAGTGAAATTAATAAAATCTGTGTCTGCAAAACTGTGTATATTCTGTAGCCCATGTTCTCTTCTGTAAGCAAAAGGGCATCAGCTCTGCCTTCAGTGGAGGCAGAAAAAAGATGGAACCACGGACTTAAACACTCACAATACCACACTTCAAACCAAGCAAGCATAGAACTGCCTGCCCAGTCCAGAAGCCACTGTAGTTGACATAGCTTTTATCCACCAGCAAGCTTAAGAAGAATGAACTACAATAGCTTTGGGAAAAGTCTGGGGCCACAGATTTTAGATGAGTGAAATTTGGAGAAACAAGGTTGTGTGTGTTACGTATAGGGAAAGAGTAGGAATTGTATATTGTATTCTATGGCCAGACTTCACGAACGCAGATTTGGGCAGGGCTCTCCCCATGTGCCCTTCCAGCCTGTGCAGTGGATGTTTTAGGTGAGGCTCAGCGTGCACAGAACTGGCCCCACCGTTTAAGTCCTGAGGGTCCATTTGCCATGGCTGAGCGAGCTTGGACAGTGACAGTGAAGTCCTTGGGACTGTCACAGCACCCGGTACTGACCGGGGCTGACCCTGCTGAGCATCCAAGATCTGATGGGATGGGATGGCAGGGAGACGTTGAACTGCCAGGGGACGGTCCTCACTGCGACTTCAGCTCAGGTCCTTGGGATTCAGAGTCCAGAGTGCTCTCTTTTACACCATGGGACCGCCCTGAGTAGGAATAAAAGAGGGCAACAAAAGCTGCCATTGTATTAATACTGGGATAAAGACAGGATTCTTCATAGACTCTCTGCAGCCAATTTCAGATCTCCTTGCACTGTGTAGAGTGACCCCGGCCAAGTGGTGTGCCTGATCTCCCAGGTTTTATGTGCAAGGAACTTAAGCACTCAAAGTTCAATATGGCAATATGCTGCTGCTTCATCACATCATCCTCCCTCCCCCATTGTGCCCATCCCTTTTTTCTGCCTATGAACCTCATCTCCCCTGCACACTCTTTTCATCTGTCCACCACGGGAGAAGCTAAATTCTATACCCAGTCCCAACCTTTTCTGATTTCAATTTTATATTTTGTGCTAGCAGAAACACAAATAAACTAAACCTAAAGGTCAGCTTATTGTTAAGTGCCCAGGCAAGATAATCCTTGGTTCTTCACTGTGGTTTTGCACTGAGATATACAGAGCTCTAGATGGCTTTGTGGCAGTTTTTGAGTATTAACTGGTTAGATGTAGCTGCATCTTGGTATAGTACAGGCCAGGTAGCCTCAAATTAGGCTAGCAGGACTTCAGGCAGTCTGGCCACAGTGAGATGGAGCTACACATGGGGAAAGTTTAACAAGATTCACAGTCCTTATGAAAAAGAACACAAGTCACCTTGGCAGAGAAGTAGTAGAAATTTTACATACTGGAGGCAAATACTCCGTAACTCAAGGTCTGCAGGGAAGCAATGCTGAGATGAAGATACAACATGTATGTAAGAGATAGAGACAGAAGCAGATGTATAGAAACTGTGTGAGCAATAAAAGGTATGTTAAGAAAATGGCAAGGATTTGCCAATATGCCATGATTGTAATTACAGCAGAGAAGAAAATAGCACAAGGAAGAACCACTGCAGTGTTTGTGAGACATCTGAACTGCTCTGGTGAGATTCTGAGGAAAAAAAGCAAGCATTTGAGATAGCGTACAAGTAGCACTAGAGTATCAAACAGATGCAAGACCAGACCTCTGTGAACACCACAAGTGAATTGTTGCTTTACAGCAAATGTTGAACAGCTAAGTGAAAATTGTTACAAGTTCAAAACTTTTGGAACTGAACTCCTGAATAGATAATGCACTGACTGGGCTTTCAGCATGCTTATGAAAAGAATGCCCATGTGCCCTGGACGAGTATATGTGCACAGCCCCAAAACCAACCACACAATTTAGTTTATGCCCCCAACAGGACAGAGTCCAACCCTCCGTGTGGGGATTAGAACAGCAAACAGTTTCAACCTACATGAAGTGCAATTTCCCTGAAGAACTGAGAACAGCAAGATGTGATAAAGACTGTGAGAAAACTAGTGAAATAGCTAGAACAACATGAGGTAAGAAGGAAGTTGAGAAAGGAGCAAACTGTGAGAATGGAATGCGTGCTGACAATTTCTCATGAAACTAATTTTACATCTGGAGAGTGTGTAATATCCAATTGGAATTTGTAGCAGAGTATATAGACACTGTCATGGACCTATGAAAAGTGACCTTGGGAGGGATTTAGAATATATAGCAAGTAACTTCTTCATTTTTCTTTTGAGTATGTTACATTGTGATGGGTTTGTGATGAAGTTTAATAAAATTAGTTTTGTGTGTGACCCCTGTGGCCTTGTGCTCCTTCTCCCGCTACAACACAACGATGACAATTCCAGTAAGGAAATCTACTGTCACATGTCCAGGAACATGTAGGGAGGAACGTCCCACATAGCAAAAGATAATTCTGCCAACAGTCAGACAGACTTCCTAAGAGGCAAATGGAAATGTAGCATATATGGTATTGCCAAATGTTGAACAGTGCTCACAAGCAACCAGCAGGCTTATAATCACTGCCACTGTTTCTTCAGTGGTAAGTATATGAAGTATGAACATTGAAATAAGAAAACTTTTGGCAACCAGTACACAGGGATGCTCCTGCCATAAGACTTTCTTGTTTGCTAATCCAGCTGTAACCTTATGTGTGCATATTTCATACAAGATAAACATAAATGGGTGTCTCAGTAACAAGGAAAGTGAGGAACCCTTCTGGACTAGGAAGGGGGCCTCTCTCTCCTCAAAGCCACCACAACCTTTGAAATTAAGAGACTTTAATCAGAAAATGTAGAGAAGAGGATAACAGTTCTTTACTACAAATATATATAACAAAAGCAAACCAAAACAAACAGAACAGAACAAACAGCAACACTGTTACCAAAACTTTCAAACAAATCAAGTCCTTTCTTTGCCCCTTCGGTGCAGTCACAGTTACAGACAGCAGGATGTGATGCTGTGCCTCGGGAGGCAGCGGGTGCGGTGGCTCCCGGGCTCCAGCAGGGAGAGGACAGGGATGGGGTTCGGTGCTGAATCCAGAGCTCTGGTGGGAACGGCTGCCACAGGGAAGGGCTAGAACCTTTCCCATGGGCAGTTCAAAGACCCTCTCACCATCTTTTGCCTGAAAGCGTTGGGACAGGCTTAGCAACTCCTCTCAGATCGCGCCAGCCCCTTGAGGAGCCTGTAGCGACTCCTGGCAGCGGTGATTGCTCTCTCAGTAGAACGGCACAGGACATGTGGAGTCAGGGGGTAAGCCAGGAACCCCCTCCCAGCGCTTCCACCAGCCCAGCAAGCACCCAGGCAGACAGAGGACAAAGGTGTAGTGGCAAAATAATGAGCACCACCCCCCAAGCCAGGGAAGAAGTGAGGTCCTCTCCCCCCAAAAAGGAAAACACCTCCCCCAGTTCTCTCCCCAGCCATCACGTTGGAATGCAAAGCTGTTAGCCATGCCTTTGGCCAGGCTTTAGACAGCTGGCACTGGGAGCAGTTAGTGAGAGATCTGGGCTTCAACAAGCCCTCTCATTCTGGCTCCCAACCCCCAGATTGCTGTGTTGGTAAGAGACAAAAACCCCAGAAAATTCCATTAAAGATTTTGAAACTATAACAATGGGATATAAGGGAAGAGGATGAAAATGGATAAACAGGAAAAAGTAGTGGCAAAAAATGACAGAATGACTTTACTAGCTCTAACAGAGGCTAAAAAAGCAATAGCCAAAGTAATGGGAAGACCAGAGGTAAATACTTTAAGCAGAACATTTAAAGATTTAGGTGAGAGACTTTCAGCTCTGAAGCTCCAAAATAAACATCACTCCTTCCTGTGAAAATTACAAAAGGGATAAATTCAATGAGCATGAGGACGAATTTACCTATCTTGTTGCAGTTAACAAGAAACAAAGGAAGAGCCAGGAGAATAACATGATGTTGACCAGGTTTAACATCAAAACAGGTAGATATTGCTCATTTTGGAGTCTAATTTTGCTGCTCTTTATGACTGCTGATGTCTGCTGGCCTTCTCCTAGTGGATGCTGTGGTTAGTGTGACCTTAGAAGCCTTATTCCATAGTATAGTAATTAAAAAATATTAGGGTAACAGAGGAAACAAAACCAAAATGGAAAATTCTAGCGCATTTAAAGTATCAATAGCAACCAGGTCAAAACAAAGAGGTGTAGGCATTGCTTTGTACCCATATTCTGCTGACACTTGCTGCATTTCATTAAAAAAATGGAATGGTAGGGCAGAAAATTTGTGGTATAAGTTTGTATAACTGCCAAGAGGTTTTGCAAATCTGGTGACAGCGAGAGCAATCTCGGTTTGAGTGTTTGAAGCCTGAAATGACTGATCCTGGGAAGGTGGGACTCCAGCACCCAGATGGAGGGGGGCAGCAGTATCAGAAACACAGGCCAGTATGCAAAACTGCCCAGACCTCCAAGCGACAGTCAGCGTTGCAGAACTGTCTACAAGATTATGCCAGCAGGATACTGTTCATAAGACATGAACAACACAATCTACCCTGATACCAAACCTTTTGAATGGCACGGAAACCAAATGGACAGAAGTAAAAGAGCCATTTGGACATAACTTGCAGGGATTCTAATATAAGGTATGGACAATTACAGACTATATCTCATCTTTGGCTCCCAAAATTGCTTCCTGGTTCTTTGGTTCTGGTGCTGTCCTGAATATGGGTTCTTTCAACTGGTGTGCAAGAAACCAGTTCATGTACAGAGCTGAGATATTCGCTTCTTTCATTTCTGCACAGAGGTGGGAGCTAGGAGGTGAATCCACAAATCTAGCACACCTTCAGTATGCCAGGTGCTCATTTTTATATACTTTGAACAAGACAAATTCAACATTTCCCATATGGGTTGCAACCTAAAGCTGTAGTCCTCGGCTTTGCATTCTTTCCTCCCCATGTAAACATGCAGTGCACACTTGCTTTACCCTGCATGCTCTGTGTAGAAGGGATTTTTGTGAATAAGGGGTGATCATAGCCTACGGGTCGTTATTTAACTATGTTAATGCCTATGCACCAAGTTCAAGCAAACTTCTTCTTTGGCTTTAGCAACAGTTTCATTTCCTTCGTAGCTTGATTTATAGTGTCCTCTTGTTTTTACTTCTTGGGCCACAGCTCTTTGTCCCTGCAGGTTTGGTTTTTCCATAACCCTAACCCTAACCCTAACCCTAACCCTTATCCTGTACTGTACTTCAGTGAATTTTTAACCCTTTCAAGGTACTTTATTTCAATACTGGCATATACCCTGTCATTGTACAGACTCTGTTCATCCTTTCTATGACCTAGTTTTCACTGGGAAGAAATCTGGTATGTGATTTTCCCAAGCTGCCTGATAAAATGTCCAGGATTTACATGTACATTGAGGAGTATTTTCAAAGCACAGTTGTGATAGCCCCAAACACAACTTCTCAACTTAGAATTTATGTACTATAAATGTACATAAAAAAACCAACAACCCAAAGTGTGGGAATTAAAGGCCTATGTAAAAATGAGATTCTGACAGCTGAAAATTTGTGAAATTTATCATTGTGGCTCAAAAGTAAAACCTATTGTACTATGACAAGCCCTTATTTATAAAACAGGGCAGCATACATCAGAAGCCTGAATAAAAATGGAAGGGAGCAATGCTCTCTTCCTCCGCACTGCATGAGGAAACACAGTTAGTTCAATAAGAGCAGTTTAGAGAAAGTCAAAACGAAGATAATAACGTGACAATGAAGTTAATATGTGCTGCAATGTATAATTATGTATGTGTAAGATTTACAACAGAGAAAAAGAGAACCCAAGAATAACAGGGGGGAAAAACCCTTTGATCTTACTGCCAGTAAATAACCATGTGAAGAAGTGTTAATCCAGATTAGAAATGCTTGTACCTGCCAGAGTGTTTTTTGTAACCCAGCTTCCTTTACACCAATGTGTAAAATGTTTTGTTTGTTTTTTTCCACTGGTCTCCATGATAGAAATTGTGGGTGTGGTACATTACATTTCTCCCCATTTTCCTCAAAACAATATGTCTCACAGATGTTCAGATCGGGTGCAGTTATTATGGAAGCAGCAAAAGATCAGTCACCAGAACCTGACAGTCTGAGAGAAAAGGCTGATAGGAAAAAATACCCTGAACAATAAAGTAGTTTTAGCTGACTGTCTTTATTCAGCCTCTTCAAAAGAAGGACCCCTTTTTACTGATTAAATAAAGTATATGCTAATCCTAACCTAATTTGGACATATTGAATATTCCGTTGTGAACAGAACAAGAAAAAGGGTGCATCCAGTCTGTGTTCACTTGTCTTCATTAGAACTCTTCTCCAGATAAAAAGGTTTGATCTGCTTTACTGTAGTTATAGACTTCTAATAAGTGCTGTGCACTATCCCATGACGTTTATCTAAGAAGGGTATCTGCCTTTCCATTGCAGGACTCTTTTTCCTCCCAGCCCCTTTTCTTCAGGTGGTGTAAGTTTGCAATAAATTGAATGGAAACCATTAGTTGCATTTTCAGATTTCTGTACCCATCAATCTACTTGACGACATTTGTGTGTCACACTGGTACGTGAGCTTTTGGTATGTGTTCCTGGGAGGCATTTCAGTGCTGTGCAGACCTCACATAAATGATAACATCTCCTTGTGAGAGTGCCATACCACTTAGATACCAGACGCTGCAGTGTGATGACCTGATTACTGTGAAGATGAATCATATAACCAGTCACTAGATAGAAGAGATTGAAAAATGCAGTTTGACTTGACAGCGTATGTGGCTGCACACTTGCTGAGTACATCAACTTGGACCCCACAGGTGAGGAACCAGCTCTTGCAGGGGCCCATGGAGAGAGCCTGAGGGGAGTAGGGGAGCAGAGAGGGAGATAAAGCAAGATATTGTCCTAACAGCATTGATGAACAACAAATCACCAGTGCCCCACAAACAGCACAGGGGGCCTGGGCTCACCTACAGCCATGTGCAAGACATGATCAAATCTGGCTTCCCAGCAGCTCTACTTATCAGCAGCTGGTGTAGAGCTAATTGTACCCATCCTGCAGGTGGTGGTAATATAGTCCCAGCCCAGGTGCCTGCTCCCACTGAGCCCAGTATTTGGGCTGCCAAGTGTCAGTGCAATGTACACTCATTCTGAGGAGTCTCTCATCCAGCGATAAGATGCAGCTTGTGAGCAGACCAAGAGCATTCCCCTTACGCAGCTGCTACAACTTCGAGTGGCAGAGGCCCTCTTTTGGTGTGCAATACCCTTAATCAGTAAATAAAATGTCCCACTATGCTTGCTGGCCAGACTGAGACATGAGAACAAAAAGCTCTAATCAACAAAATCAGATTAATAAAGCTGATTAATTTGTGGGAACAAGGCACTATTTCTGAGGACCAGTCTACCACAGGTCTTAGTATTGTTGTTAGTCTAAATGTTGGGGGCAAATTCTGTGGGAGCATATTTCAGAACCAAAAAGCTTGAGGACAAATGGGCAAGTCCAGCAGCAGGTTTAAGACTGTTTCCCCTGTTCCTGTAATGTGAAATTAGAAATGGTTTTAGACTCTCCAGAGGGTTCAGTAACATGTAACAAACAATAAACAATGAAGCAGACGTCAAAAAAAATACTTAAAATGTCTGTTAATTTTAGTATATATACTGTTTAAGAATTATATAGAGAAATATATATTGAAAAAGTAATTTGATACACTACCTTGTTTGAGAATTATGAGTTCATTGTAAAAGTGGATTTTTTTTTTGCCAGAAACGTTTGGCAGTAATTTTAAATTTTAAGTATAGTGGAAACATATTTAGAAAGGAGCTCTTTTTACTCACTGTGTAGGGGGTCTAATGCAGTCCATCAAGCAAGGCAGTGTGAATATACCCTTAGAATACCCTGCGGTGGCCGTTCATTTTGACCATTAATTTTGGCCATTAATTTGACTATTTAAAGGCTCCAGCCTTTAAAGAGCTAATTGAAAGAGCTGATCCACTTGTCCTATGGAGAAAAGATTAATCCCTCATGCAAAGAAGGGTTGACCAGGAAAACAAGATGAGCTCTTCACTTTTTACTGTCTCCCCCCAGGTGTGAGAGGTAAGTCAGAAACTGTGATTCCCTTCACTTCCATTAGGAATTGCAGCATCCAAAGAAAGACATATCTGTTGTGCTTTTGGCATCTTAAAGTCTTTTAGGGATAGTAAGAACTTAATGCGGAAAAGGCATCCCTTTAGTACCTTCAATAAACATATTCCAGAACCCTCCAAAGAGATGTCAAGGGGAGGAGGGAGTTGCACTTTATTAGGTATCTTCTCAGGGTTTCTCTCTCAGGGGCTCTCAGGCATCTGGTAAGGCACCATCTTTTTTTTTGCCTTTTCTGTATCTTTCCTACCTCCTGTGTGGTTTCTTTGATGTCCAAGAAGGATCTAAAAATCTACTCGTGGTGCAGCTTCAGTTTAATTCTGAAAATCACCCGAATCAGCCACAAGGAAAGCAATCGACAAGAAATCAGATTTTATCAGGCTTTTCTGAAGCTTAATTCCAAAAAGTAAGCAATAGTACTGTTTGAAAAGGCTGACTCACTGTATATATTAAGTCATAATCTTATGAGAGGGATTAAAATAAAAAATACAGTCCAGAAGCCCAGGTTAAAGAAAAATAGAATCAATCAAATCTCTTAAGATAGAAGTACTGCAACTCAGACCAAGACAACAGAAAGTGCAGTTAATTCTGAATGGAAGCATGAACTTTATTCAAAGGGTCCACTTTTTGTTAATGGACAGAAAAACATACAAGAAATATAAGGATTGAAAAACATAAAGGGATGAAAAGTTGTAAAGTTTTTTGATCAAAGAGATTAGCTAAAAGCACAAGATAAAGTAATGACATAAACCCCTTTTTCTAGAACTACAGCTGTGGGTTGTGAAACTTTGCCTTCAGCTCCTAGGAGGATCCTCTACAATTTCAACATCTCTGCACATTTTGCAGAGTTAGAAAAGTAACATCTGATGACCCATTTTTAGAAAAAAGAGAACCAGGGAACTGGTCTTCAGTTTTTTTAAATGGAAACAGATTTTTTTTTTTTGCTAGAAGTTTTTAAGCTGATATATCCTTCCTCACGCAGGAAGAGGTGTTTTTCACCTTCGTCTTGTGACGGACAGATTAGTTTAGCATTACTCCTGTTGCAATAACACAACACATCACTTGCACTGTAAGATATATGGTAAGTCACCTATGCCTCTTTTTTCTCTTTTTTTCTTTCATCTTCTTCTTTTTTTTTTTTTAACTTTTACTAACTGTTCAGGAAGTCTGAAGCCTAAGGTTAAAAATACTAGTGGAATCTTGTCAGTATATTCATCTTTAAAAATTACCCAGGGGAAATGCTTGGGATATGTTAAATGGAATACACTATTTTTAAAGGACAAAATCACTGGCAGACTTGAGCAGACAATCCAGGTAAGCAAAGAAATAAATACCTAGAGATTATCTGAGTAAGAAGTATAATGGAGTGTACTTCTCTGATTTTTTCTCTGCAAATGATGTGCAGTGATGGAAATACAGATTTTAAAACTGTTACTGCAAGACAAAACAGCTTATTTGAGTGAAGAGCATTTATTCTTCTCCCAGGATGACTACAGAAAATCTAATGTTGTATTTTGGACACTCTGACTCATGGACCCTGGTTACATTCAGCATAGCTTAGCATTTTATCTCCATTTGCTACAACTTTATTATCATTTCGTAGAATTATGTAAATGTACTGAAATGCACTTTAACAAAATCTTTGCCTCTTTGACAACAGAAAGCTCTGACCTGAAACTTAGAATGAAACAGTGACTTGAGCTTGCTCATCTTTTTTATAGTGACCTTTTCTCTTGAAAACTGCATGACTTCTAGTCTCAAGTAGAGCAACAGAATTTGTACAGCAGATTGCAGGTTTCCAGAAATATTGCATTTATTTAATCTGTATTCAAATAATATAGACCTCTTTTTGAAATATCTTTTCTTCAGAGATCCTCATAGACTAGATTTTGGGGGGGGTTTTAATGGTTAGGAAACATAAACTCAGTCAGATGTCCCTAGTTAGCTAAACAGCCTAGGCTGATTAACCCAGCAGCCAACACTGTCTCCTAAACCAGCAAGATTATAGGATAAAGCACAAACTCACTTACAGTTCCTTTTTCTGGTTTCCAAATTAGTATCTGTAGTTTCCATTGTCAGCATTTGCTGGATACTATAGACAATTCAGAGCAGTAAGTACTTTTGCAAAGAGGCTTCTGAAGCAAAGGCTGGGCTGGGGGATTGGGGCTGGGGTAGCAGCAGGAACCTCTCAAAGGGAGACCACAATTTAAGCATGCAAAAAGGGCTGTAAAGAAGAAGATGCGATGCAGGAAAGATGTGGTTGTCCTACCAACAAGGTCAATGAAAAGGAGGCATGGCATTGACACAGCATTTAGCAGAAAAAAGGGGCTGTTGGAAAAAAAAATTGTCACAGTAATACCAAGGCAGCATTCTGCAATGCTATTTGCATGAAACCAATCAATCATATACTCATAAAATCCCACCCTGGGTTTATGACTAAGGCGTTTTTCATACCCATTTTTATTCACTAGCATCCTGCAGGTGCAAAATAAGCAGGACAGGAAGTGCTGAGTCTCCCACTGTGTAGCAGCCAGTCCCTCACCCCATAATCCCAGTATACAGTATGGCTGACTGACACACAGTAAATCAGGACATTTAGCTATATGAAATACCAGGGACATACTGTCAGGGCATGCAACATGGATTTAGCAGGTCTAGCTGAAGGGAATATTAAATATTTACATGGTGCCCAAGTCTCATCATGTTTTGAAATAAAGAAGTTAGTGTTTTGGACCAAATACTGTTTTATAAAGATGCAATTTTTTCTCATTTTTTAAGGTGTTGCTGAAAGTACTTAATATACTTAGATGCTTTCAAATCAGCTTATTTACTGGCAACAGACTGGAGCCACAGCCACTTCCTTTACCAACAAAACCTTATCTCTGTTGTAGTTATCTCTATGTAGTTAGTATGACTGTGGAAAAAAACTGCCTCACAGAGATTGCCAGAGTATCCTGAAAGATAAGTCTTTGTGGAGTTTGACAAAAGATGTTTTCTTGCCAAGAAATTGTATGTGGGCAAAGTTGAGACCCAAACTGTTACAATTTGCTGATTTTCTCTTATTCTTTGTTCTCCAGAAGAAAACATTATGCCACACTCAACATGTCAAAGTACTCTCTGACATGGACATCCTCATTCTTATTAGCATTAAGAGCAGAGCTAACAGCCAGATTCAAGAAGAACTTGGGAAGGAGGTTTGCAGAAGCAGCACTTCTTTTTCTTTATAAGATGCAGATTTTGCTCCAATAAAGCTTCCCTTTTTGGGGGCAGATTCATATCTGCACTGTGCAGCATAAGAACCTCCATCAGGAGCTGGCAGCAGAAACTCATTTGTAAGATCACAGGGAAGTGGATAAAGACCTAGCAAAGAGCCCCTTCTCCAAGACCTCAGCTTATGTTTGTCTAAGTTAACCACCTTGACATAGATTAAAGACATTAGCATAGTAAATGATCTTTTTTTACAGCAGAAAATAGTACTTTCTCCCGAACAGTTTTGTCTACAGACACAGAGATGCTTTGGGGATTTCACAAGCTCAAAGTCAGAATGGAACACTCAAAGCTTCTACCAAAAAGCAGACCAGAGGCCTGTCCCTGTGTCACTCCAGTCATGGATTGAGTCTCTTCAGTTACATATGGTCTTGCAGAACTCAAGTGCAGAGAGAATGAAGTGGTGGTTTTGAGAGTGTGGTGTCTATAGAAGACATCTGCAATGACACAGGGCAGATCACACCATGGAAAAAGTGCATTCAGGACAGGAGCAAACACTGCTGTATGATGTGAGTGGTCAGGGATCACACAGCAAGGTGGGGCAGAGGCACTGCCTGGTCTTCTGCATCATGGGCAGTCTGTTGCCTTTGTCTAAGAACAGGCATCAAATTGACAGGAAGATGCTCATTTCAAAACCATCAGCTTGCCATGGGCAGCCACAAGTCTGCCATATAAAAAGTGCCTGATAAAAGCAGTCATGATGGCACAGGAAGAAAGGCAGCCCTTTAATTAGATGGCAAGTAACTCTATTTGAGTGGCTACCAAAGGCATTGATTTCACTTTCCCACTAAGTGACCAGGGTATGCAATTGGCCCCTCTGACACTCACCTTCACAAAATCCTTTTCCTGGCTTCTCATGGGACACTCAGGAATTTTTCCATGTTCTCTGACAGTCTGTGAGAAGACAGTTCTCCTTAACTTTTCAGAGACCAAGTCACACAAAGCTAGCTATGCTTCTGCACTTGGCTCACAGTCCTACCCAGGACTCGGGAAGGGTTTGGTGATGAGAGGGACTGACTAGTCAGAAGCCTTTCTCTGCTTTCACTGTAACAGAATGTTCCTGAGGGCTTTCACAGCTCTGCTGCACATTCCCTCCCTAGCCCTGACTCCTTATGCAAGGGAAGCCCAGTTCCTCCAACAGTTCCCAAACCAAAAATAGCCACGGCTCAGAATAAATTCATCTTTCCTCTGCTTCTGGTTGGGTCTGCCAGCTGACAGCCTCTGCTGAGGAGGAAAAATGCTCTAGGCAGTGAACATGTGGGAAGTGACACACAGAACTCTTCCAACATGCAGCAATGTGACTTCACAGGTGTACAGATGAGTTTCTTGGGAGCTCTGCTATTTCATTCTCTCTCACGCCTCGATGTGCTAACACTTGTGTGCTCCTCAGCAGAACACATTCCAGATGAGAACATCAAAACATTTCATTCTCCTCACTGCCAAGCTTGGACAATCCACTAGTTTAACATCCTTTTTTTTTTCTTTCCAGACCACAACACCATGGGAAATGGTACAACAGACTTCACTGAGTGCCCATATACAACAGAATTCGACTACAGTGATTCGACACCTTGCCCTGGAACCGAGGAAAAGCACTTTGCAGCAAAACTTTTGCCACCACTTTATTCTTTAGTGGTGATATTTGGCCTGACAGGCAACATGCTTGTTGTCCTTATCCTGGTAAAATATAAGAAGTTGAAGAGCATGACTGACATCTACCTGCTCAACTTGGCAATTTCTGATCTGCTCTTTGTATTTTCTCTCCCCTTTTGGGCGTATTACGCAGTTCACGACTGGATTTTTGGGGACGCACTGTGTCGGATTCTCTCAGGTGTCTACCTCCTTGGCTTCTACAGTGGCATCTTTTTCATAATCCTGTTGACCCTGGACAGGTACCTCGCCATAGTGCACGCAGTGTTTGCTTTAAGAGCCAGGACAGTCACCTATGGCATCCTCACCAGCGCTGTCACTTGGGCTGTTGCTGTTTTTGCTTCTGTTCCTGGGGTATTATTTCACAAATCTCAGAAGGAAGGTTTACGCTATACTTGCAGCCCTCATTATCCTCCAGAGCAGAGAGAAATATGGAAGCAATTCTTGACCTTAAAGATGAACATCCTGGGACTTTTTATTCCAATGTTAATTATGATCTGCAGCTACACACAAATTATAAAGACATTACTGCAATGTAGGAATGAGAAGAAACATAAAGCAGTCAGGCTTATTTTCATTATCATGATTATCTACTTTTTTTTCTGGGCACCATACAACATTTGCATTCTCTTGCATACTTTTCAAAGTGCATTTTCCATCACTACTTGTGAAGGCAATGGTCAACTGCACAAAGCAATCCAGGTGACAGAAACAATCTCAATGATCCACTGTTGCATCAACCCTGTGATTTATGCCTTCGCTGGGGAAAAATTTAGGAAGTATCTTCGCAGCTTTTTCCGAAAGCAGATTGCATCCCACTTCTCTAAATACTGCCCTGTTTTCTATGCTGACACAGCTGAACGAGCCAGCTCCACCTACACACAATCTACTGGAGAACAAGAAGTTTCTGCTGCATTGTAAGCTGTGTCTAGTGACAAAGTGGAATTGACTCTCCTGAAATCAAGTCTGCCATGAAAGCCTGCAGAATCTGTCCTGGATGTTGGCCCTGAGGCAGCTGCAAAAAAAAATACCAAAGAATACATACTAACAGAAGCTTGTATTAGCTCGTAGATTGGGGTATCCATAAATAAATTAACAGGATGGATTAGCTACTCAGGTATGCTACTGTGGAATTCTGTAAGGAAAAAGTGTTCTCTTCATGAAAGTAAAAGTATAATTTTCTACTTTAGAGCCCAAAACCACAGGAAGGTTGAGGGCCTGAGCTAGCAGTCTCATAAACTGATTTTTTTTGAGGTCAGAAATTTACACTGGTTCTTTGGAAACATCTCTTGACTGTATGTTACACAAGATACCTCACTCATTTCAGCTCAGTCTTAGTCACATTTTTGACTGGTTGTGTATCTCTGTAAATAATACTAAATTACTGAGGTCTGTGATACAGAATCTTTATGAGTTGTAGGGAAAATTTCATACACTTAGAACAGACTGATATTTCAAGGTGTATTTTCCTTTGTGTATGGTTGAGTACTAACCTCTTAGATCTTTTTCATAATAGTTCTAACTAGTAGGGATTGATACCTGAGTGACTTTGGAGTTTGATACTTCCGAAGGTTCTCACTTTATCATCCGCTGGTTTACATGCTATTCATACAAAAAAAGCTCATATAATGTCCTATCATTGATCAGAAAATCAGTGTGGTGACTGTATTTTAAAAATAAAGTATTGCACATGGAGCTTCAACCAGGTTAGACCAAAGGAGAACAGTGAGTCAACAAGGTTTTAGCTTTTTAGTGCAGTGATTTTGCTTGCCATTTTTCCAGCCTACATAAGAGAAAAACTTTAAAATAAGAAATGAATGCCGTCATAATGGCTGAAAAACCACAACTGCATTAGAGGTGTGAAAACAATTTCTGAACAGGGTTGACAAAGATGATTTTAGAGATATAAGTGTATGTTTTAAACAATTATCAAAACATCTGGATGAGTAAAAATATCCCCTTTTCTAGAGATTCAAGGGCATAGAGAATCTCTTCTTTGTTTTAGAATCAGGTATCATTTGGGGGCTATGGCAATGATTTTTTTTTCCTGCCATTTAGGAGTTTTATGGAGTGTAAAAGTTTCCATAACTGATGGTTAAATATGACTGATTGTCCATAAACCTGAGAAGCTGTAAAGCACGTGAACACACAGAAAACATGAAATAAATTTGGGGCTACTCAAGTGCTCAAGAACATGTCATAATTGTGCTATTAATTGATTTTGGCCAAGTTCTCCTTTCTAGCATTTCTTATATTTCCCCTAAGACATGTGGTATTGAACAAATTTTGAGTCATGAAATTAAAAGTGAGTATTTTGTTTGCTGTTCTTATCCAGCAGATCAACATCTGATTCTCAACTTCTCTGAACAGCCTTTTGAGTAATTTTCAAAAAAACAAACATTTCAAACTCTCCCAAAGAGAGTGCCAAGTGCTTGTGAAAGCAGGAAATGAAATAGAGAAAACTCTCTTCTCAAACCAATTGCTTTGAATTACTCAATTTTGTCCTATCAAGCACCACTTTTGAATTATATCCATATGGAAAGTGTAACAGAAGTGTACCACACCTTCTAATTTACAAGATTTTCAGCATCATACTCTTCTTTAAGACCCTGTGCATCAATTACTTTCTGGACTTTGTGTATGGTTTTAAAATGGGTAAATATATCAGCATAAGAAGAAATTGCATAATTTCAGAATATAATGACATATGCATTGATTTTTAAAAGAGATATGAAGCTGCATGCAGGAAATTCTAGATAGGCTGGCTTTTTTTTTTTTTTTTTTTTTTACTTACAGAATGCCTTTATGAGGACAATTTTATGTTTTATTCTGCTCTTGACAAAAACTTTCATTTCGCCTTCAAGACACTTTGCCTTTAAGTGGTTACTTTCTCTGGAGGTCTCTAATGCCAGACAGGGCACGTATCTTCATCATCCCTGCAGGAAAAATGTCCCACAGCCAAACATGAACACTCTGACAAGCTTTCTGAGAGGGATGGCAGAAAGCAGCCCTGTTCCTTTGCAGTGTTCCCTTACACAGCATGAGTCTTTCCGAGCAACAAGGAGCTTCCAGAGAAAAGAAGAGGAACTTAGAGACTGATGGCGCAGTGGATCAGCAGCTTACCAAGGGCTTCTATCTCTTCATTGAGAAGGCACCGCATTCCAGCAAATGGAAAGAAGCCGGATTTCAGCTACTGCAGTAAACTGTGACCCACACTCAAGGAGATAATTGAAAACAGTATTTGGTAGCACTGCTGGAATGTTCAATTAACGACTCTGCCAACAACTGTAATTGTATTTTGTATTATACAGTCCATTAAAGTTGGTTAACTTTTGTGTGTTTGAACAAATACACTGATCCTTTCCTGCCGCCCCATCCCCTTCGTTTCTTAGAATAGCGCAGAAGATTGAAAAAGGAAGATAAATTCTTAAACATAACACTGAAAGAGCAGGCAGGACAAATTCAGGGGTTTACAAGTGGACTAGGGACGAGCATCATCAAATAACACAGGACCATCAAGATAACGCCAGAGTTCTGAACTGCTTATCACTAATAATCTAATGATAAGTATGTCATTTTGGTTGTCATTATGTTTCGGTTTGTTTACCTTTATTTTACAGATGGCAAAGGCAGTATCTCACACAATTCACACTGATGGCAGACGATTGATAGTAAATGTTTTTAAAATAAAGAAGCAGAGTAAAGAATTTTAATGTGTTTAGTGACTGAAGGGCTAACACCTAACAATTACAAAGGACTTGCGCACACTCTTCCCTGCAGTTCCTAAGGTTACAGTGCCATCATGTGGCGCCAATGGAAGGTTTCACATCAGTGAACATTCAACACCCTGTCAGGGCTTTCGGTGCTTTCCTCCTCTGAAACACTTTTAGGAGGAATTTCTTCCAGAAAGGGTGATTGGACATTGCAATGGACTGCTCAGGGAGTCACTGTCCCGGAGGGGTTTAAGGAGAGACTGGACGTGGCAGTGCCATGATCTGGCTGACATCGTGGTGTTCGGCCGTAGGTTGAACTCGATGATCTTCTCCAACCTAATTGATTCTGTGATTTATTTCCTTAAGAGGATCTTCTAAAGGAGTGACTCCCGCCGGCCCGGGTATTAACAGTGTTATGCAAACAGCAGCGAGCCTTAGAGAACACTGTGGCCACTAAGAATGGAATGGCGGTCCACTAAGATGCCTGGGCCAGGTGACCCTCTAATGACACCATTTAATGACACAGCCAGACGCCACAGTGTTGTCGGGGAAGGTTGGGGATGCCAAAAGTCCAGCAATGTTCCAGGCCAGGCTGCATAAAGGCATTGAGCAACGTGCTCTGGTGAGAGATGGTCTTTAAGGTCCATAATAGCCCATTATCATTCCATGATTCCATTCAGGGCTTTCCCTCCCCATCTTTTCCCCTCGGCCCCGCGCGCTCCCGCCGAGATCCAAACCCCGCGCGCAGCACCCGCCCGGCCCCGCCCACCCCACCAGAGACCACGCCTATCCCGGGCGAGGCCACGCCCACCTCGCCAAAGGCCTCGCCCCAATGTGGCCGTGCCCACTCCCGGAGGCCCCGGTCCCTCCCCGCGCCTGCGCAGTGGGAGCCCCGCCGGTTTCCCGCCCGTGGCCGAGGCGCCGGTCAGCGGGTGAGGGGTCGGGGTCGGAGTCGGGNGGGTCCGGGTCCGCAGCGGCCGCTGTTGCCACGGTGGGGGACGGGGCTGTGGGGACGCTGGGAGCGCCGGGCACGCCCTGCCCAGCGCGGCCCCCTGGGTGCCTTGGGCCTCCCGGGGGGCTCGGCCTGCCCCGCCCCTCCGTCCCCGTGGGGAGTGGGCGCCGAGGCCGGGCGGTGTGGGGCGGGCACGTGGGGACGGGGCCAGGGCCGAGAGGGGGGGTCAGACGCTCACCGGAATTTGCTTCTCAGTTAAAGGATGAGAAGTAGTAAGGAGCCGTTTTTTGTGAAGTTCATAAAGTCGCCCGGGAGCTCAGAGTATTTTTCCAAAGCTCTTGAGGTAAGTGGGCTTGGTCTTTGTCCGTGAGCTTGGTGTGTTGCTGTGTGGTTTCTGTGTTGGCAGAGCTGGATGTGCCATACAATACGTGTGCACCCCTGGAAATAAAGCTGTTTCCATAGCGCAGGTGCTTAGTGTTTAATAAAGTTCGTTGAACAGGAACAATTTTGTTGAGAAAGTTACTTCAAGAAATAACTGCCATTTCAAAAGCTGTTGACATGATGTAGTGAAGGGACGTGTAACCCTGAAGGTCTGGATGGTGGTCACTCATCTAAGCACTAAGCAAACTTAAGGAGGACACTGTGCTTTATTTTCCAGTTTGGGAGCTTAGTGGGAGCCAAAGGCACTGTGTGGCAGGATTGGGTTCTGAAAGTTTGTGTGATGAATGTTCAAGTCAGAGTGTTATGAAGGCTCGAGGGAATGGGAGGGACACCCATGAGGTGTTTTGCATCGTGGATTTGTTGTGAGTTGTTTTAAGGAGATTCACCTGTGTACTTTAATAAATGTTACGTGCATCATTTACCTGCAGTCTATAAAAGAATTCCAGTCAGAAGAGCATCTCCAGATCCTTGAAGAAGAAACAGTACTCAACATAAAAGAAAATGATAAATCACTTTACATTTGTGATCCTTTCAGAGGCGTGGGTTTCAGTCATCTCAAAAAGGTATGGTAGCCAGCAACTTGGTCCTAGCTATGTTATTCCTTTCGGGAAGCACTCATGTCCATACTTCTATCCTGCATGTTCTCTCTTGCACTGAGTGAAGCAGTGGGAACTTCACCCCTTTTTGTGTGTGTGCTTTAGGGGAGAAGATGGCTAGCAAAGCAGAATCACTATTTTTAACCATGTGGAAAAATAAATAGTTCTGGTTCTGCTGGAGTCCCTAACCTAGTTCTTACACTTTTTCTGTATCTCCTGATGAACATGATTTGGTTTGACTTGCAAGAAATTGTCTTAAGTAGACAAAGATAGGCTAGCTGTAGTTCTCTGGCATGTTACCCTTAGCGTCTGCTGCTTTTACTGAGGCCAGAAAATCTACAAGGTTTGTACAGAAAATCCGCAGCTGAAAATAAAAACAAAACTGTCACCTACCTGGGGATGCTAGAGGATGGGGAGGACAGACCAAGGGCCCTGCCTTCCTCAGGATTCAGGGACAAGGAAGACCTTCCTGGTACCCATGTACCTTTTGCTTATTTTCTCTGTGCTTTTTGTGTAATTTTCTTGCAGCTTGGGTGCAGGATTGTTGGGCCACAGGTGGTCCTGTACTGCATGCAGTGCCAGCGATGTGTCCCGAGAGCCGAGTATCCCGTGTACAACATGACCATGGCCGATGTGACAGTGTCCTGTACCAGCCTTGACAAAGATGTTAGGGTAATGCCTTCCAAAAAATGGATTCTTTAGCTGATTGTCATCAATGTTTGCTTCAGAAGGCAGCAGTCACACTGTGTAAATCTAACTGTGCCTGTGTCTAGAGTTATGTAGTCTTCTGCAGCTTGTAGACCGTGTGTAGTTTTTGTGGAAAGTTGTATGAAGAAAGAGGGAGTCTTGCAAGTACGTGTAGTATATAAACATATATAGTGGGATATCTGTGCATTCACATATATGTATCACATGATTATATGCATATATAATCATATTTGAGGTGTATTGATACGAGAGTAAACACGTGTTTTAAGGATTTTTATGGACTGACTAGATGGATCGCTTATCTAGCTAGTTTGTCTGGGTGACTGTAATGCTACAGACAACATTGCTGGTTACTCACACTGCATGGTAAAGGTTTAATATCCAGTCAGCTGTGGGTTAAATAGTTTATTGTAGAAGCTTACTTTTTGTTTACTCTGATAGCTCTTTCTAAAACTACCTAAAATGTCCACCAATAACATTTTGCTCATACAGTGTGATTGTAATGTTTTTATTAAGAGTATATATTATGATCAATTTATCCTAAGTGAAAATAGAATGGATATTATCATTATGCTTTTATGGCTTCCATATATATTCATGTTGTATTTTTGGAATTTTTTTTTAGGGGAAGCCATGGACAATTGAAATCCATGTTTGGGGTTTTTTGAAGGTGAACATGACTGTCATGTAGGTTCTTTTTTCTTGATAATATTCTGTAATTTTTTTGTCCCTCCAGGAGGAAGTTCATAAATATGTGCAGATGATGGGTGGATGTGTGTACAGAGACCTCAATGTGTCAGTAACTCACCTTATAGCTGGAGAAGTTGGCAGCAAGAAGTACTTGGTAGCTGCTTCTCTGAAAAAACCTATTTTGCTTCCCTCCTGGGTTAAGACATTGTGGGATAAGTCTCAGCAAAGGTATGAAAAAACAGAACTGGTTTTGTTTTGGGGACTGGTAGTTCTTGTGTTAACACAGGCTACTTTCTTTGTCTATTGATTTTACTTGGAAGAAAACACATGCTTTCTTTTTCTCTCTGTCATTCCTGTAGCATAATGAGGTACATGGATGTGAACATGGAGGACCACGCGTGTCCCGTGTTCCTTGGCTGCACGATTTGCGTGACCGGCTTGAGCAGTTCAGACAGGAGGGAGGTGCAGCGCCTCACTGCTGAGCACGGGGGGCAGTACACGGGGCAGCTCAAGATGAATGAATGTACTCATCTCATTGTTCAAGAGCCTAAAGGTAGAACTGACACTTTCGCTTCTTGCACTGAGGTTCTGTAAATATGTGTAAACATAAGAGTTTGAACTGTCTGCAGATCTGCTTCAGTGTTGCTCTCACTGCTTCTGTTTAGGCAATCACTGTTGTTGGAAGCAATAACACAGGGCACCCTTGCTTTGCTCTAAAGGCATGAGAAAGAGCAGAAAAGAGGAAAAAACCTCGGAGATACAGATGGTATTTAAGGGAATTAAAAAGGGTGAATCCTAGAGGGGGTAAAGAAAAGAAAAACTCATTTTTTGGGTAGAGCTGGATAGGACCTCATTTACACTGTAGTTGAGATTTGATTGTGGCCTGATGTTTTTTAACTGATTATTCTTTGTGCCTTCTGAACTCCCTAGAAAGATAAAATGAAAGCTCCTTTTCCTTCCTCTTGGAAGGTGAAAGGATTTTAGTTTTATTGTGAGAAGAATGGAAGGGTTTTCTATTTTCCCAATTTACATCTCTTTCTCTATGGGTGAAGCATCCTGGGATTTTTTAACCTTTTTTCTGGCTTTTTTGCATGCTTGAAAGCTTTTCAAAGCCTTTTTTCCTTTTTGTTTCTTTAGTGCCCTGTCATACTGTACCCATGGGCCATCCCTGAGATTTTTTGCTCTTAACTGGAGAATAAGCAGCTTATCAACAGAGTCCAGAATAACACAACTTGCACATTAAAATAAGTTATTTGAGTTTCTCAGCTTTCCTAATGTCCAGCCATCTTTCAGCAATCACTGTTGGAAGCTTTAGCCTTTTAGTGGTTGTGATTTTTTAAAATTTTGTTTACATTTGAAAGGTCAGAAGTATGAATGTGCCAAGAAGTGGAACGTGCACTGTGTGTCCGTGCAGTGGTTTTCTGACAGCATCAAGAAAGGTTTCTGTCAGGATGAGACAATGTATAAAGTAGAGGCTGGATCAAAACTGAGTAATGCACCCAGTACATCAACACCTACCAATGATGCCAGCAAGTCTGCTAGTAAGTAAGATATTTTAAAATATGTTAAAAGTAAGGCAGGAAACATTTATGTTAAGGAGGAAGAACTGTTTTGAGATTAGCAAGGTGCTACCTTTTGGAATGCTGTTTGAGAGTTTGGGTTCTAGACTCTGCTTAAGTTCAAAGCCCATGAGATTGCTTTTATGCACATTGAATATTCAACGTGTGTAGACTTGAAACATGTGAATGATTGTTAAAGAAGTGAAACAAATTAGGTGTATGATTGTCTGCTTAAGAATCAGCAGTGTATATTTCTAAGTCCTAAAAAAGCACAACGGTTGTGTTTGAAGTTTAAAACCATTTTTTGTAATGAATTTACTCTTACAGCAGTCTTGAGGAGGGGGTACAAATGCTAGTTTTGAGGTTATTTTTATTTTCTTCATATGCTTGTTTTTACTATACTAATAGAAGGAAAGTTAAAAGTATTTTGTAAGCACACATTGGTAACGTGAAAGACACAGTCAGCTTTAATGTGTGTGTCTACCTGCTGCTGATTCCTTCTGTTAAATCACTGAGCTTGTTGAATTCTCTGCTGCAGAGAGCCCTGTTTATTTGTAGGAGTATTTCTAATAGGTGTCCACAAAACTGGAATAAATGCATTGAACATCAGTCTCACTGGCTGCTATGTCATAGCTGACTGACATCTATTTGGGAATAAACAGGAGTTGTATAAGCACTCTTGCTAGCAAGACCATAATCAATCTGTGTGTAAATAAACCCCTTAGTTTAACTAAGGTTCTACTTGCCTAGTTTTTTCATTCTTCAGACTTTACATTTCCTTGCAGCACAGTGAAATCATAGGTGGCAGTTTTGTGTTTTGTTTAGTGAAACAGTGAAGAGGGATGAGCCAAATCTAATGCCTCTTTTTTGATTTTAATTTTATTTAAAGATCATACCCTTTCAGACGTCAGCCACATTTCCAATATCAATTTGAGTGGTGTTAATGAAACTGCATGTAGTTCTGGTACGAGCAGCAGACTGGATCTTCTTCCTGATGAGCTGGAAAACTTGGACCTAAGTTCTTTTCATGTCCCTGAAGATTTGCTAGATGGGTGTCGAGTATGTTTAACAATTTATACTTTGAAATGCTCAGTCTTAATGTGAAAGCAACTATGTTGAAGCCCTGGCACTTGCTGCTTCAGTAAATTGTTTCCATGGTCAGCAACAAATACCAGATTTATTTTGTGTCTACAGTCCGTAGCTTGTGTGTGTTTGTCTACATATGTGTGTGTATACTTGTATTAAATATGCAATATAAATATAAAATTATGTATTTTCTACATTCATAGACATCAGTATGTAAACACTGTAGTGAATGGGTTCTAGAATTAGTGTGGAGCTTTATTTGGCGGGGGGGGTATAATTTTGGAGGTTCATTCCATGAGTAAACATTGAAGCTTTGCTAGATTAGTTTTCAAAGATGAATGAATCCAGTTATAAATACTTACTTTGCTGCTTCTCAGAAGCTGCACTACTGTTTTCTCTGTTCTGCAGCAGTTGAAACAAATTCTACCAAAATGTTCTACTTTTTTTTCTTTCGTAATTTTTTTTAAATTAACATTTTTAAAACCTTATTCATTGCTCTGTTCTCCTCTAGATCTATCTATGTGGCTTCAGTGGCAGGAAGTTAGACAAGATGAGAAGACTTATTAATTTCGGTGGTGGTGTTCGATTTAATCACCTTAATGAAGACATTACTCATGTCATTTTGGGGGAAAATAATGATGAGCTGAAACACTTTTTGGACAAGACATCTCACAGGTTGTTACAACTATATTGCTTAAGCTCTCCTTACACCTTGTTTTCTTTCTCCCACCACCTCTGGGGTCCCAAGCACAGAAAGGACAGCAGCCTGTTGGAGTGAATCCAGAGGAAGCCACCAAGTTGATTAGAGGGATGGAGCATCTTCTGTGAGGAAAGGCTGAGGGAACTGGGTTTGTTCATCCTGGAAAAGAGAAGACTTTGGGGCAACCTAATTGTGACCTTCCAGTACCTGAAGGAGCCTGAAGAGAAAGATGGAAAGGGACTCTTTACAAGGGCTTGTAGTGACAGAAGAAGGGGGAATGGCTTCAAACTAAATGAGTGTGAGTGTAGATTAGATATTAGGAAGAATTTCTTTACTATGAGGGTGGTGAGGCACTGGAACAGCTTTCCCAGGATGGTTGTGGTTGCTTCATCACTGGCAGTGCTCAAGGCTGGGTTGGATGGGACTCTGATCAACCTGGTTTAGTGAAAGGTGTCCCCTGCCCATGGCAGGGGGGTTGGAATGAGATGATCTTTAAGGTCCCTTCCAACCCAAACCATTCTATGGTTCTTTGAAATCACATACTGATTTAAAAATACGAAGTAGTTCTTGATTTAAATGAGAAGACTTGCAGCTAATGTTCATAAATACATCCTTGTGTGCTCTTCTATACTGTATCTTTGAGTAGCTGTGAGTCACCTAGGTGAATAGAAAAACAAATGTTCTTAAGGGTGGAAAGAGATGTTAATATGTATTTGTTAATATACTGAGGAAGAAGAATTTGGCAAACCAGCAGTGGCAAATGTAATTTACATTTGAAATGCTCTGTTCTCAGTGAAAGAATTGAAAAAATTCTTGAGGTTTGTAAAATACCCAAGGCTTGTTTAGTATAGGAGTTACAGACTTCATGTGTGTATATATACTAGTATTTGTGGAGTAGGAGAGAAGAATCACAGGTCTGAAACCTGCTGTAACTTGTTTCTGTAACACTTTATTTTATAGGCCTCATATAGTGACAGCAAAATGGTTGCTGGAGTCATGTAGTAAAGGTTATCTATGTCCAGTGGAGCACTATGTCCCTCTAAACTATCAGCTGTTGGAGAATCTAATTTTGGAGCAACCTGAAATGAAGTCAGTTCTTCCTAAAAAAACCAGTCTCTTGAAGAAGGAAGCTCTGAATGTTACACGGCACCAGAAAGCTGCTGAAGATGACTTCCTCTCTCAATATATAAATAATGATTCTGCATTAGGTATGTTCTAGGCTCAGCATACTGTAGAAAGTTTAACTGCTCATAATTAGAATTTGAGTCTGCAGAATTTGCGTATTAAAAAGCCGGCCACATCTAGTATGTTAACTTCTACATTGTGTTTCAGAAATCAAAGTTAAACAGGCCTATATAGAACAGTTTTTAACTAAAACCTGTCTGAAAATAGCAGAATACTGTCATTTCTTTGTGAAACTGGTTTGGGTTGTCGTTGATGTTCTTGTCATGCAATTATTTTGCTTGGTTGTTTTTGTTTATTTCTCTTTAACCTTTCAGATGAAGTTGAAAAGCTAACGTCCAGAACCTTCAATGATGTTACTAACTCAACTGATCAAGAAGAGAATCAATCTTCTGTCTGTAATGGTTCTTTGGGAGAGTCTTGTGCACTGACTCAGGGAGGTTTATTTGTCAGAAAGACATTTCTTCTTTTGGGTTTTGGTGAAGAGGATGAGTCCTGCCTGGCAGATGTTATAAAGGAGAATTCTGGGAAGGTTCTGCCGCTGCAGAGCAGAACCATTGCAGACTATGCCGTGGTACCTTTACTGGGGTGCACAGTGAAGGCAACTGTTGGTGATGTGGTCACAAATACATGGCTGGTAAGGGAGTTGCTTATTTTCAATTACACAAGTAAATAGGTATCTATTTCAGAAATTTTTCTTGTCAGAATGCAGGATTATTGGTGGCTTAAATATAAATAAGATACTGAGAGATTAGCCTGGTTTCATGTGAAATGTACTAACTGAAAGCATGCTTTAATTAAAGCCTCTGCATCTGTAGGGTGTCTTTTGTCTGTTTCACTTCATTTTCTATAGGACCCTATTTAAATAGGACTTCATTGTCATGACTCAAAGGTCATTATGAGGTCTGACAAGTATTCTGTCTAAATGATGAACTGTAGAAGTAGCTGGTTGACCAGTAATGATTTCTTTTTATATCTTTGCTTGTTTCATGCTTTTTATAGCTTTTTTTTTTATTTGTGACAGAGGAGCAAGTCACCTTTATAGCTTAAAAGTCAAAAAATGCTAACCCTATTTGTGAAGAGTGGGCACATGATACAGACTACCTGCTGTTGGTATTTTTCAGTACTAGGTAACTTTCTGTGAAGTAAATCTATACAGGCCCTCAGATCACACCTTGAACTACTTCAAGGGAATATCCAGGGTTGAAACTTAGGTAACTTAAAAGTTCTGAATAATGTCTCAGTATGTCAAACTTGAAAAAACTGAAGTGGTCTAAAAAAAAATTTGTCTTATTCAATGGAAAATAATTTGTCTCAGGTGTTAGGATGGAAGCAGGATTGCTTGTTGTTGAGTCCATAAATGCATGTGTACAGTTGCTGAAATACTGTTGGCTTTGTTGCTGTTTAGCTTGATTTACATTTTTATTTCTTTCACTTTCTTTAAGATAACATGTGTGGAACAGCAGCGCCTTTTAGATGTCCGGTCCAATCCACTTTTCACACCAGTCCTGGTAATGGAAGGAGCTACCCCTCTGGAAGACTGTGTTCTTTCTTTTAGCCAGTTCACTGGTGCAGAGAGAGATTCCCTTGTTTACCTGGCAGGGCTGCTGGGAGCCAGGTATGTCTCCTGTCACCATTTCTTCTTATTCTTAGACAGCCAATGTGCTGCCATTATCTGTTTCATTTCTTCCCTACAAATATTAGAGATAAAGCTCTTTTGAATTCTTGTTATTTACAAAATCTGCTATTGAAGCAATGAGACATTATTATATAGTTCTTCTGTTTTCTTCTTTAAAGAAATATGGTCATTACTCACACAGCCTAATTTCTACCAGAATATGCTCAGTCTCTTATTTCCCAATCACTGAGTCTCAGTAACTCTTTGCTCTAGAACAGTGCAATAAAACTCAAGTCTTATAGGCCTTCTGAGTTGCTCTTCTGTTGTCCAGGAGAAGACCATTCTTCCTCTTCTTCAAAATTATTTGGTTCAACCAAATAATGACCAGTTATAGCACACCATTGCTTAGGAGCTGACATGGTGAATTATTTGCTCCCAGTTTGTCAGGATCTTTGAAAAACATTACAAAAAACTTGTTTGGTCATTACATGGAAAGATTGTGTTGTGTAGCTTGGAGTATGAGGTGATCTGATTTATAGGCTGTTTGAACTAAATTCTTTGCTGATGAGTTCTCAGCTCTGCCATCTTTTTGAAAGATTGTGTCTTTGATGATAAGAGAAAAACTGCAATATAAAGAAAACTTACTCATCTGGAATGATGCTTGTTGACTCCAGAAGGGAATCGAGACAGTTCCATTAATCTTATAGGAGAATGTTAGGCCCAGTATATGAGTTGAAATATGTGAGGTCTGCTGGAGTAAGAGAAATGTTGGTTTCAATATAGAAGATAGAAGCAAAACATTATTGTTTAACTTTTTTCTTTTTGTCTTTTTTTTTCCTGCATGTAGGTTAGGCTGTAAAGTGCAAAGTGGGTGGCCTTGGATATTAAATTCTACTGGTTCTTTTTCTGCTCCTTGAATGCATTTTATATTTGTATAAATATGCCCTAGATTAATTTTGTTTATGACTAAATAAACATTTTATTAATCTAATTGCAGAGTCCAAGAATTCTTTGTGCGGAAAGCCAACACAAAAAAAGGAATGTTTGCCAGTACCCACCTTGTGGTGAGAGAACCAAACGGTTCCAAGTATGAAGCTGCAAAGAAGTGGAATTTGCCAGCAGTCACTGTAGCTTGGCTTTTGCAGTCTGCAAGGACAGGGAAGAGAGCAGATGAAAACAAGTTCTTAGTTGAAAATGCAGAGGCTGAAGGTTGGTTATTAGGGAATATGGTTGTGTCTGTGTACTGTTTGTTCACCATAAAGAAGAAAGGTATGATGAATTTTTTTTCCTAGCGCCTTCAAAGTGTTGGAGCTAAAGGATATTTTTCCAAGTATTAACGTGGAATCACAGAATGGTTTGGGTTGGAAGGGACCTTAGAGATCGCCTGCTTCCAACCGCCTGCCATGGACAGGGACACGTTCCCCTAGGTCAGGTTGCTCAGAGTAACCATATTTTTTCTGTATTTTTTTTTCCTGTTACTGAGTCATGATTGCAGAAATGATACTGTGAGTTTTGCTGCAAGTCTGTTGGAGCAAGTGGAGTCTTGTGGCTATCACTCAGCTGGGATTCAAGCTCAGTGTCTCGACTTTGTCCTTTTTGGCCCATAGACTGCTCTGTAGCTTGCATGGAAATTGAGCTTAAACTTCATACTTAATAGTCGGCAATGATGTGAAGCTGCTCTGTTCAGTCCTTCATGCCTACCCCATCTTCTGCTCTTTTTCCAGTTATTTCACACCTTTTATTTGGCAGTATTTCTTCCATATTAAGATGCAGACTGCAATGATTTATTACTGAATGTTAGCAGACCTGTTTTAAAAGTGCCCTCATGAATTAATTATATGGGTCACTAAGTCAGAGGACAGAAGGTATGTTATTGGCATAGGCACATCTTACCTGTATATTACATTTTTAAGGAAACAAAGAGTGGGAGGGCACAGGAAACAGGCAGCAAAATGTAAAAGTAATTCTTGTGCTAAATCTTTTTGAGCTATTAAGATGATGAGTCCTGTTTATCTAGAAGTATTTATGATGGACAAGTTAAAACACCTTGTTCCTAGCTAAATCTTGGTCCTGTTAATCCAGAGGCGTAAGGGGGTGGATGTATACATGGTGACCTAAAGAGATGTGATTCAGAGGTATGAAAGCAGAAGAAATCTGAAGTTGCATGGGAAGTAAGGGGCCAGGGAGGAGGAGTTAGCTTTAATGTTGAAAGGGAAGGTTTTGGTGTGTATTACATCATTTTCTTGTATTGGTATTTTGCTAGTTGTTGTACAACGTAAGTCAGCCATGCAGGTATGTGCGAACTGCAGAAGTGTTAGTGAATCAGGGATTCCTTGCTCCTTTTCAGACACTTAGGGTCAAGCTCACACCTATGGAATACAAAGTATTTAACTCAAAGAGACACTGAAGGTGCTGACTTTTACAATGTAATTGTCAGTTCAGAGCATTTATTGGGAGGGATATGGATTTTTCTTTCAGGGAAAAGAAAGGTCAAGTGAACTTCTAGTTGTTTAAATAAACGTATGTGAGGTTTGTGTTCAAAAGAAAAACTAGTTTACTTGCTTGTCTTTTCTTTGTTTCTTTTAAAGATGCTGAGAGTTCCATTACTCAGCTTAACAAGACACCAGCAACTGTTAAAGATCCTGATTCAGAACAGCCTGCTTGTCTTCTTGGAGCTGGAAAAAACACACCTGTGACCCCACTTGATATCAACAGGTTCCAGAGTAAAGCTTTCAAGGCTGTCATCTCTCATCATACTGGGAAGACAACCCCTGTTGCACAAGGGGGACCACTACAGAAAGAACCATCTTTACATCTTGACACACCGTCAAAATTTCTGTCCAAGGACAAGTTGTTCAAGCCTTCTTTTGATGTAAAGGTGATTGTCTTTGCAAATTTTTTAGTCTGTAGAGCCAGTGCTGTTAAAGATGTGCATAAACTTCAAAGCAGCACAGAAACCTGTGCTTACCCATTTTTATGCTGTTCACATACAGACTTTCATTTTGAATAAAGCCAGGAAAACTGGCTCCATTTATTTATGTAGTTTTAGTTGGTGACCTGTGGACAAAAATTATTGACTAGTAGTTGCTATAATGTCCTTAACAAAGCTCCATTGTGCTTATTGCATCATATGCTTGTGTGTCGTACACCTCAGTACACAGTCTGTGTTCTCTGCATCTAAAGACTGAGAACTGTAATAAAGCAGCTTATAATTGGCTGTAGGTATTTGGAAACAAGTGTGTGCTTATTTTTTGATGAAATGCTACTTTAATTATGTTTTAATGTAGCAGCGTTATAGCAATTAGGAAGCTGTTACTGCAGACTGAAAAATACGTTGGAGTTTTGGGTTCAGTGTCTCATTCTGAAGTCCACAAAAGGCTGGAAAAACCAGCAAAAATAAACACCTGACACTGAGGGAATATCTATGCTGGAACAGCTCTTGAATGCCTCAAGTGTGCTTTGGAAGGCTTCAGGTTTGTTTTTCATTGTCAAGGCCTTAACTGAAAGATCAAAGCAACCAATTCCTGCAAAGCTGTTAGGTTTTTTGAAGGGTTGTTTGTGAGTTGGCTATTTTGTTGTGGTTTGCATGTGTTGCAAACCCAGTGTTCCCTCAGCTTGTTCTGCTTCATGAAGAGAACACTCCCAGAAGACCTTTTAGCCTTCTTTTAGTACTTAAAGAGTGCCTACAAAGAAAGGTGGAGAGGGACTTCTTACAAGGGTGTGTAGTGATGACAGCACAGGGGATAATGGCTTCAAACTAAAAGTGTAAGTTTAGATTAGATATTAGGAAGAAATTCTTTACTTTGAGGGTGGTGAGGCACTGGAACAGATTGTCCAGAGAAATCATGGATGCTCCATTGCTAGAATTGTTCAAGGCCAGATTGGATGGGACTCTGAGCAACCTGGTCTAGTGAAAGATGTCCCTGCTAATGGTAGCGGGAGTTGGAGTAAGATGATAAACTACAAGGTCCCTTTCAACCCAAACCATTCTGTGAGCAACCAAATCTCTGATTCAATTGGTATTCTGCTTTTCAAAATCTTAATAGTTCACCACTCTGATCATTTTCAAAAGCAAGATATTCTACACTAAAATTTGTCTTTTTTTTAAAAAAAGGGCAGTATGAAATGGTATTTTAAGGGTGCAGGTAAAATCACATACTCGTATGGGATTCTTGTGGAGTGAGGTATAAAGTAATTGGTTGGAATTGGGAATACCTGGATTTGGCCACTGGCTTTTCCACTGTGGGCAGTTTTTAGTGATGGCAGTGAAAAGAGATTAATAAACTGTTTTCTTCTTGTTTTGCTTATGCAGACTCTTGAGGTTGGGATTGTCATACTGCTTTTGTGCAGTGGTACTACAGTTGCACTTGGTAGCTGCTCCTGTAGTACAGTGTCCTGGTTTAGGAGTGGAAAGTCTTACTACAGACTGTATTTGTGAAACTTGCACTAAAGTGAGAATTTTGTGAAGTGTTCATGAAAGTCAGTCAGTATCTTTTTTTTTTGGTAGGATGCTCTGGCAGCTTTGGAAACTCCAAGAGGTCCCAGTCAAAAAACCAGGAAACCGAGCACACCTCTCTCTGAAGTCATTGGCAGAAACTTGAAATTGGCACTGGCAAACAGCACAAGGCACGCAGCAGCTCTTACTGCCAGCCCTCAGTTGGCTGCTGCACAGCCAGAAGAGGTAGGAAATTTTGGAGTTTAATTTCTGGAGCATAGCTTCAGTTAAGAAAAAGTCACATCTTTTTGTGATCTGAGTTACCAAGGAGTTTGTGATGTGTGACCTGTCTGAGTACAAATCCACATGATTGTTAAAGGAACAGTTAAAGGAAGGTAAGATAGAAGAATTTCCTCATGGAAGGCAAAGAATTTTAAAGCCTTTTTGTACTGTCTGTACAACTGTCTTGGATATTACCCAGTTGCTAAGTGACATGGCATATAAATATGTACCAATTTAGACTTGGTAGTATTGGAATGAGATGATTTCATCACACTTGAAAAATTCACAGGCTCCAGCTGAACAGGGTTAGATATTTTGTCTTGGACTAAAGGTAAGAGTTCTTTTTTGATGTATATGTTTTCTTTTCCTGCCTTCCTCTGTAAGGTGCTGTTCTTGTTTTGCTTACTAGGAAGCACAAGATGTGATCAGATGCTCACTTCTAAAGACACACTATGTTATTCTTTCTTGTAGTCATCTTACCTCTTCAGTCTAATCCACCCTAGTGACAGAAAACAAAAATATGTAGGAGGAAGGGGAGCATTTATGTATTGCTTGCCTTGTAAGTACCATTTACAGTAGAGTAGGGGCAGGAAAGCTGATGACTTTGAGAAAGGGAAGGCTGTCACTTCTTATTTTGTAGCTCCTTATTCTTGCTTTTCTCACTCCAGTACAGTGAAATACTTAAGTGGCATCGGGTTTGGTAATTCCCTAATTTCAGTGTTCAGGGAGTGTTCAGTCTGTGATGAAAGGAGCAGAACATGCTTTTTGGAGATTGGCTGAAAGGGAATCTTTTGTCTTGGCATTCCTAGTGCATGGTATGATAATAGTGCCGGGTTTTGACCATGGAGTTGGGGAGCAGCAAAAATAGAGGAAGTGTGGTTTTTCTTACCTTTGTTGTTACTGCATGTTTTTCTTTAATATTTAGTGTAGCATGCAGTATTTTTGTTATTGATACAGAAATCTTCAAGTAGTGACTCTCCTGTTTTTATCCCCGCTGTTTGACCAGGAAGAAGAACCCAAGCCTCTGGCTGACGTTGTGATATGTGTTAGTAAAAAACTTGGTCAGAGGCAAAGGGAACTGAATGCAGTAGCAGCTTCTCTTGGAGCAGACTACAGGTATCAACCAATACAAATGGGTTCTAGACTTCTGCACTGATATAATTTGTAATAAATATGCATGTTTGCATTCTAATATGCCTTTTGCTATAGCTAAACATTAAACTTCACCATCTTAAATAGCCAAGTCATCCTCCTCTAACGCAAAATAAGGCCATCTTCCCCTGCCATGTCCCAGTCTCTGTGTTTCTGATAAGTCTGTCTTAGAAAGTCTTCCTGAATTGCAGAATTTTTTTATTTTTCTTCTTCATATGTGAAGAAGTTTACGTTTTGGATGGTTTAACATTTGCTTTGTATTTTACATTCTCATTCTGATGCGACTTTGTGTTTGTTTCTCCCTGGCTCAAAATGAATTATTTCTTGGATCTTAAGCATGGCTAGGTCAATCTTAGAAAAGCTTAGGAAAAATAGGTTGTCATGAATAGAACCTAAAAACTAATATTTGTGATTTAATACAGAATTCTGCTTACACTAAATCTGATTTATGTGTTTTGCTACTGACTTATATATGTAAGTGTTATTCATGGTGTGAAGGAAGTTCCCTTATGTTTGGTAGTAGGTTAGAAATGCTGAAGATACTTCTATTAGATAGCAAATACTAGTTTTTATCAGTTTAAAAGTTAGAATTCCTCATTTTGTTGATTTTGAAACTTCAAGAATCAGTATTGCAGCTCAATATGACAACAAAAGAAAAGGCTCTCATCCTGAGTCACCCATTCTTTTCTGACACTGATTTAAAACTCCACTTACTTGAATAAAACAAAACAACAACTAAAGCAAAACACCTCCTCTTCCATATGTTCATCCAATTTAGTTTTATTTTCTTCAGTAATGCTTTTACTTTTGTCTTCAAGTTGTATTTTGTTTTCTTTTCTAGATGGTGCTTTGATGAAACAGTAACACACTTCATATACAAGGGAGGACAGAATGACAAGGAGTACAGATCTGTTAAAGAACGGGGTATACACATTGTTTCAGAACACTGGCTTTTAGAGGTATGAAGCTTGCTTTGTGTTCCCTTTTCAAAAGTGAAGGGAAATGGAGGCTTAAAACCAGTTATATGGCAGTGGGTTTTCTGTATGTGTTTATACTGAACATGTATAGGGACTGATGTTTTGCATTCTGTTTTGAACTTATAAATTGAGTGACCTGTTTTCACTGATCACTTTTACCTTGTTCTCTATGAGGAGAAAATAATTTCTCTTCCACTCAACACTTCTGCTATGTGTTTCCCAGAATGTCAGCCACCTTTCTCCCCTGGTGTAAAGTGATGATTTTGGCAGATATATTGTACTTTTCTTGTGTCTAGGTGTGAAATTTCTTTTATCTTAATCAGTTCCTCACCTTTCTCTTGTTAACTGATGTAACTACAGAGTGCCCAAGCATATAAACGGCTTCCTGAATCTCTGTTTCCTCACACTTACAATCCCAAAATGAGCCTGGACATCAGTGCAGTGCAAGATGTCAGGCTCTCCTCCTCCAGTAAACTTCCATCAACTGGAAACCCAGCAGCGAATGAGGTATGATGTGTGATAGAAATTCATGTTCTATGAGGTCATTTGCTTCAGTTAATAGTTATATTAACATACTATTAAAAAACGTTGATGCTTATTCAGGATTGTCATAAATCAGGTTTAACTAGTAGTTAATAGTAGCTATTGCTGATATTCCTCAAGGTTTTTTTGCACTTGTGATATTCCTTTTCTAGGGTGATGGAGGGATACACAGGCATTTCAGGACTTGCTTTCCAAATCTGAGGTGATGTAGGTTCAGTCTTTGCCTCCTCTTGTGGGTAATGATATCCAAAGTGTGAACTTGCCATAGCAGACATTCAGACTGCAGAATAGGAGTTGTCACTGAGGATACTGTTCACTATTCAACTGTCATTGCAATAGCAGAAAAGTTAGAATTTACACTAAGGCAAGATGAATAACCTTCAGAATTTATACAAGTGCCAAACATGGTTAGAAAGCAAAAAATTTTGGTATATAAGGAATCTATTTGTCTTCATTGGTTTTAGATTATTCCAGTGGATGAAGATGATGCTGAAGATGATGTAACTACTGACCAAATAAAGGAAACAGTCACTACAGGGGAAGAACAAATTGTAACCAGTGAATCCAAAGGAGGTAAATGTAAATCACTGCTTTCAGAATGTGTTTGGTAAACCAAACTATCATTATGAGCCTTTTAGAGTTTCAGGTGTTGAGTGTTAAGATCTGTAAGCTTTAGGTGCCATATTTGTATATGAGTCAAGTACAGCTATTGTTGCTGGATGCAAGGAAAGGGTTTTCCTCTCTATTTTAAAGACTTTGACAGCCCACAAGAAAATCATGATTATCCATTGCAAAGCACTTAATTGCTGGTGTTTTTTGGTTTTTAAAACACTGAAGTTCATCTTTAACATGACAAATTGCTATTTCGAAGTATATATTATGTAAATAAACGTGTTGTGAGGGAACTGTGTGTATACAGAGTTAGATCCTGTGAGCAAATTCAGAAGTGAGCCAAATGGGAATTTCTTCTTGTGCCTAAGAATAGGTGACTTGGGGCATACATAGATTTCCTAGATATTTTTTTCTCTCCTTAATATACAGTCTTCGTCCCAGTGCAAGGGAAAGTTGAGTGGAATTTCAGTTTTCACTGAAACAGTGAACAGTCATTCACTTTTCACCAGTTGCAATACAACAGTCGTGATATTATGAGTTTTGTTCCTTCTCTTAAGTTTTAACCCAAGCACTAGAAATGAGAGAGAACTTCCAAAGGCAGCTGCAGGAGCTCATGTCTGCCACATCACTGGTGAAACCACAAGGGCAAAGAGGATCCCTTTCGAGGAGCAGTTTTGATGGTTCTCCAGCCACTCCTGATAGCACACGGTCTGTGCGAAATGGCCGCAGTAGGGTCTTGGAAGCTCTAAGGTATTGATTTGTGTTTCAGAGTATCTTATCTTATCCTCTCTGTGCTTGCTTAGACATTCATTGAAACATGAATGGGTCTCCAGAGTTTTCAAATATATTGTCTGTTTCTACTGGTGTTGCTTCTCTTAAAATTCATAACCTTTAGCTGGATGTGCTTGATAAAGTTAAAATGTTGTCTTAATTCATAGTGGGTACCTTTTGTTTTTCAAAAACTCACAGAAAGTTATGATTGGTAGGGTGGTCCCGTAGTGTAAAGGAGAGCACTCTAGACTCTGAATCCCAAGGGCCTGAGTTGAAGTCTCAGTGGGGACCGTCCCCTGGCAGTTCAAGCCTCCCTGCCATCCCATCCCATCACATCTCACATGCTCAGCAGGGTCAGCCCCGGTCAGTACCGGGTGCTGTGACAGTCCCGAGGACTTCACTGTCACTGTCCAAGCTCGCTTGGCTGTGGCAGATGGACCTTAGGACTTAAACGGTGGGGCCAGTTCTGCGCACGCTGTGCCTCACCTAAAAAATCCACTGGAAGGGCACACCCATGTGGGGAGAGCCCTGCCCAAATCTTCGTTCTTGAAGCCTGGCCGTACGTACATACATACACATAGTATGATTGGTTTTCAGATGAATTAGGCCAACAGGTTTCCTTCTTTTTTTGTTCGTATTAGTTAGTGTTCTTACAGATTCTGAAGAAAGCAATGCTGCAATATTTCAGCATGTAGATCATATACAAGTAGTAGGTATTCCACCTCTGAATGGTTCTCTTTTATTTTTCTTTCTAAACAGATAATAGGATTTGAACTCTATCAGTGCTGAGGTACAGTAAGAAAGTAATGGAAGCCTTGCAAAATTATTCGTTTAGCTTGCTGTTCATTTGCAAATAAATAGGCTCAGTAAAGAGTAAGGTACACTGATTTTTGTAATAACTTATTAATATGCACATAATAAAAACATCTACTGATACTTTGTGTGCCTTTCTTCAGCCAAGCTGACACTTGGACTCACAAAATCAGGGTGCCAGAATAGCTTTTATACTGAAATTTTCCCCTCTCCCAGCCATGCTTTCTAATAGTGAGGTCAGTTGGATGCTGGAGTTGATGTGGTCATTAACACATTGTCTTCTAGAAGGATAGTCTTCTGTAAAATGAGTATTTAAGACACCTGTGCTTTTTCCCTTAGGCAGTCCCGTCAGGCACTCACGGATATAAACACAGAGCCATCCCAGAGTGAGCAGATCATCTGGGACGATCCTACTGCGAGGGAGGAGAGAGCAAGACTTGTCAGCAACTTTCAGTGGCCTAATAGTCCTTCCCAGTACACTGAGCAAGGTCACAGCAACGCCAATAAGAACATGGATGACTCTGCCCTGAGAGGATCTGTACCTGATGCAGAGATTGCTGGTATAGGTAAAATCAGAAATGCAATATCCTTGTTCTTTGTGACAGCATCCATTTGATCTCTGAGACCTTTAAAATACAATTTTACATCCTTGAGCTCCATTATGTATTGCTGTTTTTTAGAGAGAAGCTTTCCTATCCGTTTGTGGTCAAATGACAAGGCAGTGCCTGTCTAAAAATAGATGGCCGTGGTTCCAAAAATAAAAAAAAGACCAACTTGGAACACTCTATGAAGTCTTCCACGTTGGTTTTTTTGTTTGTTTTATTTTTTCTGGAACCACAGCTGGTTTCCAAGTAATACCTCAGGTAGGTATAGTGGAATTCAAATGGGAATACCAGTAGCAGAATCTTTTTCCTTGTAGTGAAAATATAGGTGAAAAATGGGATTGTAGGAAGATAAACTCAAAAAATGATGTGTGTCAAGTTGATGGTGGACATGCTTGGGTCAGGATTCAGTGCAGATACTTTATCTATATTCCCTGTTCTTGTAGTCTTAAGTCTACTGCTAAGACTAAGGAAGCAACATGCTTTTGCTGCCAAAACCAGATGGTTTTTATCTGCTTTGGCTTTCTTGCTGTTCAGAGATAGCAGAATCCTTTATTTCTCTCTCCTCACTGCCTCCCTCCTGCTGCCAGCTCCTTCCTTCAGTCTACTTGTAGAGTTTCTGTTTGTGGCAATAGTCTTTCTGAAAACTGACCCTTGTCCTAGAGAAGGTTGAAAAAAATTAGCTAAATGCATTTGATTGATTTTTGCTTTATTTGGTTTTGTTCAGGTTGTTCTGGTTTTGCTTGGTTTTTTGGGGGTTTGTTTGTTTGAGGTTTTGCGGGGTTTTTTGGTGTTTTTTCCCCCCACAAAATCAGTGCAGTTTAACCAGAGAAATGAGGTCATTTGAGGTCTTTTTCAAAGCAAGGCATCCAGGGACATGAGTCTGCAATATTGCAGTTGGTGGTGTGTGGTATAAGGAAGAGCATTTCTGTGAAAGGCAGTGGTGAAAAATAACTGTAAATGTTGTAGCAGCAGTTGTGGGGGTTTTATTTATTTTTATGTTATTTTTTTACTTTATCCATGATTATATTCTGCCAAGGATAAGTCATGCAACAATGCTTTTTTTTCACAGATCTTCCTGAGGCTGGGGGTGGAGAGGTGATTGAAGATCTAAAGAATCCTGTACATAGAGATCCTGAAACACCGATAAAAGATAACTTGATTCCCACTCCACAGGCCCCCAGCATTGCTTTCCCACTGGCTAACCCTCCTGTGGCACCAGAGCCCAAAGAAAAGGTTTGTCATATGGAGAAATATGATGATTTCTGTTCTGAGAAATGTAGTGACATTTTAAGAAATGTTGAATTTGATAGTAAATATAAAATGGGTGAATCTCTGCATTTAAAATCTTGAAGTGCTTTATTTTTGTGCAGTTTGATTTTTTTCCCCTTCTTTCTTCGAAACTTTGAACAAATACTGTTTGCTCAGAAAGATAAAGCTTGTTTGTTCAGACAAAGAAAGCTTTTTGTCCTTTTAGTTCATGCCTACTAAGGTAGGCTTTGGAGTGAGGAGTTACTACGTGTGTTACTTGAAACTCCTCCAGTCATATTAGGGTGATGGAAAAAAGGTTAGGCCCTTGTTTCCTTGGTGTTATGTGGAATTTTATGTTGAGGTTCAAATGGAAAATTATTTGTCTGCCAAAAACCTGGATTAAAATTCTGTTTTGCTGTGAATTTGGAAAGGACAATGAGGTTAGTTTTTTGCCCACAGTGTATCATTTAATGCTCAAACTTTCAGCAGCTCTGTATCTTTAGAGGCATAATGCATCATGTTAGTGGAAAGGCCCTCAAAGAATATAGAATTCAGACTTCAGAAGTCTGAATGAATGAGGCAGTGTGATAGATCAGTGCTGATTTCCTCATGTGTTCAACCTGGCATTTAGTAGATGTGAATGGAGGATTAGTTTTTATGACAGATTGGTTCAGCTGTGCCCTAAAGAAAGGGAGAACCAAGAGGATATGCAAGCAGGAGCCTAAGGATGATTTGATAAGATCCAAGCTTTTTCTCAAGTGATTGACAGGTTTGGTTCTGCTTTTCCCAGTTAAAAGAAAACTTAATACAAAAATAACTCAGAATATTTGCCAGAGACACAGTCAGCTGTCAACCTAAGGTTCTGTCATATTTTCAAAATCTGTTACTGTATTTCTAGGCTATTGCAGAAGATGAGAAGGCTGATGAAGAACCAGAAAAACAGCGTAAATTTCAGCTGTCTTCTCTTAATCCTCAAGAAAGATTTGATTACTGCCATCTGATTGAGGAATTAGGTACCAGATATTTGTGAAATGCAAAGAATAGTATGTGTCTGTATGTGTCTGTTCAGCTGTGGCTCACTGGGGGAGAGAAAGGGCTTCTGTTAGTGACTCATCAGATTTGAGGTCTCAAATTTATGGCCTTCTGGCTCGTGAGACATTCTTTGAGTACAGTGGTATTATTATTATGCAACAGATCAGCTTTGCCATAAAACAGCAATGGTTTTGTCTTCTGGCAGTTTTCTTTTAGCTGTCTCCACAACAGCCTCATTCTTCACTGTTGGGAGTGCCCAGGATCTGCTGTCCTCTGGTCTCTCTCATTCTTGTCTGTAATGCAATGGCACTTTACAGAGCCACTCTTTTCTGGCTGCTTCTCCTTCCTTGCCAGCCTCTGCCCATGTCATTTCAGTGAGAATACTTGTAGTGTAAATTTGAGTTGAGTGTATTTTTATCTGAATTCAAATAATTCTCACTTTGAGTTGATAGTTTCTGTGGTCTGCCATAACCCTTGGATAATTTGAGTTGAATTTGTTCCTCATTTCAAGGTGGAGTAGTGCTTGAGAAACAGTACTTTGATCCAAGTTGCACACACATTGTTGTGGGACATCCTCTTCGAAATGAAAAATTCTTGGCTTCGATGGCGGCTGGGAAGTGGGTGCTCCATCGTTCCTACCTGGAGGCGTGCAGAGGAGCTGGCTGCTTTGTTCAGGCACGTCACCCTGCTCTTGAGACATTACTGTGCTTTACCTTGTTGCATTTATTTCAGTTTTGCACTAGTAGGAAAAGACAACCTCTCAAAACCAATTAGCATTTACAGTGCCTGAGGCTTGGGAATTCTAGAGAATCCAAAGTCAGGGAAATTTGTCTGAAAACTAGTTCTGGACTGAACTCCTGATATAAATTAAATACTTACACTTTTTATAGTTACTTTTCAAAATTCAGTCTTTTGAGTACTTTCTGGTAAATTCTCACTGGTTTCAGCTAAATTTACATGTATTTTGTTACACCAGGAAATAAATCTTGAGCCTTTCAATAAATTAACATACATTAGTTTTTAATAAGCTGACTCTATGACCATGTACAGAAACAGTTTTGAACACTAGCTCTTTCAACTCCTCACCTCCCTAAATATTATCTTTATGTTGGGTCAAGCAGATTTTTACACTGACCAGGCTAACTTTAAAATAATGCCTGAGACTGTTCACATTTTCATGTAGCAAAGCCAACTTTCATTCTTTTAGAAGACACTGCAGAAATATAAAGTCATTGGTGTGCACTGTGGTGAGTTGCTTTCCCTACTGTTTAATTCCATTGTAGGTAACTGCAGTGCAAATCTGGTTGTGTACACGACTTGATGTCACAGAAAACATGAATTAATTTAGATACATATGTGCAATTTAGAGCCATATCTCTAATTTCACCAAAACCTGTTTTGGCCAAATATAATCTGTATATAAAGCTAGAATGAGGTGGAATTTGTTCTGGGGTTTTGTTTTGTTGCTGGTTTGGGTTTTTTCTGTTGGTGTGGGTTTTTAAAATCTGATTTTCTGCTGCTGAAGTTGGCAGGACTGCTTTGTAATTCAATCTTATGGTTGTTCCAGGAAGAAGATTATGAGTGGGGAAGTAATTCCATACTTAATGTTTTGCCTGCAATCAATGTGAACCAGAAGAAACTAGCACTGGCAGCCATGAGGTGGAGGAAAAAAATTCATAAAGGGAGGCGAGAAACGGGTACTGTTGAGGTATATAGATGGTCCTGTAAGTTGTATAGATGCAAGTTGTACTGTGTGGGTGGACAGGACAGGGATTGTCACCAAGAAACTTGGAAACTTAACTGGCAGGGGAAGGTAACCTTTCCTGTTATCAAGAACAAAATGTCTTGTCTGGATATATTCTAGTTATGTAATTTTGTTTTGTAAAGCTAGAATGTGGCTACTTATGTATGTAAACATCCCTTAGCCAGGAAGATGATGCTTGTGCCTCAGAGCTCTGAGTGGGGAGCCAACCTCACTCAGCTTTATGAGGAAACCACAACTGGTACTGGTACCTTGCCTAAAGCACCTTTTGTGATTTTTGCAGTGCAAGTTCCATAGTCTTTCAGTGACATTTTTGGAAGTGGGACTTGAACTCCCCAAATTAACTCGTCTCTCAGATCAGGCATTGCAGTTGAGTATTCACTGGAAGATGGTGTTTCAGTTATGTCAGGGTAAATCTTGACTTGCGTGTGTTTTGCAGTAACCTTTTTACAATGAACTCTTGGAGCAAATCCTCCATACTCCTTGCCTGCTTGGAAACCACTGTGAGTGTTTGCAGGAGCCAGCCAGTGCGTCGGTGCTGTTGCTGTATCTGAGTGCATGGTGGGGGAACAGGGGTAAATGTTACCTCCAAGTAACTTTTTTTTAAGGCAAGTTTCTATAAATGAGTGTCGGGTGTTCTGGAAAATGTACTCATTGCCAAGGGTCTTCTCATAGATTGGTTTGCTCACCTTGCTGTGCAGGCTGTGGGAGTTTGGTGACAAGCTGTCTGACTGTGGCCCAATAGCGGTATGTTCTGTGGAATTTTTTTCTGGCATTTACACTTTAAGACAAAACTAGGTAATTCCAAGTCCTTTATCTGGTGGATATTCTCAAAAGTGGCAAAGTAAAAATCCAGTAAGTCTTTGTACTTTTGCAGTACCAGCAAACTTTTGACTAAATTGTCTTTTATCTAGGGAGCTTTCAGTGGCTGGAAAGTGATCCTGAATGTTGATCAAACCAAGGAAGCAGGATTCAAGCGCCTTCTTCAGTCAGGAGGAGCAGAAGTATGTAGTTGTTTGAAAAAAATAATTGAATAGACGTGTGTTTAACTGCTTGGGTTTTTTTCTGTTATTTGTGCTGGGCATTTTTCATGTGAGTAAAAGGTCTTAACGAACAAAATTGCTTACACAGCGTAGCTGAGACATGGTCAAAGGGTGGGAGAATAAAGCTATGTCATCTTCACTTTGCAAGTGGTCAGGCAGAGCAGCATGTCTGAGGTCACACAAGGCAGTAATGCTGGTGGAAATTGAGGATAGAGTTTCTATGCCCTGCTCTGATGAGAAACATCACCCTCTGGGAAGGTGTGTGATGGTACAGAATCCAGCTGTAAATGGTATTTTGTTTCCCATTGGTTGTGAAGTGAAATTGAACATCATGAGCTGCCATTTGTCTTGGGCAAGAAACACAAAAGTAAACTCATGTGTCTGTGTGTTTTGTCTGTAGGTGTTTTCTGGTCATTCTGTGTCTCTCTTTAAAGAAGCCTCTCACCTCTTCGCTGACTTCAGTAAGCTGAAGCCAGAGGACACCAGAGTCAATGTGGCAGAGGCAGCAGCCCAGGGAGTGAACTGCCTGAAGCCAGAGTACATCGCTGACTACCTCATCCAGGTGTGCATTCCTGAGGGTGCTCTCCAGAACCCCATGGGCAATGGGACAGGCCTCTCACCTCCCTCTGCCCCAGCCTCCTGAACCCTCTGGAAGGGACTGCTCCTCCATCAGTCACGTGCTTCCTTTGTCAGGAATTGTGGCCACGGAGTGCCTTTGCTGAGTGGTTTGATCTGAGGCCTCAAATTTAAGTGCTGTCATGACTTGTTCTGGTCCTGGCAGTGGGATCTGGAGGGTATGGAACTGCTCACAAAACATTTTCACAATAGAGGTGTGCAATGTTCGTTTTCTCATTTTCAGTTTTAGGTAAGTAATGAGCTGTTTCTTCCTTCTCAGAATCTTCTTGAACTAACCACTTGTTTTTTTTTCCCCTCTGTTGAAGGATCCACCTCCCCCTATGGATTCTTACTGCCTGCCAGAAGCTGAGCCTTACCTTCAGAATCACGCAGATCTTAGAATTGGATTATCTCAGAAGAGAAAAGCAGCGGCAGAAATGAGCAGAGTCAAGCGATCCAGAATACACTGAGCAAATTCTCCGCTTTCACTTTGTACATTTTTAAATTCATATTTATATTTCTTCATTCTTGCAAAAAAAAATTAAAAGCTTTGTGTTTCACTTCTAATTTGTCCTGAGATTAAAACAATTTTGTAGTAACACTCATAGGAAAGATTCCTTTGGTTACAAGTAGCATGTGAAAATGTGGCAAGAACTCATCCAAAAAATTCTTTGTCTCCAAAATGTCCAAACTATCCCACTAATGATTTTGTTTGGGAACACCATTGTATAATAATAGTTAAAAAATACTTCCTAAGATGCTTATCAAATCTTTTATCTGTGCCTTGTGGGGAAAATACCAGTTGCTAAGAACTTTCTTCAATTTCTTATACAGTAATGGACTTAGATTTTACATTAATACATTAAGTTTTCCTCTTTTGGTATTTTCTCTTGGAGGAGAAAGGGAAACCAGACAAAAAGAACGGGCTTGTAAATATTTGTACTTACAGAGGGTGCAATAAATTATTTCTGTAGATCAGAGGTGCTGATGTCCTGAGTGCTAATGAATCTGCTCAACAAACACAGAGCCAACTCTGTTACCCAGGAGGTGAAGTTTGTCTGACCATGCTCCCTGTTTGAGTCTGTGACAGGAACCAGAGCCAAAGACTTTAGTTTCCGGCAGCTGGAGATGTTCTTAGTCAGACAATCACAATATCTGACAGTGTTTGACCTTTCCGTAACTGGGATCTAGATCTCTATTTACTGAACTTAGTGTATGTGAGTGCACTGTGTTAGTCTGTGCTCATGGAATCTGAAGAGCTGTATTTAAGCAGCTGGGATTGCTGCAGTCTGTTGGAACAGAAAAGCACGACATCCAGTGGCACAGGACCAGTGGACTTGTCTGGGATAATGTATGTAACAGCTGAAGCCTATTTAATTCACCTCTATTTTGTTTTGAAGGCAGAGGTGTGTTCTACTTTTGTTTTCTAACTCCTGAATACTGTTGTGTACAAAGTCTTTGCCTTAGTATCTGTTGCAGATCCAAGCAAGAAGCATCTTAGCCTTGTGCAACCTGGAGAATCCCATTCTGCAGAGAACTAACCCTTTAATGCTAGGGAAAGGGACGAATGTTCTGTCAGTCTTCAGGTGAGAGAACAGGAAGGCAGGTTGTCTTTACGTGCAAGGCTTTGCTTCCTGCTTCTGCTTCCTACTTCAGTGCAGTGGATGTTTTGTCAGTCAGCTCTGCAACCTGCTGTAAAGATGACCTGAAGAATTGTCAGGAAGGATTACAAATGAGTGTGAGGGATTTGATTTTTTTTAGAACATGAAAACTGCCCCTATCAGTGGGATCCTAGCAGTGACAAGATTGCCATGTTGAGTTGCAGTGACTACAGTCTTATCACCTGATTTGCTTTTTTTGCTTATAACAGCTTGATCCTTTTTGCTAGTTGTGAACATCAAACATCTCTGACTTGTTCCAAATCCACATACTGAAAATAATGCTGCTGTTAATGCCTTATATCACATTTTTAATTAACTTTAACTGTGAATTAACTGATTTTCTCATATTACACTCTGTTCTACCTCTGAAATACTGCTTTGCACTGTAGGCATTTTAAATAGGTGTGAATATTACCTGGCAAGACCTGAAGCTGCTGTGACTTTTTTTCCCAGTCCCCAGAAGCTGCTGTGTAAGGGTGGTGCTGCTATTCTCACTTTACAGATAAAAAAATCATTCCCTGACCCACTTAGCTAAGTTTTAAAGAAGTTTTGGAGAAACACAGTTCCTTCAGCTGGCTGAGAATCCTGGGGGCAGGGCAGAATGGGAGCAGCTAAAATCAGGCACATACCAACCCCCAGAGGAACCAGTAACCTGGGATCTGAGCATTACCTGTTCTCCAGTGTGCACTGCTGTGGTGGACACTGGTTTAACTTTAGTGGGGAGGCAGGAGGACAGGGAGGGAGTGCTGGGGGAACAGAGGCAGAAGGCAGCTGTTCCAGCCTGAGCCAGCCCCTCTTCTCCAATCCAGCATGCTGCTGTCTGTGTCATGCAGAGCTAACACAACAAAACCAAGACAAACTTGAGAGGTACAAATTCAGTTGGTGCTGTTAAGATAAATTTATTTTCTTCAGCTTTCTTCACAGGAAACATCACAGAAGTGCTTTACAGAGTTAGATACCATTACTCTAACATGGGACAAAAGGACAACGGGTGTGTGCACTGCACAATTAGAAGTTGTCATATGCAGAAGCCATGAAAGGTAAACCAGGGTAAAAAAACCTTACTGACAAAAATATATATATAGTTCAGGTTTTGAACTTAATTTGTGACTATAAACTTAATTATATAAATACACAGGCACCATTAGGTTCCTGTGTTAACTGTGGGGGCCACACAGGGATTCTCAGAAATAGATCATAGTGTACTCCACTTTCCTGAAAGAGCTTCTGCTGTGCTCCATGGGCTCCCAGCCAAACATTTTCCCAGCCAGGCAGTATCATTCTTTTGCACTACAATAAGCACTCAAATGGCTTTATCTGCATTTCTTCACATTAAGTCTGGTGTTGAGACATTCTGGTACATTGTTGAAAGCAAATTCAGTTGTTTTTTTTTCCTTCACTTTCAGAGATGTCTTCTTACTATTCTTCCCTCAGTCATCTCTTTGTTAATAAAAATGCTTTAGGCTAGACCCTGCTGTCCAGGTAAGACAGTTCTCTTTAAACTAGCACAATACCAGTCACACACCCCTACTCCTTTCCATAGGTGAACAGTGTTGTACTGTGAGCAGCACCACTGCCCTCATTGTGCTGTTTTCAGTGGGAATTAGGCTCCCATGTAGCCTCTGAGGCTCTAGGTTTCAATTCTTCAAGGAGATTGCATGAACTTGCTAGGCAATTTTGCAATGTTTCTGATACTACAGCCCTGACAGAAGAAATGCAGCATGATTGAGACTCACGAGTTCTTGCCTGCTGCTTTCTAAATAAGTGGTGAATAATTCAGGCACCTGTCTAAGAAATCCTTGGCATGGTAATAATGTAGATGAACAGAAGGAGGGAAAATACTCTAGGGTATAAAGAGAGGTCAAATCAGATTTTTGCTTGGTTTTGAGTTGCAGGAAAAAAATGAGCAGAGCCAATTACCTAGAAAACACTGTCATGCCAGTTTGCCTTTTACCTAATTCCCAGATTAAAAACACAGTGCATGGTCAAAGAACTTGTCGGTCCTGAAGGTTACTGGACAGTTAGTAACACAGTACAGAATTAGAGTGGCAAGACAGGGCTTTGGTGAGTGTAGCAGCAGAGACCAGTCTGTTATAGGTGTGGGAGAGGATATGAAGTACTACATTCTAACAACTATCAGATTCATTGGCTCTATTTTATCCCTGCACTTCCTCAAAAAATAAAAAAAACCCAAACCCTCAACTCCCATTTGCCAATTTATTAAACCCCCAGCAGCCACAGCTGGTTTTTGAGAGAATACCAGTAACTGCTCCAACAGAACATCCAACAGACACAGTTATTTCAATGAAAATCTAAGGTACATTCTTCTCAACCAGGTATCACCATTAGTACTGGAAACAGCTGTTGTCTAGGATATGGTACTCTATACTGAGACAATGCAGCTCTCATTGGCAGGCTACATCCAAACAGGCTTGAGTCTGCCCTTAGGACACCTCCTTTGGATCTATAAATGTAACATGACTGATAAGTGCAGTCAGTGCTTAGAGACTTCATGTTATTTACAAGCTGCACACTCTTTAAAGCACACGATGAAGAGATGAAACAAACCACAAAGGCTAAGCCTTGCCCCTCCAGTGTTGCTTCATCTCAAATATCATAATCTAGTCTCAATGTCCAGTTGAATACTACAGCAGGTATGTTAGACTAAGCATGGCTGAGCCCAGCTGGTTGCTGGTCAGAGCCCAAGTAATACATCTGTTTCATCTTGGCCACAAAGAGGAGAATAACCCAGAAATAAAAATTGACATGCTATGGGCCTGTTCACTTATGCTTGATTCTGGCTGTTCAACCTGGACTCTCAAATAAGGTTTAATGAAACTAACCTCATATAACAGAAATAACCACTGAAATGAAGTTAAGCTCTGGGATACCAGATTCACGTATGTTTTACCTCTTTCTCAATACATTTATTCACTTGTATCAGCCTGTTTTTATGGTTTGAATCATTTTGTTATGGTTGTACATACTCTGAAAGAGATACAGAATAAGTGATTTGTTTTAATTAAAAAAGGAAGCTTATGACAACATTTTAACTAACAGTTTTATGAAGGCAGGTTATTTGAAATAAAGCAGACTGTTACAACTCAGTGACTTCATTGCTGTAACTGAGCTAAAATGAAAATTCAATACAGAAGATACGAGACAAGAAAAGGAAAAGGTCAGACTGAGCAAAAATTAGTAAGAGCTCGCCATGCTAATTCCTGGCAAGAAGAGTGGATTATATACCCAAAACTGAAGACTTCAGTATACTGGAGGCAAAAGCCAATCCCCATAGAAGTTACTTGGTTGATGGTGATTGCCAGGATTCTCTAACTAACTCTGTAAACTTGGCAATTAAGGGGTAAGTGAATGTCAACAGAAAATAAACCCAAGGCAAAGAATACTGGAAAGGTTTTAAGCCACTTGTACATGCTCTGGTGGACTCTGAGTTAGTTGTGATCTTTCAGGGCATCACCATGGACAGCTTGATGAAGACATCTGCTCAATGTGTAGTTGCAGTCAAGAAAGCGAGTAAGATGTTAGGCTGTATTAAAGACAGAACAATATGGAAAAATATTACAGCATCTATTTCTCTTACAGGTTCTCAATGAATATTTGCTGTTTCATCAGCACCTTAAAAAAAGTGACATATTAGAAAAATACAGGGAGGAAAGGGGGAAGAGAACGGTAGAAGCAGTTCTTTGTCAATGGAAAGACAGTAAGATGAAGGTAGTTTATTTAAAGAGTGCAATGATGATAAACATCTTAAAAGCAAGTCTCCCTCCCACCATGTAACAAGATATGTACCTCTAAGTCATTTTAATCCAGCTACCAATATGTTGACCTGAATATCACTCGTTTTCACCTTACGTATTCAAAAAAAGCTGCCATGTTATTCTTCAGTGCTTATTATTCAGCTAGTTAAACATTTCCTCTGAAGCAACTGCAACAGTTTGTTGAATTTAACAGTAATAAATTCTGACAAAATTTGCCACAGCTGATGCACATTAGCAGGTGTCTTAGAGGTGCTGCAATGGTAAAAATATCAGTAGGAGAAAGCTATTGGGCCTCATCCAGGACCCACCAGAGCTCTAATCTGTGTGCAAGCCACTGTTGTGTTCTCTGCTTCTATTTGAGGGCCCACTGTAAAAGCTGAGCAATGAACCCTGAAATCACCAGCAACAGCACACAAGGGCATATTCATAAGTTACTTCATGTTCCATCAGCTGCATTTAACTGGTAAGATAGGAGATAACATCAAATAGGCCAATCACCTCTTCTCTATCTGTATTCCTTCCTCTCTTACCTGTTCCTCTGCTTACCCTTCTCAGCATTATTTTCTGATCATTCTTTCCTTCATCTGTTTCACAGAAACCTCTCCATGGGCAACTATTTCCCTTTGGTTCATTCTCTTCATCTTCTTTCTCCACTGTCTACCTTAACATCAGATTTTACAAGTTTTGAAGTTTACTCTCTCCTGTATTTCCATTGTACCTGCATGCCACTTCCACTTAAATAAGTGAACAAATAAAGAGCAGGACATGGAGAGGGTAAGAAAACTACATTTCTATGACAAAATACCACTTAGAATCAGGAGTAAACATTTCTGGTTCACATGATTTGAACAAACTTTAAAACAGCCACATTATAAGAGATGGCTATCAACTGTGAGCAGGATTTTATTTCAGTCATGGGGTTTACAAAACATAGCAATACTGATTTTAATATGTTCCACATAAAAAACAGAGAGCCTTATATTGGTATGCCATTTGGGTTACACAGATAATTGAAGAGATGAAATACCAGATAGAGTGCTCAGCCTGGGCTTTTTCCTTACCCATACAGACTAACATAAGTCTAATTACATAATACTTAAATAGTATGTATATTACATTCTGTAGAAATAAGCCTTTGCCAAAGAAGCATTAAAATACTATAATGAAAGCTAATATAAAGATATTTTCATAGAGATTTTTAGTCTTCTGTAGAACCTTCCATCAGCCCCAGCCCTGGACAAACAGCTTTGGCCTCACAACACCCCTGTGAGGTAGGTTGTTGGGTTTTTTTGGTACAGCTGGGGAAACTGAGGCGAAGTGAAACGAAATTACTTGAACATAGCAGCTCAGAAAACCAAGGCCAAATCCCACTCTCTTGGTCCCAGGCTCTTGCAACAAAACCAGCTTGTTTCTTTTCAGTGCACATAGTTGTTTTAGATACTTTCCATTCCAATATTCCAGACACTCTTAGGTTTTCTAGTGACTCATTAACACTGTGATACATTTTTACTATGTATTAATATGTCTTCTGGCTAAGAAGAACTTTACTGAACTTCATTAACCTTTCTGGATCAACACATTCTAAGCAACTGAACATAAACCCATGATACACGTACCATTTAGAAGATGCTATTAGAAACAGTATCTCAGCTTTTTATTATGAAGAAGTGAAACTTAATTTTCTTAAATACACAAGTCATTTCCCAATAAGATTGTTGGACCATCTTGGAATTTGTCCCTTCTCAGTTCTCTCTTTAGGCAACAGATCAGACAGCTTTGTACCAATGCAAAATTCCACCTTCTCTCTGGACAGGTTTTCCCAGTTCTTTTCATTGAAAGGAAGAAGTAAAACAGGATGCCTTCCCCAAGTACTGAACTTTAAACACTTGTGCTGACTTAAAGTCAGATAGATCTGTCACTTGTGAAATCAATGCCTGCCCACACAGCACTTCTATCCAGCATCTTACACTCCATTCCCTACCTCACATTATGCATTTAATACTATCATTTGAAAAACAGTCTGTGTTATATTTCATCATTTCCACTCTCCCTGATTAATTATTTTCTTAATCTTTCTTCCTGCTCTATTTCCCTTCAAAGAGAACATGGTAGAACTACACTTGGTGCTTCAGAAGCCAAACTTTAGATACGTGATAGTTGTGACTTACTCCTCAGTTCTATTGTCTGCTGTCATTTCTTCCTCCATCTGCTTGAGCTTGCAGGCTCTCATATGAACCTCAATACAGACAAGTGATCTTTTAAACTTTTTCTGAAGAGTTTATCTGCAAATATATGTCCGATTTCCTCCCCTTTGTACGCATCTAATTCTTATAGCTGAAGTTTAAATATGCATGTTGTTATTTTCTTATACTCCCAAATAAAAGCCCCCATTTACCATTAAAACCAATTTGTGATATTAAAAGCTGGAAAGAGGGAAAGGCAATTTGGGAACTAAGTTACAGTCAGGCAAAAAAAAAATGGATTGTGGCTGTTAATAAAGAGTTCAAAGCACTCAAGGTGGTTTTGGTAAAATTTAGTTTCTTGGGCCTCAGATACAAACTGATCACAACAGTCAATATTGGAAAGAGTAATATTACTACCTTGTAAGTAAGTGAACTGTAAAGCATATGAGGCCCTGTTAGTCTAATAATCTGCTCCATTTTGGTTAGGGTATTTCACATAATACCACAAGCAAGTTTAAAACTGCTCAACCAGGCAGAAATTAGAAAGACAAAAAGCTACAACTATTGCAAAAGCTCAGATGAGTGAACTCCAAGATGTGCAGCCCAATCAAATTTATATTGTGCTTACCCGACCTGAACAGCACAGGTGTCTCTGCGTTTCCAAGAGCTGATGAATGCAGTCAAATACCCAAACCCCCCGTCCCTGTGGTGTCAGGCCCCTAACAGTTTTTACCCTAAGAAATGAATCTATTTGTAACAGAGTTACTGTGGCCATGGCTGGTAAAGCTAAGCTACCAATCCAAAACTGAAGTAACAGGAGACAGTCACTTCTAGTTGTCAATTCCTCTTCATTTGTGAGTAGGAGTAAACAAGGCACAGCTGAAATGGGAGAGGTGGGGTGGGGCAAAACCAATCTTCTCCCACCTGTATCATCAGCTCAAGTAAATACAGATGCCAAATTCCTATAGCAGGCATTTGAGAAGTCCAGCTTTACTAAAATGATCTAGTTTTTGGCATTTTAACATCCTTAAATACAGACTTAAATACATCACTGAGAACCACAAATCCAAATTGTTCCTTTCCCAGTAAGAACTGCACATTTCAGTGTTACTCTAGCAAGTTGGTAATTTTATGGCTGTATCTTTATTGCAAGCCAGAGAAAGTAAAAGGGAACCTTTAAACTGGACATTAACAAGTAATCCACCATAAAAGCATGTGACAGGCCAGGGAGTTCCTGAAGCAGCACACAACTGCATTCTACTGACTGGGATCAAGAATCTCATTTCTACAACTGACAACCCTTCATTTATGGAATGAGCCTTCAACAAGCATTTTGGAGGAATGAAAAGGGCATTCTTAGCATGCCTCAAATGAATGCAGCAACAAACCAGATAAATTTGGACTTCAGAGTCTAAAAAGCCTACCGGGCTTCCACAAAAAGATTGACTTTCGAAATTTCAGGCATGCAGAACAATTACTTGGTACAAGGAAGATACTGACAACTGGCATTTTCAGTTGTTGGCAGCGGTATTTAACATAAGGAACACTTTAAAACAGTTTAACGTTCTGTACTATAGAAATCTGCTGCATTTCTGGTACTTCATGCCTCCAGAAAGAAACTGTAATGATATGCTTGAGAAAAATCCCCAAAATAACACCTTTAGTTATCAGTACCTGAGGGACTCTGGTGACAGCAACAATCCAGAGGCTGGGGTTTTCTCCTCCATTCTTTAATTTAGCAGAGGTACTTTCAAGTGAAAAGCAAATCAAAGTTTCATTCATACTCAATTCACAATGTCCAGCCAGCCCTATATGGTGGTGGAGTAAGAAGACACTATGACAAGTAGCAAACTAAACTTCTATGTATAAATAAAAGCCGTATTAATACACACTGCTATAAGCTCTGAAATGGAGCCCACCTGATCATAAGGCTGACTGCCCACTCCTCGGCCTGTCCCATAAGAGATCCAAATGCTCTGCATTTCCTCAGCTATTGTACGGTCATGAGCTCAAACTAAAGTGAAAACACTCACTAGACTCCAGAATCCATGTATATTTCCATTTTATTTTATTTGAAACTTTTACAGGGTTTCCTGGAACTGCCAGAATTCACGCCCAAAATGCTCAAATAAAGGTGTGTCCTGGCTGCAGCACGAGAGTGGAGCTTAGAGCTGTGTGGGCATGGCCAGGTTGCTATTCTATACCACCTATATCACTGCTGGGTGGCATGGCTTTGGAGGGTAGAAAAGGTGAGAGCAGCCCAGAAGTGGTGGCAATTAGTTCCCTCTCTTCCTTGGGGAAGTTGCCAGCTGCAATCATGCTGCAGGTTCTTGGCAATGAGCGCTGTGGGCGTTGTCCCTCCATTGCCCGTCCCTTCCCATTCCTTGGCAAACTCAGCTGGGATGCAGCTCCAAAGGGGCGGTGAGCCAAGTGGCGCGGTCCAGGAACAGAGTGGCAGTGAGCCTGAGCCCAGCCCAGCTGAGCAGAACCAGACTGCCAACCACAGCCAAGCCCAGCAGTCCAGAAAGGCGGGTGGTGCAATGCCAACAGTCCAGCTTTTGGGGGTTTGTCCGTCACTGGGTTTCATTCTTGTCTCAGGGATGGGGAATGTTAGTCATGGAGAGTGCCCACCATCCTCTCTTCATCTCAGAGGTGCAATGTGGCACTGCCTAAGGAGAGCACCTGACACCTTGTCTTTGTCCCAGGAATAACCACTGCCACGGGAATGTCAGCCATCCTGTCTTTGTTTCAGCGTCCACATGGAACTCAGTTGAGATGGTGAACACCTTTTGTGTTGTAAAGCACCTTCTCTTTCATACACTTTTGTTATTAATGGTGCTGTTACTGTGTGTTTCTTATTCCATTGCTGTTTGCTTTCAGTACAGTATTTTCTGAACCCACACTCTCTGCTTTTGTTCCTCTCTCACCAGAGGGAGGCAGGGCAGGGAGTACATTAAACTCAAAGTTATTGGGCAGGAAGCAAAACCTTCAGCTGAGGACTTAGGGAGATAAGAAAGAAGGGGAGTGGTTTAATTGGAGTTTAACTCCCAGCTGGTGTTAAGCCACCACACTTAACTGGCACCCAACACAGGCCAGGAGAGGGTTGAGATAACAAGAGATCTGCCGAAAGCAGGTTGGAAACAATTTTGATCTAAGCATTTGTGTATTAGGTATGGAACTCCCTGGTTACCATGTTGCTCGATCTGTTCATGTGGGTGTGGTACCTAACTCTGCACACGCCTCAGTGTACACACTGTGCTCCTCACAATGTTCTTTTTCAAAGCAGGGATCAGGATTGCTTACTTACAGCATTATAACATCAAGGGCAATGGGGGTCACGTGGGGGTTATTCAGTGCTGTTTGCCTGTCCTGGCCTTGGCTGCTGCCTCTGGGGATTCATTAATAATCGTATCCAGCCTGTGGGAGGAATGGGGGAGGAGGATTTTCCCCAGCCTCTCACCCCCTTCTCCAGCTTCTGGCCTGCAACAGCTTTTGATAATTTTGAATTCTCTTTGGATATTCAGGAAAGCATTTTCTTGTTGCTGTGTTTGCTATGTCTCCTAAATACAGTCTACAGCAGATTAAGAGTCAGTGTGGTCTACATGGTGTTTAGTCAGGACAGAGATTTCTAGGGAGATTGTCCATGGACCTGTTGCAGGGGTGGACAGTTATGAGTGGCATGGAATGTGGTAGAAACTAGGTCAGCTTTTGAAGGAGTATTCTGCTCCAATGGTTTGGAAGTTCACCCCTGAATGACTACAGGACCCTTATAAAGTGGCAGATAGTTGAAAGAAAAATGCTGTGTCAGTTCCAGAGAGGCACGAAGTTATGCAATGGCCTGAGCCCTGACTACTATTTGTTGGACACTGCTCATTACTAGACAGCACACTCAGGGGGAGGAGGAGGAAAGCAGAGCAACAAGCGCTGTGGCCACTCAAACTGGAGATGAACCAGAGGAACAACCTATGCCGGTAGCAGTCACCTCTATACAGAAGAAATCCAAGAACAAATCAGTCTGTGTAATGAGTGATGAAAAGTTAGCAGGGCCCTTATAACCAGAGGAAGAGACAGGGCCATAGATAATCACCCAATCCCTACCCCTGGGTGAGCTGGGAGATAGACAAAAAGATCACACCCATCAGTCAGGTGGGCCCCTGCTGACCTGGCTGTTCTGATTCTGGGATATTATGGCCAACAGTGTGACACTAGATGGTAATGAAGCAAAAAACTAGAATCCCTCTCACGGGATGCAGGCATTGACCAGGGGATTGGGAAAAGACCAATAACTCTGAGCCTCTGGAGCTGACTCTTGTCAAGCATGAGGGAAAGGTTCCTGCAAGGATGACCTTTCAGCATATCAAGACAAGTGGTACACCATGGAGCAAGGTATCCAGCACCTGAGAATTGGCTGTGCTGGAGGCAATCTGTAAGAATTCAAATAATGAGCAATTCCCTATAAATCCAGATGACATCCAGTGCACCCAAACCATGTGGCAGAAGTTCTTATGGAGGATGCCATTATCATATGCCAACTCATTGGCAGAGATGTTATGGAAGGAAGGAGAAGAGATGGTGCAGGACCTTTCTGCTGTGGAACTGCTGAGGGCTGGACAACAACAGTACCAATCGCCATTGCCACAGCACATCATCAGCAATGCTGCACGAACTGAGACTCCGTGACTCCCTGCAAAAAACTGACAGAAGCAGAACATGCTTCATCATTGCCTTCTGTTTGTCTTTGTTTGAACTGTGAGAAGCAAATTGTTTTGATGGTTACAGCAGCACCAGCCTGCAGTGCACATGTTTAACACATCCTTGTTTTGTTGTTACCACCTACCATAAGGCATTGCCACCTCCGAGCCTATATAAGTGCCTAAGATGTGCCCAGGGGGAGAGACCAAAGACATGTCTTGGGACTGGGCAAGCCACATGGAAGACTAAAGGCAGAACTCTGCCCCTACACGAGCCATAGGGACACACTGACCCCATACTTACAAAGCAGCTGTATGACTTCAGAGCAGCTGCAGGGATTTCCTCACATTCCAGTGAGCCAGGACTCAGTCATGGGAGATCCTGCCCACACACGGCCAGCACGTGCTGCAGGCACACACACACATACACACACACACACAGAGGCCCAGGATGCCCTGAAGGACCGGCACACACTGGGAGAACTCCACTCATGCTGCACAGAAAAAAGACTGGAGAACAACCTGTCAGAGACTCCCCCCCCATCACCAAGGATGAGATCCAGCACTTAGCTCATGGGGGTGGTAACACTCTTTCCTGTGCTTCTAATAATTATATTCTTAGCTTTTCCCATTTTTCTCTATTTTTCTTTCTTTCTCGCTCTGGCTCTTTCATAGATAATAAAATTGAATTATTGTTTTAGATACCAACATTTCACCTCCTCTGTGTCTTGATCTTTCTTTCAGGCATATTTGAACTTAAATTCCTTCCTGCATTTATGGATAAAGGCACACTTCACCTCTGTACCTAAGCAGCCTGGAACACTCATCCATAAGATGATTCGTGGAGAGCCAGGGAGCAGCCAGCAAGGCTCACTCACTCTTTAAGTCTTATATGAGCACTGCTGAAATCCAGTGGAGAGTGGAGACTGATGGTAGACTCACAGCCTGAATGAAGTCACACCACCACTGAGTGCCACTGGGCTGGGCACACTGGAACTTCAGTATGAACTGGAGTCCAAGGCAGCAAAGTGGTGCCACCATCAATATAGCTCATGTGTTTTTCTCCATTCCTTTAGCAGCAGAGTGCAGGCCACAGTTTCCCTTCACCTGGAGGGGTGTGCAGTACACCTGGAACCAACTGCCCCAGGGGCTGAAATACAGCCCCACTATTTGCCATGGACTGATCCAGACTGCACTGGAAAAGGGGAAGTCTCCAGAACACTTCAAGTGCATTGATGACATCATCATATATGGCAACATGGTAGAAAGTTTTTGAGAAAGGGGAGTTCATCCAAATCCTCCTGAAGGTCAGTTTTGCCGTAAAACAATGTAAGGTCAAGGAACCTGTCCAGAAAATTCTTTTTTTGGAAGTAAAATGGCAAGATGGGCATCATCAGATTCCAATGGATATGGTCAACAAATTAGCTGCTATATCCCCACTGACCAGCAAGAAGGAAATACAGGCTTTCCTAGGTGCTGTGGGTTTTTGGAGAATGCATATCCCAGAGTACAATCAGTGAGCCCTCCCTACCTTGTGCTGCAGCAGGATTTCAAGTGGAGTCCTGAACAGCAAGGTTTTGGGCAGATCAAACAAGAGACTGCCCGTGCAGTAGCCTTTGGGGCAGTCAGATACAGGACATAACAAACGTGCTCTACACTGCAGCTGGGGAGAATGGTCCTTCCTGGAGTCTCTGGCAAAAAGTACCTGGGGAGACTCAAGGATGACCCCTGGGGTTCAGGAGTCAGGGATACAGAGGATCCAAGGCCTGCTACACCTCAACTGAAAAAGAGATACTGGCAGCTTAGGAAGGGGTTTGAGCTGCTTCAGAAATGATTGGCACAGCTCATCCTGGCACTCTGACTGCCAATGCTGGGCATTCAAAAGGAAGTCCCTTTTACACATCATGCCACTGATGCTACATGGAGGAAGTGGATCATGCTGATCACACAGCACACAGGAAACCCCAGTCACTCAGGGATCTTGGAAATCATCACAAACTGGCCCTAAGCTAAAAATTTCAGTCTATCATCAGAAGAGGAGGAGGTGACACAGGCTGAGGAGGCCCCACCATACAAACAGCTACCTGAAAATGAAAGGCAACACGCTTTCTTCACTGATGGTTCCTGCTGTATTGTAGGGACACACTGAAAATGGAAAGCGGCCACAGGGAGTTCTACACAGCAAGTCACAGCAGTCATTGAGGGATCCGGTGGATGAAGTCAGATGGCAGAGTGGAAACTGTCCAGCTGGCTTTAGATATCACCAAATGAGAGAAACGGCCAACACTACCTCTACACTGACTCATGGATGATAGCAAATGTTCTGTGGTGGTGGCTAGACTGATGGAAAAAGATCAATTGGCAGTGCAGAGGGAAATCCAAGACAATTGTGGCAAGACAATGTGGCCCAGGTACAGAGATTCACTGAAAAAGTACATCACACAGATACACGCAGGAGTCGGGCTACTGAAGAACACTGCAACAACGGACAGCTGGACTGAGCTGCCAGGATTGAAGCATTTCAGGTACATCTGGACTGGCAACCTTAAAGTGAACTATTTCTGGCTTGGTGGGGCCCTGAGGGTCATTAGGGAAGAGATGCCACATACTCATGATTGAGGGGTGGACTTAAATTATGGACACTGTCTCCCAGGTTATCCGTAACTGTGGAACACGTGCTGCAATCATGCAGGCCAAGCAGGTAAAGCCCCTGTGGTACAGCAGACAATGGTCAAAATACAAGTATGGAGAGGCGTGGCAGATTGATTACAGTACACTCCTGGCAAACTCTCCAAGCTGCTGACCACAGTAAAAGCAGCCACTGGATGGCTGGAGACATACCCTGTGCCTCACACCATGACCAGAACACCATCTTGGGCCTGGAAAAGCAAGTCCTGTGGCGACACGGCACCCCAGAACAAATTCAGTCAGACAATGGGACTCATTTCAAAACCAGCCTGTAGACACCTGGACCAGAGAGGATGGTATTGAGTAGGTATATTATGTAACCCATCATGCACCAGCCTCTTGGAAAATTGAATGAGACAACAGACTGTTAAAAACCACTTTGAAAACAATGGACGGTGGGACCTTCAAACATTGGGATCTGCATTTGGCACAAGCCATCTCGTTAGATAACTCTAGAGGCTCTACCAGTCAAGCTGACCCTGCCCAATCTGTACCCTTATGTACCACAGAAGGAGATAAAGTCCCCATGGTACATATGAGAAATATGTTAGGGAAGACAGTTTTCCTGCCTCAAGCAAGGCAAACTCATCCATGGGATTGTTTTTGCTCAAGGACCTGGGTGCACTTGGTGGGTAATGCAGAGGGATGGTGAAACACAAAGTGCACCTCAAGGGGATTTGATTTTTGGGTGTGAACAGTCTGTAACGTTGAACTGTGTATGTGGTACTGTTTGCGGAGTGACACTGCCACCATATGTTGTAACTATCCTGGACAATGAGTATGGACTGCTCCGGTTACACCAGCTGTGAGCTCTCCATGCAACTGGAAACCAACCAATAGCGCACCAGCAATCCTGACATGGAAGACACCTAGGACAGACCAAACCCACAGTCATGGACTAAATGAACTCAACAGACACCTTGGGGGACAGCCATTGACAAGTGAAATGATACCTGTGCTTGTGTATAGTTACATATATATATATAGTTAGAAGGTGTAAGATCTGGGCATGACATAGATACTTTAGAATAAGCGGAGGGTAATGTCCTGGTTGTAGAGAAGGGGCAGAGCTCAGAGCCATGTGGGCATGGCCATGTTGCTATTCTATACCACCCACAGCAGTGAGGTATTAAACCACCACAAGATGGTAAAATGGACCATCTCATCTACCCTTCACACAAGAGATTAAAACTCAATTCATGTCCATTGGTGATCTCATCTCTTCAGATCATCAGGAATTGTTCTAAGACTAACATTTCTACCCCATCAAGAGACATGTCCATTTACCATGAATTCCACAGAAACTGTGAAAACAACAGTTTTTCTGGCAACAACAGGTTTTCAAGGAGGATACATAGCTCAGAGTCCAAGTTATTGATACCAGTCTTTCAGTAGGGTTTTGATTCCAAATGAAGTCTCCAACTTTAAGAATAGTCTCTTGAGCCCTCTCTTTAATAGCAGCTTCTAGCAGAAGTTTTAGAGACAGTTAACTCTGCAAGGGCAAGGCCAGTTTTAGTCTGTGCACAAAGGAACCAGGTGAAACCCCAGCCCCACTGAAGTCAACAGCAAAATCCACATTGGCCTCAGAGAAGTAGTTTTAAAGCGAGTCAGCAGTTAGTCAGAGGGACACCACCTAGGCGATTCCTGCACTATCCTCATCTTCTGCACATACACAGTACTCCCACACACGTAAGCAAACTTGGTTTGTTCCCTTGTTTTTCTTGTCACTGGCAACTCTTGGGGATGTTGAGTCTATTTTTTGGCATTTACTCTGAAAAACCTCAACACCGGAGCACATCACTACTATACTTCATTTTGCTTCTGGAGTAAGAATTCAGAGAAAACAGTTACAGCAGAACACTTTTGGTACTTGACAAGTTTGGTTCACCAAAACAAGGTTACAGGCAATGTCCTATATTCTTAGTGTATCAGTGCCACTTTGCCTACTTCCACTAAATTAAGGAAGTCACTGCCTTCCATTATTATTAAACTTTCTGACTGTGATTAAACAGTATTTATGAGTCATACTTAGGAGGATTTATATCAAAGGGCCTGCATGTCTCACCAGAGTAGCCAAACAAATCAGGCCTACCAGTTTCAGTTATCCCTCTGCATATTATCTTGCTTTATCAAGTAACCATCACTCCTCAACAAACAAATAATTATTTTTGATAGAAGATAGTTTTTATCTAGTGTCACTACTGCCAGTTATCTCATTTTAAAATTCTGAAGGCTGGAGTCCAGATACCTCTATGTCAAATCAAAACTCTCAGTGCTTTAGGGTGAACAAGACAAACTTCATGATGAAAACCATAATAAACCCTATTTCACTACAACATCTTATAATTGTTTAAATATACTGCAAATTGATACCAGAAACAAGGCAGGCATTTTTTGTGGATAATAGAAAAAAAATGCTTAAACAGACAACTGTGAAAATTGCTAATGCAAACAGACCATTCAAACCCATCATTCCTCAAATCTGATACTGAATGAGTTTTAATTTGTTTTGCAGGTACTTCCATACAGCTCCCTAAAAAGGTAAACAAACTACAGCTCTGTTATACTTGGATAGTATGAGTGGTATGATACGCTCCAGAAGTCTCTAGTAGGCTATGGCTACACGTGACAGGATTCCTCAGAAGGGGAACAAATAGGTTTGTCATTAAGGTCACTTAAATCTTTGTTATAGCAAATTGGAACCAAATGGCTGACTTCTGCAGGATTTCTGACAGGAATCCAGTAGAGCTGGTTTCAAGTTTCAGATGGCCACTAAAACAGCTGTAACCTTCTCTTCCAGAAGTTGTGATCCACATGGTGTCCACAATGAGTGCAGCAAGTCTGAGGTAGTCAACCTTTACGAAGGCTCAGTATCTGAACATAAAAAGATTTTGAAATGACCACTGGCTGTAGGTATCTTTCTGAGCAATTAAACACTGATGACTCTTGTTCAAGCATTTACATTAATTTGCCCCATATCCAATGGAGAAGTTGCAACATTTTATGCTTCCACAGTGCAGGAGAACCAATCACTTACGTCAAAGTAGTCTGCACTTGCTGCAGTAGATCCAGCAGAAATAAGGTGGCATGTTCATCATAGCCGTTAGCTGTAGTTTAGTTACCTTAGTAGAAGGGTTACCAAAAAAGCATTCCTTAATTGTAATGTGTGTGCGGCTCTACTGATCCCCAAGCACAGCATACTGGTTGTCTAGCTGAAGTTTAAGTGCCTGGGTTTTTGACACCTCATCCCTACCTCTAGTTTTGTATTTTACTACTTCAAAGCTCTTCTCCATTTCTTTATCCCTAAGGGAAAATAAATGTAAACAGTAAATATCTTATCTCTAGCTTGTGAATTGTGAACTTCTAGTCTATTTCCACCCCATCCCAACAAAAACATTATAAACACAAAACAAAGATCTAAACATTAAACAGAATAGCCAAACATTATAAAAACTTATCTCCAAAATAAGCTCATCACCCACTACCATTTAGATTATTAATTTCAATATTAACATTCTCAAAAGTGAATTTAAGTGCATTTATGAAAAACAGGTTCTAGAAAGCCGAAGGCAATTTCCAGAAAGTTCATTCAGAATTTCATCTTGGCTCAATTTGTACCCAAACCGTAAAGTATCAATGACAGCACGTTTCACTTGCCAAGCAGACAAAGCCACACCAAAAAAAAACCCAGAAGTAACAAAGCTTCTGCTAAGCTGTATTAAACAGTAACATAGCAAGCAGCAGAGAAAAAAACCCCAAACTACAACAAAAGGAAAACAAAACAAAACAAAACACAAACTAAACAAAAAAAACCAAACAAAACCCCAAGTGAATTACCTATTGGCCTAGCTATCCCTTCTACTGGGAATGAGGTTATGGTAAGATTAGGACTCAAAAATAGGGTGAGACTCAAGTCTTCAGCACCAAAACTGGAGGAGCTCCACACTGAACCACAGCTCAAGACAAGCAAGTGTTTTGATTTGTATTTGTATCAAATCGCATTCCTCCACTTAAGCTACCTTCACATCTCTAAAGTGAAGGCAGTATGCTCAAGACTTCCCACGTGTCTGCTGAAGGTGGTAACACAGAGCCTCACCATGGCTAGTGTCCCATGGAACCAGATGCTGTCAGGAGCAGAAATATTCTGCTTCAGGGAAATCCTTCAGCCATCAAAGACAGCATAAATGGCAGTCTTGTCTGGCTATTACTGGGCTAGATATTTAGAAAGTTACTTCATGGGAACAGAGTTGGAAAATACAGTTAAGACCTCTTAGTTATTTCTTTCCTCAGAGGAAAGTTTCAGGCTTAAGCCCTAAACAAAATAAGAACTTAGAGAAGGCAACTAAAATACATCTCTTAGGGAAGTAGTGGAATGTACTTACTTTCGACTGTCTACGAGCTTGGCGGTGGACTGCAGTGATGGGAACTGCGTGTCACTATAGATCTCTGGTGGTCCTTGCTGTGCCCTCCGCGGTCGGCCGCCTTCCCTGGCGCCGGGGGGCCGGTACACACCACCAGCCTGAACTGGCTCTGGAGTTTCTGTAACTGGTTACGTGAACAAGGTTTACACATCAACATACGTTTGCATTCACAGCTGACAAAAAAACCCCAAACCAACCAACCAACACACAAACTAAGCTTAACAAACAAAAAATGAAAATAATCTTAGAAGTATGGGTTTGCACCTTTTAAAGCTTTGGAAGCAAATATTTTAGACAAGGTGGGAAATCAGCCATCATCTAATTTAATCCATACTCAGTAATCAAATTAAAATATGGGTCCAGAGTATTGCCTCAGAAAGTTCCAGGAATCAAAACTACAGATGAGGACTTTATGCTTATTTGCAATTTATTAGTAGCTCACATTTAAAACAGATTTAAACACATAATTATATAGTTCCCAAATTTAAAACACCCCTCCAGATGAAGAGGAGACTATCCAATAGTTTGTATTTAAGGTAACAATCTACAATGAAATAATACTAATTAACCTCACCTCCTTGCCTATACAAACAAGAAAGACCAAAGCAGACTATTTTTCAATTACTTTGTTAGTGGAAAAGAATATTCTGAACTCAGATCATACCTAAGTAGTTTATCTCCACTGATGCTAATAAACTGTATTTAATGAAAAAACTAAAGTCCTATTCTAGTTAAAGAATCAGTTTTGCAATGTCATGTTCTCTGTGCCCGAGAACTGATTTGAAGAGAGTGCTACTAATCATGGAACCCTACTAAAGAACTGCCACGTTAGACATCAGATATTGGCTGAACATCCACTGAAGTGTTAAAGCAGTATTTTTAGATCAACAGAAATGCTTCCCACAGATATTTTGCAGACTGCACAGTAGATGGATCTCCTGCAAAGATAGAATGCCTCCTCGCCTGGCCCTTTGAAGTTGGAAATAAAAATACCTCCACTTGTGTTTTAAAGTATCTGACAGATTCCTTAAATTCAATTCAGTTCATCAGACCCCTTCACAAGAAAATTTGCTCATTTACTAGCATGTCAAACAAGCCATTGGTATGTCTGAGGGTGCCTGAACAGAAACTGTTCATTGAGTTTTACCCACTGAGCAGCTTAATTCAACCTGATTGTGCTTCTGATTGGAAATAACAACTCCAAGTTAAATTTACCAATTGGTTCCACAACAGGTGCTGGTGCAGGAGCTGACTTGTTCCAAGGACCAGATGATCTGTCTACACCACTACCACCAGACTCCTCCCAATTGTCACCAGGTTCTTCTCTTTTTTCACTTTCATCATCTTCTTTTTCACTGCAAATAAAAGGAATGCTGAGTAGCAACTTACAAACAGAGGTTTAAAACTTGCCAGAGATTTCATAAGCCCCACAGACAAGACTTCACGGCTGCCATGCTGAAGGTACCAGCTTAAACCAGACCCGCATTAGTCCTGTTATCACTAGTAGCAATTCCATCTTAGCAATTTTTGGCACGCTGCTACATCATTTGGCAACAAAGAAGGAAAAAAGTACTGAAAAGGAAAACTTAGAAGAAAAGACAAATTCAACTTGGACTAAGTGATCAAAGAAACTGGTATGTTATTTTGAGCTTAACGGCTTTTTTCTTACTAAGACAGTCATGCATTTGGAAGGAATGAGAAGATAAAGCAGGAAAGATCTGTAAGTTCAGCTTCCATAAAATGCATTAGTCAAGAGGAAGAAATAGTGGAGTATTGGTGAAAGAAAGCAAGCCCTGATCTCACTTTCCCTACAGGCACAACCCCCTGCAAAACACTCCTATGTTACCCATACCAACATATTCTACAAACAAACTCATTTTTTTTTAAGTCAGACAATCAAAAAAACCACAAGAGAGTAAAATATGTCATTTTTTGAAGATAAATCCTATGCAAAAGCTTGACTGTATTTTATTTAGACTATTTTACTTTGTATAGAAATAGTCAGAGACACAAAATTATTTGCTAGTCAAAGCTATTACAGAAAGCTGTGTGGTAGAATGGGACAGATGTGGAGGGTGAGGCTGTTGAAAATAATCCAGATGGTGATCTCAACAGCAGCAAAGTGTGAATTCAAAAGTTTATAATACACCAAATCCTACTAATCATGATGTGTGTAATCTTTCTGTGTAAATAATGATCAGAGAGCAGCAAAAAATGTCAGTGTAGTTTCTGAAAACTAAATGGCCTTTCACTGTTCATCCAAACACATTAACAATCATAGCAAGGTGGTCCAAAGGCCCAAACACTGCACTATCCTGATTTTAAACAAGACTCAGAAGCACGTGGTTACCCACTAACTACAACTGAGCAAGTACAGGTAACATCCCATCCCCATCAGATACTCTGTATCTTATTTGAAGAAAAGAGATATCCAGAGATTGATAATTTATAACCTCTAGAGTTTTCTTCCTCTATTTTCTTCTCTACACTTCCCTTGAATTGATTAACTGAGTGGTTACAAAATCCTGTGGCAGAAACTTCCAGGTGCCTGCAAATCTGCCACAGCAGCAAAACCATTGCAAATGGTACCACTGGTCTGGAAAACCAAAGTACTGGCTTTTCAGCCAAACAGCACCAGCACTCAGTGAAGCTGCAGCCCCACCAGTTACTTGCCTATTCAGACACGTGATTAGCCACAGTGACACTTCAACGGCATGGACAGCTTGTGGGCCAAATTCAGGCATGTGGACTAAAAGGTCTAAATTAACTGAAAGGCCTGGGCAGAATGACGCGATCCAAAAAAGCAAGTAATTCAAAAATTGTGTCAGACCTGCCACAAAGTGAAGAGAACATCAACTGCACTGGTTATAGGTAAGATGAGTTTAGGATGATGTTATTTGAACATCATCAATACGTGGACAATGAGGATTATCCAGCATTCTCAGTTTAAGACTGAGGTCATAAAAATCCTTTTTCTGACCCAAAGAAAAGTTTGCTTAACCAGGACAGACTTCAGTAGACCTACTTTGAACCAGACAACAGGAAAAGTCTAATGAAAAGCAAGCAGGGAATCACAGACAAGACTTTTAAGTCCTGTAGGATCTTATCATGGGACACCAGTTTTACCAACTATATTTTTGGGGTTTTGAAATAAAAATGCAGTGGTTCAGGAATTTGCTCCCGAACTGGAGATGCTGAATAGATTGAGTCAGATACCCTTACAGTTGCCAGATGATTCAGTGGGAATTACTATCCTGCACTCCTCTGAGAAATTCCTACTTTACTATCTCAATGGAGGGGAATGTTAAGCATTTATTATAAAAATCTGAGTCCTAACCAAAACAGATAAGACTTAGAGTATGAACAGAAACTTGGAAAATAAAAGAGAACACTGGCAGAGACCAGTCAAACCTAAGTTACCCAGTAGCAAACTTCCATACTATCAGAAACATATGAAACCTCTCTTTAACTAGACTCCATGGAGGCAGCTCTGAAGAAAAAAAATTCCATATTTTTTAAACATGAGTAATGATTAGACTGGAGAAAAAAATAAAGAAAAAGTATTACCTTATTTGCATGGACTGCACTCTAAGACCACTATAATCAATTTCTTCCTTTTGCTCAAACTCCTTCCAATCATCCTCTTCCTGCAAGAAGAGAAAAATGTAATTTGTCACCTTCCTTAGAATGAAAGTAGAAAAGGAGAACATAATTAAGATAATGCAAAGAAAGCTGAGGGTGAAGGGGCAGTTCTAGGGGAAACCAAACTATGCACCACTGCCAAGAGAAAGGACTGCACACCCTCCTCCCCTAAGGTACTACATGTCACCTGGGACGCACCAGCGAGCTGACCTTAACTCACTAGAACAGCCAAGAAATGCCCCAGCAAAGAAGTCATTCAAGTGAAAGAAAACCACGTCATCTCAGTAAACATCCATTAGGAAGTCAAGGCACAACACAAAGTGCAGAACAGGACTGTGCAGTCATGACCAGGGAAATATAAGGGCAAGCCCTCTCCCTGTCACTACTAGTAAGCCTTTATGACAGCTTGAATGCATATGAAGCTTTAGAGTTCCTTTTCCACCACCTATTTCATGAACAAAACAGTAAAGAACATTTGGAATAGCTTTCAGTGGATTTATGACACAGATTACATATTGCTACATTTTACTTTTTCACATTCACAACCATGTTTATAGTCTTGTTTTCTTAGAAATGTTTTTACAAAGTAAAAAGGTCAGCTTCAAAACCACAGCAATCTTAGCACACAAAAATGCGTATCTTTCAAGAGCACCACTACAGGGTTTCAAAACAGGAGTCTGATTACGTGTTTGGGGAAAGAGGGATGTTGAAGAATATTTCAGTAACACAGGCCATAATGTGTTACTAGAAGCCTATATGCACAGCCCAGGCCAGGGAGAAAGGGAAAACGGTGCCCCTGTGTTTTAGAACAGTAGCAAGAAGAGCAGTAAACAATAAGAGCAATGTGGCAGTTGCTATTAAGAACGGATAAGCACATCGATACAGGGGCATAGTTTGGAGAAAAGCACCAATCCAGGGGATGAAGCCGTTTGTACACCCCAGCCACTGCCCAAGAAGATTCCTGTACTATTGTTAAGTGTGAATGTAATGTAAACAATATAAATGGAGCAGTTGACGATACCTCTAAGAGGAGAATGTCCTGTCTCTGGGCATCATAGCCTGGATGAGTTTGATAAACCAATATTAGATTTAACCCCACCGTTTCCCGCTTCAGAGGGACTCACCTATGTGGAGTTAATTTTGTCCTATTGTGTCATCAGCAGATTCTGGGGTTATTAAGGTAGGCCAGAAATGGACCAGAACAGATAAAGCAGTCCTCACAATGTTCCCAGTCACAGCTTTAAGACACACACGACCCAATTAATAGTTTACTTAATTCCTACACATTACATGAAATGCAGTTAAGACTACTTTAAATAGGAAGACCTTGCAAACAAGGTCTACCAAAGGTACAGTCCCCTTTCCACGGAACAGCTGGGAACAAAGCTTCTTTTAGAGCCCTGTGTGAGGATCTTCTGCACTGTCAATCTCCAGCAGAAAAACTCTGACCTGCTTTAAAATAACAGCAGAAGTAGGAAGTGACCCCATGTTACTGCACCGTCTGCTAAAGATTCAGCTTTTTGGAAGAGCATGAGTGTACAGCTCCAAAATCTTTTAGATTTCTTATATTCCCATCTCCATGGAAACATCACAGTTTCCAAGCTAATCTACCTTTCACATTTAGTGATTTTTATTTCTAATCCAAATATAAGCTTCAGTCAAAGCCAGATATTATTTTACCAGCAAGCAAGCAAAACAGCAGCTGAAAGATTACCACTGACCTTGATCTACTTAGAAAGCCACTGCACTCACCAAGTTCTCAGAGCTAAACATCAGGAAACAGCAGAGTATTTCTTAAAATTCGTTTTGAAATATACAGCATTAGACCTTTTATAACTTCTTCTGGTTTCACTATTCAATCTAGCACAGGAAAATATCCTTAAGTCACTGATCCTCTATGTAAGGATGAAGAATGCAGGGTATCTCATTTCCACAAACCCTCTCACAAGCCATCTGTGTATACACTGAGAGTGCACAGTAGTATCATAAGGACAGATGAAGATTTGGTTTGTAGCAGTGAAACAGAGAAAAGATCCTCAGATTACTACTTACTGAAGTCCCCAAAGGAGAACAACATCAAGAGGCAAAAAAAGGCAAACCAAATTTAAAAGAAATAAAAGGTACGAGTAATTTTTTCAGGTTCTATCTGTCCCATCTACAGCAGAAAGATGTATTACAAAGCTACTGCAGGTGTCAAGCTCTACAATTTAAACACCAGGAGACAGCAGAGTATTTCTTAAAATTCGTTTTGAAACGTACAGCTTTAGAGCTCTTAGAACTATTTCTGGTTTCAGTTACATTACTGCGGTGCTGATGTCGGGGCCGGAGGGAGAAGGGCAGACGAAGAAACAGAGAGGCACTAAATCAACTACGTCCACTTAAGCTTCTCCTGCTTTTCATCTGTAATATGGCACAAAAGAAAAAAAAATACTGGCAGTAAAACCCTTCCTGGCAGCAAACCCCTTCCTGGCAGCGAGGCACAGCGCTCGGCGGACTCCGGGGCAATCTTATCGCCAAGGTCCACAGGCCACGCTGCTCAGCCCCAGGTGGCCCCCGGCGGGCACCTGACGCCACCTCCCAGTTCCGGCCGCCACAGCCGGGAGGGCGCGCCGCGCTGACCGCACCGGGGGCGGGAAGAGCCCCGCTCCCCATCTCCCCGAAGGCCGGGAGTGCCGGCGAGGGGCTCCCCCAGCCCCCCCCAGCCCCCGAGCAGCCCCAGAAGCAGCGGCGGGGCCGGGCGGGGCCGGGCCGGGCTCCCCGCCAGCCCCGGTGCCGCATGGCCGGGCGGCGCGGCTCCCCCTGCCGGCAGGAACCCGCGGCCTCCCCGCCCGCACCTTGCTGGCCGCCTTGGCCGAGGAGCCGCCGGCGGCGCTGGA